>JAXCMG010000061.1:1198339-1226979 GCA_034642415.1 Podarcis siculus
CCGCCCGCCTACATCCTCATGATATCCTAGAAGAGCAGCAAAAAGAGGCCGGAATTCAGGCATAATGGAATTTCTCCTCTTGAGGAGAATGCAGGAGCATTCATGCAAATAATTAAACACAGTAGAGGTCTCCTGTTGTAGCTGCTGACTGTCAATGTATGACTTGGGAGGATAATGATGTTACCAGTGAGAGAGGGGAAAGGGGAGAGAGCGGGGACTGCTGCTGCTGCTGCTATTGTTGTTGTTCGGTCAATGATGGAGAATGGTGGGATGTACAGCAGACTTGCAAATAAATATTCAAATTTGTTGCCCCTCAGAAACACAGGAGCCTGCCTTCCCTTCATCTCACCCTCCCATTTTGCTCATATGTGGCACATGAATATCCCCTAAGGAAGAAACCTGCCAACTGTTTTCCATTCTGCAAAAAATTCCTGGCCTGATAAACTGCAACGAATTCTTACTCTCCGCTGCAGTCAAATCAATAGATCTTTCCTGCACAGCAAAAAAAGTTACCTTAGAATGCGCTGGGTATTTTTAAAAATCCAGATCTGCAGTACTTTATAGTCCACTAACATCAAAGAAACGTGAGTAATAATTGTCATCTCCATACAATAGTCCCTGCCTCCCACAATCAAAGCAAATAAATGTATTGAATCCTGGTTGCAGCCACTGTGAATGGCTTTAGGGATCACCGCCTTATTAGGTCCAACTAAAATGTCATAAAACAGTGAGCAAGCCTTCCAGTTCTTATTCAGACTGGATGTTCAACAAAACAGTGGGATGAAGGAGAAAGAAGACACTGGGCATGATGCTCAAGTTCCTAAGTCTTCAGTTCATTCCTGCCTTACGATGGAGTGCTCATTGCATTGGGCTCTGCTAGATGCAAAACAGATTTCAGGGTTGAACAGTGTTGCTTAGGTGAGGAAAAACTACAGCTTCTCCATATAAAATCTGGCAGTGAATGATCACTCAGCTGAACAGCTGGGTCTCTTGTGAGGCAGACAGCAGAAGTAGAAAGAAACGTGACCGTTTTCATATTGCCAAAGTTGGGGGTTAATTTTAGATGGTGCCCTGGGCCTATAGAAGACAAGTTGGGTGGTTATCGGAGACTTGTGATCTCGACAGTTAAATCACATCTTTTGAGTGCTAGGAAATCATCTTCCTTCAATTCTTAAGATCCCTGCCCTTCGACAGCCGAGTTCGCTATTCTGCAAATAAAAAATAAATGGTAGGTAGCCAGAGAATGCAACAATATTTCCCTGGTTTGCACAGTTTCCAATAAGGTTGACAGGACATAGCCCTGCTTTCCAGCCACGGCTTGTGAACATACTTGTGCTACAGGCTTTTCAGTCAGACTCTGTTTCCCTTGCTTGGGTGTTGAAACAAGGGGTGGGCACCCATGACTACAGTCCTTAAAGATTTTGTGGCAAAAGGAGTGTTTCTCTTATAAAAGCTATGCTGTGATTTTATTCTGTGTGAACATTCCCCCCTCCCAGTGCCATTTCCCTAAAATAGGAAATCCTGGTTTAAATGCCACAGGATATTTAAATCATTGTAGAAAAGGCCTTCCCTTTCTTTTGTTCTGTTTTAAAAAAACAATGCTTTTTTAATTTGCCTTCCCTGTTGCTTGATATCTAAAAACAGCTCTTCCTGCTGAGATTTTAACACCAACAGGCTGTGAGTTCACCCATCACCGCCAAGCCCACGCATGTAAACATCTTATGTTATGGGCTGCAGCAAGCACCCGTTTCCCTGCCGCATTAAGTATCTGTAACATAAATTTTCTTTGTTTAATACTTTTACAAGTAGGAAGAAGGGGGAATTATTTCTATATCACGTCTCTGTTTAATAGCAGAGTAAAGATAATGGAGGACTTTGCTCTGCTTTGTTTCAAACAGTTTGCCTCGGTGCAGCTGAAATTGAAAAAATCGTTTGAGGAAACACGTTTCTCTTGTGTCACAATTTTGACATGAATTGTGGGGTGGTCTGATTAGTGGCAGGCCTGAGCAGAAAGTGAACCAGTGTTCACACATGCACACACACACTATTTCCTAACTTTGCCAGGTCAATTTGGAAGTGGTTGGGGAGTGTGTCTGAGGTGGCCAACCTTTTTGGGCCCAGGGGCATACTTGCAAACCGGAAAAACTGTTGTGGGCACATACATGCACAACCACAACCAAGCACACACCACAACTTCATTCTATTGCCGATTTATTTGTTTCATAACATTTCTAGACCGCTTGATTGTACATAAGAAACCTCAAAGCGGTTTACAGAATTGGCTGCAGCAATACTTTGAGCCTAATCTGGTCAGGATGAGGAGACCCCGTGGACATCAAGCAAGGTCTCTGGGGTGTGTGTGTGCTGGTGTATGTGGTCTAGCTGGCTGCATTGTGAGGTCAAGCACTGCAAAAGAGCCGTGTGTAACTATGGAAACTCTTGCTCCAAATAAAACAGAACCATTTTCTTGCCGCCCAAGGCAATTCCCCCACGACAGTGAAAGAAGAACTGCTGGCCTGGTTGCTGAGGTGTTAGGCAGATGTTCTCAAAGCACCACCAGGCAGTAGTTGTTCTTTTGCTGAGGTGCTGAGCCCTCACTGGGGTAGGAGCAGTTGGTGGTCTCCCAGATCCCACTGTGTGATTGACTTCCAATGGGAATCCTTGTTTGTTTCACGTAGTTTCATGCCACATATTCCTAGAATAGTCACTTAAGTTGGAGGTACCCAATGTGGTGCCCTCCATATGTTGCCCCACCATCCCCTGCCGGCATGGCCGCTGGTTTGGGGATGATGGGAGTTGTAGTCCAACAAGATCTGGAGGCACCACACTGGCTTTGCCTGCTGTAAGTGGTTTACACCTCAGATAACAAATCTTATACTTGTATCTCTCTATACATAGCAATGAAACTAAATACAGTGGTACCTCGGGATGCGAATGGGATCGTTCCTGAGCCCCGTTCGCATCCTGAATGGAACGTAAGACGCGTCTGCATGTGTGCGGGTCGCGTTTTGCCGCTTCCGCGCATGCACATGACATCATTTTGAGCGTCTGCGCATGCGCGAGCGGCAAAACCCAGAAGTAACATGCTCCATTACTTCCGGGTTGCTGCAGAGCGCAAGCCGAAAGCACTCAATCTGAAGCACATTCAACCTGAGGTATGACTGTACCGTTTTGTATAATCAAATTCTAGAAAAAAACATAGCAAGAGTCAGGGAAGGTTTGTTGGAACAGATGGACTTTCTGTTCCAACATGGGCAAATCTCTCGGTCTAAGGGCATCCAGTGAACTTTCTAGCTGGGCTTTGAACCTGTATTCCCCACATCCAGACTTAATATGCTGCTTAGTTCGGTTTTTCTTAAGTTTGATTTTTCAACGTCTTCCTTTAAGGGATTTGAGGGCGGTGCTAATAATATCCGACCAGCATACTGGAGTTCTGGATTTGAGCATGTTGGCAGCATAGTATGGACCATCTTTCTGGGTAGGAAATAGGACTTTGTAGCCTAATGAAATGGACTGGCAGACTCTGGGGGTTATTTGATGTCAAAAAAAAGGTTCATGCTTTTTCCCCTTTGGCTAAAGAACTTGGGGGAACATCCTGGCTCTATGGGGAAATCATCCCTTTAGCATTGCTCAAGTTATTAAAATAACTGAAGACTCTTGATTTATTTTTTGAAGACACTGTCTTATGCATGGCACAGACACAGAACTTCTCTTCTCAGAAATTATTGTTCTTTGTAGATTAAAAACAAAACAGTCGTGTTCCTCTTTTTCCACAAGGAATCCTAGTAACCTCTGAGACGTCTGTCTGGATTTCTGCCCATCTTAGAGTTACTTGAGTTCAACAAACTCACTCTTAGCAAAGTTCATACAGGCCTGAAAAGTCTCCTCAGGCAGTTTTTACCGTTCTGCCTGGTAAAGCAACAGCCGGGCAAAGGCAGAAACCACACAATTGCCACATTGCACCATTTTTTGTTTCCTTTGCAAGAAATTCGTAGTACTTCCTCTGACATAAAAAGAAATCATTAACAGGAAACCTCAGGTTAAAACTTAGGAATTTATAATGAATTCTCTGTTTGCAATAAATGGGTGGGTCGTGGTTTGAAAGCGGTGTCCTTGTCGTCTTGCTGAAAAATGGTTGATGGGTTAACAAGTAGGTAAAATGATGTGGTGATTTAATTTGACTTATTTGGCTAGCCCTTCTGGCAAAACGTCAGTGTCATCAGGCAGTTTGGCTCTCTAAAGTTCCCAGCTGGTTCAAACCTCAAATAAGTGTTGTCACCCATCTTTGGGACATTTTAAGCAAGTAAATTGTGTTAAAAGGAAAGAGCCCTTGGGGTGCACTGGAACCATTCTAAAAACCTCCAGTTATAGTATTTGTGTGGGCATGTTTATATATATTGTGGTTCATATATGTTGCATGAACTTTCAGTGGAGGTTCTAGAAAAGCAGGTATGCCTTCTTAAATTTAAAAAGTTCATCTCAAACATAATGTTTCGTCCTAAAATGAGAGAGAAAAGAGAGAATTTTGTTTACATTCTGTCTTCTGAGCCTTTGATTACTATATTGCTTTCCAGGACTTGAAATTTAGGTTTGCTGTCTCTCACTCAGTGGGAGTTCCCTTGCTGTGTGTACAGATGTTTTTATTTTACATAACCTGTACAACAAGACACAGCCCTTGTCAATCACAGACATAATTTTCCTCTCATCCAGAGTATCTCCACTATTGCTGAAAAGTGCTACCTCCTTTTTCAGGAATGTCTGGAAACAAACATCTGCCTGGCTGAAAACAGAGGAGCCAGAAGGAAAGCCTGAGATTTAGCTGCTGAGATTGAGCGCCATCATACCATACCAAGGGGAAATGAAAAATGATTCCGGGGTTGGGGCACTGGCTGTTTTGTTTCCCAGAGTTTGAAGGCAGTGAAATTAGGTCCCATTCCCCCCAAATTAGTCATGATCAATGACATTGCGTAAGCACCATAAATATATGGCACCATGGCTAATTGATTTGAGCCATGCAGGTAGTCATTGCCACATGCCACCACATGATTTGTGTGGCACGCTAGTAATAAAAGGATGTGCAGAGAGCAGGAAATCTGTCACATCTGCATCTGACAGATGACAGGGATTCCCACTTGCATGAGTAATTGCTACACAAGTGCAGCAGTTTGCCAATCTCCCATTTCCCTGAGGCATGCCATGTGCACAGTGAGACGCTCATGGGGCTGTGTAACATCAGCAAAATCAAGTGATAAGGCCCTCATGGATTCCACTACTTCTCAAAAAAAAATAAATCTTGTAAATAGAGGAATCACACTCTAGACTTGACGTGTGTGCTATTTCCCTGTGTACAGAGAGGCTATCTTTCTTGGGGTGGGGCGGGGAGAGATTTGAATATGCTGTCCCTCTCTGCAACATAATGTGATAAAATCCAGGAGAATATTTCATGTTTTGCTGATAGGCATATATAAAAGAGGAATACACTCCAGAAACTGGTGGTTAGACGTCTTGTACTAAACCTGTCATGGGAAACTCCCTGGGCCTCTCAGACCATGCCGGTCCAAAAGTGATTGCTTTGGGTTGCTAGGCTGACTTCCCTCCCCTCCCTCAGTTAAGCCTTCTTTTGCAGGTTAACCTCTTCTCCACAGGTACGCTGGCGCTGCTACGTTATGGTCGCTGTTGAAGGGCCGGAAAGGAATTTTCCTGCATTGGCAGGTTTTGCCTTCCCTGTAGCAAAACGTCACAACTTTGGCGGTTTCAGGTCTTGGGCAGAATTCTTTAGTCTATATTCCCTAAATGGGGGGGGGGGTGAAGCGGTGACCCACGCCCCCACCTGTGGCAGCGATCCCAGGGTTCCCCGTTAAAGGGGTTGTTTTGAGGGGAGGCATTGGCCATACGCTGTAAGGTTGTCATTGCTCTTCCCTGCGACGGTAGCAAAATGGCGGGCGGGCTCTCTCCGATTGAGCAGACGTTTTCCAGAGCCAGCCCAATCCCCACATATCCTGATGTTCCCTAGATCCCCAGCCGGGGACTGGGAGGGATAAACGCCCAATGCCTAAGCCAAGGTCTCCCTATATCTGAAATTTTTAATAAAGTTGTGGCCAAATTTTAATCCTATAACACGTTGTCTTGAGGCATTATTCCATGCAGTTGTCGCTCAGGGTCAGTGGGGTCTCCGCCTGTCCGTGCAAAACTGAATCTTGCTGAGCTGTGGGAGCAAAGGTCTGGCACTTTGGCTTGAAACGCTTTCGCCCTTGCTGATTAAAGTTCCCTTTATAACTTTTTACAGTATCATTGCTATGTTCGTGTAGTGATACTCCAGCATCAATATGCGTGTGTCATTCCTTTCCCACTTTGATAGGTTATCAGATTGGGCAGTTGGGAGACATCACCACAGGGGACTCAATCTCTTTATTACAGAGATAAATGCAGCAGTTGAACGAAGGGCGAGGTGAATGAATCATGAAAGACAACATGGAGAGCATAGGTCAGTGGACGGACTTTCCCTAGAAAGGTTTACACTACAAACTTATATTGGTTTTATATCATATCAGCTTTCAGAGCTCCCTCCTAAGAATAGTGGGATTTGTAGTTTATTGGCAATGCTAAAGAATTTCTGTGCAAAGGAAGAACACTATAGCACAATCCGATTTTACTGAACTACTGTTTCCAGTATTCTCTGGAAAGAAAGAAGGAGAGAGAGAGAGAGAGGAAGGAAGGAAGGAAGGAAGGAAGGAAGGAAGGTACCCTGTTTTAGGTCTACAGTATAGATACATAGGGGGATGTGGGTTTAACGTGAGTTAAACCACAGAGCCTAGGACTTGTCGATCAGAAGGCCGGCGGTTCGAATCCCCGCGACGGAGTGAGCTCCCGTTGCTCAGTCCCTGCTCCTGCCAACCTAGCAGTTCGAAAGCACATCAAAGTGCATGTAGATAAATAGGTACCACTCCGGCGGGAAGGTAAACGGCATTTCCATGCACTGCTCTGGTTCGCCAGAAGCAGCTTAGTCATGTTAGCCACATGACCCGGAAGCTGTACGCCGGCTCCCTCAGCCAATAAAGCGAGATGAGCGCCGCAACCCCAGAGTCGGCCACAACTGGACCTAATGGTCAGGGGTCCCTTTACCTTTTTATAGATACATACATCCCAAGTGCCTTGGTGTCAAATTTCAATTTTATCAGGTAGCAATTTTGAACATTCCCAGTTGCTAATGGTTGTTCCCAAACTATTTTTGCAGAACCTCTGGCGTTCAAGCGTAGCTATATAACAAAATACGTATTTATTCTGAATGTGGTTATCCATGGTGTACCTCAGAGAGAAACTCCCTCGTTTCTTCAGAGTTTTCTTTGCAAAGGAGAACTCTGCCGATCGCTGTTCTTTCCCTCTTGTTGCAACCTAAGTTGGAGCCACTGTGTTGTACATTAAAATTGGCAGGACCTGCTTTGTGTAACTCCACAAAGAAAAGGGGCATCATTTGGCTAAGGCCATGTCGATTCAACCTATTTTCCTCCTTGCAGACCTGGGAGAAAATTATATGTTACTGTGGATTAGAATTACAGAGAAAGCAGAGAGACAGTCCTTGATGTTTAAATGAGAAGCACTTGACATTTGGTATTTAAAGCCGTGGCAATATTGGCCTGTAGTACACAGAGCAATGTCTGTGTGGGGCTCTGGCTACTAACAGACCTGAAGCTTGAAGTTTCATATGACATCTAGCTTCTTGTGGGAGGGGGACATCTGCATCCTAATGGAGAAATCCTATTGCTTATTTTGTGGTTTTAAAAAATTAGAATGCCCCACTAAGTATAGGCCACAAGCTTCAATTTCTCTATTGCTGGTTTTAACAGTCATGCAGCTTCCCACATGAAACTCGGGAGACGTTTGCAAAATTGGAAAGTTCTAGCTAAAAGAGTTTGTGGTCTCATTAAAAAGAAAAAGGCATGTGCCATTGCAAATTGCTGCTTTGAAAGTGCCTGCAGTTACAAATTACAACGGAGAAATGGACTGGTGATAGAGTTAAATACATAATACACCGAAAAGCTGTTACAAACGTATATTGTGGAAAGTCGTCTGAATGTTCTGTCTGCATTTGGACACCTCTCCAGATATTGTAACCAAACTTTGCCTGGTAGTTCCTGAGATCAGGGAACAGGTTTGGGCCCTTGGCTGGATCTATTCTGATAAAAAAAAACGCTATAGGGAAAAACACTATAAAAACTCTCAATGCAAAATCCCATTGGCGATGGATCACTGCTCTGCAGTGCCATCTGGTGTCACATGTTTATAAGCTGAGTCCTTTGTCTGGATACAGTTGGGTGCCATTTTGAATCAAGGTTGTAGACCAGGAGTCAGCAAACTTTTTAAGCAGGGGGCCGGTCCACTGTCCCTCAGACCTTGTGGGGGGCCAGACTATATTTTGAAGAGAGAAAAAATGAACGAATTCCTATGCCCCACAAATAACCCAGAGATGCATTTTAAATAAAAGCACACATTCTACTCATGTAAAAACACGCTGATTCCTGGACCGTCTGAAGGCTGGATTGAGAAGGCGATTGGGCCGGATCTGGCCCCCGGGCCTTAGTTTGCCTACCCATGTTGTAGACTGAGCCTTTCAAAACTACACTGATTTTTTTTGTTTCTTAGCATTCCCAGCCAGTGCTAGGTATGAAACTGCTAGTAACCAATAAAGCTGTAGTTGATTTTTATATTGTTTTGTTATCCACATGAAAATATGTGTGGAGGCACTGACTGATGGCGGCTTCACAGTGTGTATGCACAGGGGAAAACGTCACACTTGACATTGCATGAGATGAGCAGCAGTTTCGTGCTCTGTCCCTTTCAAGGCATGGTCCCCAGCACTCATGTCACAGAAAAGAAAATATTGTTGAAAGTCTGTAATGTGCAAGTGGGTCAAAAATATAGCCTAAGGAGCGTAAAACTGTTGAGAATTAACAGAAGATGAAAGTTTTCTCACCGAAAGACTCCATAGGATTTAGGATTTAGCTGAGGCGCTCTGTAAAAGCAGGGAATTAGACAACCTTAAATTACATTTGATTGCTTCCAGGGTTTAAAGCCGTTTGGCAAGCACACAAACCTAAGCTCCTCAAATGGTAAATTCCTAAGAGAAACAATCCCTGCTATTCCTGAGTTCCTCATACAGCCCTTTAATTTTATTTTTAGCTTTGTTTTATATCAAGGAACGATGAGACGTCACTGGCCCTGTTTCAAAATTTGCACATCCTCTAAAAATAATAAATCACACAATTTAATAAAGGGCTCTCCAGTCCTTCCATTGGGGCAGTGAGGGAGAATCGGAGGGAGGAAAAGATATTTCAGAAGCATCAAAGTGTAACCCGCAAGGGAAATTCAGAAGAACAAAGCTTATTTATTTGCAAAATAATCATGCTCAGTCTTCTGGAGGTTGTAAGCCAACTATTGTTTTTATGGCCTTCAGATCTTTGTTTTGAATGCTGGCCTTACCTCTTCCAGTAGAGAGGATTTTTATTTTATTTTAATCAGTTAAATGACACATCCAAACCCAATGTAAATGCCTCTGTAAAAAGACACACAAAGACTGTTATCCCCCAATCTGTCTGGCAAAAACGGACAAACCCTGCTTTTAAAAAACGATAGAGCGGTTATTTCATAATTGCAAGTAGACTATTTTAGAGCACAGTAAGATGGGATTAATCCTCTCCCCCCCCCCCCCGGTTCACGTAATAGCAAACAAATACGAGTTAGATTAGAAAGGAATTTAGAATTTTGTTTTTATGAAAGGATGCTCTGTTGACAGATCAAGGCCCAGTTCCAGTGTGATGCCGTCTGTCTGGAAACTATGGTTTGCAAATCAGGAGGCAGTCTTAGGAATTCCTGCCTGCACATCTACTAAACCATAGTTGAGGCCATCTGTGGAGGGGAAGGGGAATTCATGCTGCTGAGCAGAAGACCGAAGGGGTCAAAACATGTCTCCCCAAGGCTCTTCCCTGTTTTACATGTCAGCATTGTATCTTCTCTGGTCTCATGGCTAGAATCCTAAGCTCACTCATGAGGTGGGAAGTCAGCTACGTTGAACTTGGGGAAAGCTGAAAGTGATTACTGTATATGCGTTGTTTCAAAAGGACTTTAACAATATCATGTGTTTTTAAATGCCGGTTCTTTTCATCAGACTGCATGCTGGAAATAAGATTTAGAACAGGGGTAGGCAACCTAAATACGGGACACGGGTGGTGCTGTGGGTTAAACCACTGAGCCTAGGGCTTGCCGATCAGAAGGTCGGCGGTTCGAATCCCCGTGACGGGGTGAGCTCCCATTGCTCGGTCCCTGCTCCTGTCAACCTAGCAGTTCGAAAGCATGTCAAAGTGCAAGTAGATAAATAGGTACGGCTCCGACGGGAAGGTAAACGGCGTCTCCGTGCGCTGCTCTGGTTCGCCAGAAGCGGCTTAGTCCTGCTGGCCACATGACCCAGAAGCTGAACGCCGGCTCCCTCGACCAATAAAGCGAGATAAGCACCGCAACCCCAGAGTCGGTCATGACTGGACCTAATGGTCAGGGGTCCCGTTACTTTACCTTTAGGCAACCTAAGGCCCAGGGGCTGGATGCTGCCCTATCGCCTTCTCAACCCAGCCCGTGAATGGTTCGGGAATCAGCGTGTTTTTACATGAGTAGAATGTGTTCTTTTATTTAAAATGCATCTCTCAGTTATTTGTGGGGCATAGGAATTCATTCATTCCCCCCCCTCCAAAATATAGTCCGGCCCACCACATGGTCTGAGGGACAGTAGACCGGCCCACAGCTGAAAAGGGTTACTGACCCCTGATTTAGAAGGTGTATACAACATATGTAACTCCTGTAACAAGCAGCACATGCAGGAAATTAGTTTATTGTGCTCTTCTGGCACTCCTAATTAGCTTTTATGATCCCTCTTTTCCTTCTTTATTACTTGGATGCTTCTGCTTAAGAGTGTGCCATTTCTTGCCCTGGGCACTGTGGTTCCCTGCATATCGAGGTTGTGGCGGAGGCATTGGCTTTGCTTTCCAGGAGGCGTAACGGCCATCTCTCAAGTCGGCCAGCAGTCTAGTTGCACTCAGTGGCAAGTCTGCTTATCTGCACTAAGGCTTGCTGAAGCTGCTGCAGACTTTGTCCTATCCTGTACAGTTTGGCGTACCCAACAAAAGTAATGCCTGCAGCTAGTGTTTATAGCACAAGGGCTGCTGGAATGGAGCCTGTGGGCGCAAGGGTACCCGTGAGCTCTTCTCCTGGCACCCATGAAGCCTCTTCTATCACTGCCCCTTGGTCATGAGGAGCCTCAGGTGGCTACCGTTTTCTCCCTTTAAAAGTACATAGAGCTACTAAGTTGGAAGAGGGATGCTTTCCCACCGCCTCTTTCCCACTGAGGTGCTTTTCAAGGTTCATATTAATTTTGGTGTGTTTGCTCATTCTTATTTTACCTTTGGAAGTGAGAGCTGGACCATAAAAAAGGCTGATCGCCAAAGAATTGATGCTTTTGAATTATGGTGCTGAAGGAGACTCTGGAGAGTCCCATGGACTGCAAGAAGATCAAACCTCTCCATTCTTAAAGAAATCAGCCCTGAGTGCTCACTGGAAGGACAGATCCTGAAGCTGAGGCTCCTCATGAGAAGAGAAGACTCCCTGGAAAAGACCCTGGTGTTGGGAAAGATGGAGGGCACAAGGAGAAGGGGACGACAGAGGACAAGATGGTTGGACAGTGTTCTCGAAGCTACCAGCATGAGTTTGACCAAACTGCGGGAGGCAGTGAAAGACAGGAGTGCCTGGCGTGCTCTGGTCCATGGGGTCACAAAGAGTTGGACACCACTAAACGACAGCATTTTACCTTTGGAAAAATGAAGTTTGTGTGCACATTCAGTGTGTGTGTGTGTGTGTGTGTGTGTGTGTGTGTGGCATGCTGATGGGGCAAGGAGGTGGCAGCCATGGCACTTGCTCAAAAAGCAGAAAAACAAAATGTTCCCATGGGCCAAGAATGGTTGATGATCTTTGGTTTAGCATCTTGGAAGAAGAGGAGGAAGGAGTCGCTTCTGTTTTCTGTATCCTTCAAGAGGGTTTGAGTTAGGGTAGCCGCTAGTTAGGTGTAGTTACCAAAGTTGGGTGCCACCCCTACTCTTTGTCGAGCTGTAGCAAGATTCCAACGGGTTCCGGGCACTCACCAGGGGCTGTGCTACTTTGGAGAATTGAAGGTGCGGCGGAGACGGTTGTAGCTTCAAGAAATGTGCTTTATTCACTTATTTACACCTGAGTTTAGATGCAGAGAGTCCAGATCTTACAGCATGGTCATCTCAAGTGGGGCTTCTTCCCCATGGCAGTGCAGCACTGGAGTCAAAAGCAGCTTTCCCAGCCAGCCTTCAGCCAGCCTGCCCAAGATGGATCTCTCTCTTTGTCCTCTCCCTCTTCTTCCCAGCATGCCTTTCTGTAAAGACTTTCTTTTCCTGTCCCCTCAAACACACACCCCATTACCATGGCACCCTCTGTCTGCCCAGGCCCAAGAAATCCTCTCGGATGGGCCATTAACACTTTTTCTCAGGTTCATGCCTCTGTCGCAGGTGAGGCCCTGACTTGATAGGAAACTTAGCCTGTGCTTTTCCACTGGCCTCCAACCTTCCATTCAGGGCTCCAAATAATCAAAATCCTACCACTTATTAATTTCTAGGGTTTGAGCCCCACTCAAAAAAACTATAACAGTATGAACATCAGAATAGTTGGGGTCTTTCTTATGCTCTGCTCTTCCTGTGGCAAAGTTAAATAAGGCACTGTTGTCATTCCAGAAGGAAGAACTCTATGGGGCTTTCTGGTATTGTTTAAGTACAAATGGCAACCGTTTTAGGTGTGTCCAAATGGCATGCAATAGCCGACACGTGGGTCCTTTTGGACCTGGAAAAAGGCAAAACGAGGGCATGGGGCAATGTAATGGGGGGTCGTGCTTATCCATGTTCTGCTGACACGCACTGGAGGTGGGAATGGAGCCTCCGTGCGAAATGGGCAGCGCCTGTATAATATGGGAGAAATCCCTCAAGTTAGTTGACAGAGAAGCACATCACTACCAGCCCTAGGCAAAATGTGTTGGAAGAACTCAAGGAGTAGTAATATTCATCTGCTGCAGACAGCCTTACAAAAAGCCACCCCATTTCATCTGAACTTCAGTGTATTCCCCCCCAAACCCCAACAACTTGCTTTTTTCCTTTATTATATGAACTGCTTGAGTCATAGTTAACTCCTTTGCCTGTTTTTGCTATGAAGAAATTTATTAGTACTGGATGAAAAAGTCATACTTTCAGTTCTTTAACTGATGCAATTTTCATTACCGGGTGTGTGTAGGAGACAGTAGGTTTTTTAAACCTGCATTTCCATGGAAACAAAGATCCAAGAAGAATAAAAATGATGGGAACTGTGTGGCGGGGAGTGTAACTGCTTCTAGACTGTTGCTACTTTTGGAGAGGCTTAATTGCATCCAGGGAAAGTCATGTTGTTCAATTAAAGATTCGGTGATTCTAAGTGGATTTGCTGCTGTTGCACAACAAACCTGCTTCCAACCCCCGCTTTTTGCAGGAAGGAAAGTGATGAGGAAATGCCCTTGAAAGTGTGGGATAACAATTGTTTGATGTGACATCATATAACCTCAGGCTCAGTCGCCAGTTGAACAAGTTACTTAGGGATGGATGAAAAAACAACAACAGCCAAATCCCACTTCATACATTATCAGGCTTAAGAACCCTCCTAGCATTGTGAAAGAATGTGTGAGTAATTTTATGTTGCCATGTTGAAACATGACACAGAGAATATATTATCTTTCCCAGTGTCAAATGAGTGAGTTACTGTGTTGACTATTGTGAATTTCTTAGGCGCCTTTGCTAAACTTCCCACCATATTCAAAATATATTTCCAACTGATGGCTTTCTTTCTATTCTTCCCTTACCCGTTGATGCAAAGCTCAGTGACATAATTTATCTCTTTCTCATCCATCACTCATGCAACGTTTTCAGCTATGAATGGCTGCTCTTTCGTTGATGGACAGATACAGTGGCTTCTTGTAAGAACAGCTTCTGTTCTGGACGCTGGTGTGCCATTGGTACCACCAGATACAGGGCTATGAAACCTTACAAGCCTGGTTCCTGAAAGCTACGGAAGACAATAGGCTTCTGTTAGCCGATTGCAGTTATCCAGTAAGGAAGCCCAGTTGTTGCTTTTAAGTCTACACCTCCTTTTTATGAATGAGTTTAAGGATCTCTTCTGCGGTCGGTACAACATTGGCAGGTGGCTATGCCTGCCTCTCCCATTAGCTGGTTGATAGTGGATGAAGGCAAATGACCATGTGACAACTGACCATATGTCCATTGGGACAAACACTGTTCTTCCCAGTTCAATGGGGATTCTTCTCTCCCTTGGCCCTTATTGACTCCTTCCCCTTGAACGCATTTGTACCAGGCCAGGACACAAGTATCTTCATTTTGTACCCAGAGAGAGCTGCTTTCCTTAATTTCCTTAATTTAGGGGTTCTCATTGTGTCAAAATTTCGGAACTGTCCGTTTGACCAGCATGAAACAAACAAGTATATTGTGCCGAGAATGACTTTGGGTCTCTGTGGATTCTCTGGTACATTCCAGGTACACCCTGTTCCTTGGTGGGTTGAAGCCAGCTGGCCAAGTGTGAATGAACTTGTCTTTCTTCAACTTGGCAGACTGAGCTTACGGTTGAGTTTAGGAGGTGAGGCCAAGGCAATCTGAGGCAGCAGTGAGAGCTAGTTGCTCTGATTAGTGAGCAGCGTGGAGCGATCCTGACCCAGAAGCCTTTATAGGGGCCAAAAGGTTACCCACCTGATCTCCTCTGGCTTACTAGAATAAATATTAGGCTTCCTTATTGGTGCAACTGGTCTCTCTGCATTTCTCACCATTTCACCACAGTTGACTGGTGGCACACAGGTAGAATTTCTGATCCTCCTTAAGTTGCCAGTTGGTGACTCACTGTGGATTTGAGTTCTGGACTCTACACTGTGCCTGTTCTGTGGATGATTATTCTCTAAGGCTGTCGATATAATTGCAGAATTTATTTTTTTTTAAGTCAACCTTTGTAGCCCTTGGAGGAGTGTAATCTATTGGACAGCCAGCAATAACTGCCTCCTATTTTTAGATCAGTTGCACTGCATGTCCTGTAAAAACCACCAAGGATATCCAATCAGTTCTGCTTTCTACACCAGCCATGGATGCCAGGTTGTAGATAAACGATTTCTCCTTCCCTATGCAGTGCTATAAATCCTCGCTTGGTGCTTACGCTTCTTTACGAGCCTCGTGTTTTCATGAGTCAGCACAGGGGTTGGGCTAAAGTCAATGGCAAACTCTCATTTCTGTCTCTCTGCTTCCCTTTCTACAGCATTTTGGGGCATGTGGCTCTATCTGCGTGCACCCATTATAAGAAAAGGTTGCCAGAATCAATTTGGTTTTTATTAGGCAACTTTGTAGATGGGTTTAATTATACAGAGCAGCCTATTCGAGTAATGACAAATGGATGCAATAACAGCCGTTGTTGTCATTAATAGTATTTTATAAATTCATGGATCACCTTTCACGTGAGTCTTAGGGTGATTTACAAACCTAGCATAAAAACAACTGAAAATAGTTTTCTAAAACAGGAGAAAAACAACCACAGTTGGGTTTACAAATCATACAAAAGGAACATCTATGGCAGAAACCATTAGCTGGAAAAGCTAATTGAATCAAAAAAATGTCTTTGGCTGTTTCCAGAAAGTACAGATTTTGAGCACCTGTCTTATCTGAGCAGAGATGCTGTTCCACGAAACGGGGGAAGCCCTTCTCCAGATTACTGTGGCGCAAGCTTTTGGTATGTTAGGAACTTGAAGGAGAAACTCCCTTGCAGGTTGTAGTGCCCTTCTGAGTATTTAAGGCATAAGGCAGTCTCTCAAGCAACTCGATTCTGTAGCACCTCTTATGTTAGCACCAAAATATTGAACTGCAGATGGGGAGCCCATGGAGATCCCACAAACAAGGTGTTGTATGCTGGTGCTGGTCTGTCTCCATAAGCAGCCTAGGTGCTGTTCTGCCAGTGCACCTGTAGCCTCTGGACTAACCTCAAAAGTAGCCGCACAAAGAGCCCATTGCAGTAATCCAGTGTTGAGGCTACCAATGCATGTGGTCAAACTATCAAGATCTAGGAATAGCCTGGCTGTCTTAAAAGCCGAAGCTGCTAAGCAGTACCCCAGCCGCTGAGGACAACTGTGTCCGCGGTGATGGATCTAGAAGCAGCCTCAGACTGTACCTTCTCCTCCAGGGTGTCCTGAGGCTATTGCAGATGTCATGGAAAGGAAGGAAAGTGAGAGGCTATCATGAAGTTGGAAGTGGATGACCACAGGGAAGGTCACAGTAGGCTGGGGAATGAGAAGATGGGATCCCAAGAAAAATTCAAGCCAGAGAAGGGCCCCAGCAGGCTGAGAGGAGGAGGCCCAGATCCCAGGGACATGTCTAGAGGGCTGCCACAAAAAGTATTCAGCCCCACAATGCTGAATACTCCAAGCCCAGTGTCACCCACCAAGGAGCAGCCTCTGCTGCCCTCCCCTTAGCCAGGAGGGCTCCCCTCCTGGGGAGGCATCTGGGGCAAAGCTGGTCCAACTCCACCCCCCATCTCCAATTGTCCCTGGGTTCACCACCACTGTGCCAGAGATGGCCTTCAGCAGCATCCCCAGTCTGTCTCTTATGCCCAGCACCAGGTCCAGACCCTCAAGACCAAGCCAGGTGGAGAAGTTTCCTGGTATGTAAGAGAAGATTTATGGACTCCAGTGGCAGTGCCCTCCTCCCTTGACGTCATGTCTATGATTTTGTGGACCATATGATGTGCTTTTGTGAACCATTATCCCTAGAAGTGGTGGTTAGCAGTAGCTGGAGTGACTCTTCAAAAGAAAGGATCTTTTGCGAATACTTGGAATTAGCAAAGTTGACTGATTTGATAAGACAAAAACCAAAAAAATATAATCCAGAAACAATGGAAATGTCTAAATGATTCTTTATGTAGACAAGGGTTAAATGTAAGGTATTGGTTGTGTTTAGAATAGATTTATGAAAGATTTAGAAAACTTATTGATTAGAATATTTGTGTGAGATTGTATGGGGAAAATATGGAATAACAGATACAATCTTGCTTAAAACGTATATATGGGAAGTGCAGTGTAAGCAATGGAAGTCAATCAATGAAATTTTATTATTATTTTCATTTCGAGATATTTGTAGAATAAATTTGGAAGAAATTCTTCCAACTTTTCTTCTTCTTCTTTTCTCTTTAGTTTTCCTCTTCTTTTTTCTTTTCTTCTTTTCTTCTCTTTTCTTCCTTTTTTCATGTATATGTGCTTATTTGAAGTGTACGTATTTGCAGTGTTTTGCTTATATTTTGTAACAATTATGTTAAATAAATTTAAAAATAAATAAATGGAAAAAACCAAAAGACAAGGATCAGGCAAATTTGTAGGGGGTGAATATACTTTGATTAACTGTGAGAGCAAAACGGAGCTTCTAGGTTCAAAACGGTAGACCTATTAATACCTGACTTTCAGGATAAATCACAGGGGTTGTTTTGCCCTCTGCACGTCTTGCTTGTGAGCTTCCCAGAAGCACCTGGTTAGCCAAGGTTGACAAAGAAACGCTTCACCACTTTGCTCTTCTGGCTGATCTAGCAAGGCAGCTCTTCAAGCAAACATAGCAGTCAAGGAGCTGCCTTTCAGATGTAAATAGAGCAACTCCCACCTCACGCTGTTGGTTCTTGCATGCAGCATTCTGGTATGATAGTTGGGTTCTCAGCCAAGAACCTGCTTGCGCACGCTGTACCAGAGCAGTCAAAGTCAGCTGTGTCCAGTGAAGTAGCGTAAGCTCTTGCAAGATAGATGGGGATTTAATGACTGCGTGGGACTGCACCGTTGTAAATGGCTGACTAGCATGCCCTATAAGGGTTTTCAAACTTTCAGGAACTACTTTTACTTGGTTTTAAAATGACTTCTTTTGCTGTTTTTTCTCTTCTAGCATCAAGCTTTTGGCTGTGCAGGAGCTGGTGGACAGAGAGGCACTGGAAAAGGTATTTTCACCTGTTTGTAGAGCTTGCACACATCTTTTCAAGCAAAACTCTTCTTTTAGCTATAGGATTCCCTGTTTACTGTGATTCATATAGTATGGATCCCCTTCACTTCATACTACATATTGCAGCAGATATAATGCTAGTAAGGATGGACTGCGGTGATCTTTGGACTTGTGTGGCCGCACCTCCTTCCACTTCTCTTTTGTGCAACTGTGAGAAGGAGTTTGGACATTTTCATTTCTGTTTTAGATTTTGCAGCAACTTGTGATGTTGTCTGGACCTGAACAAACTGGTTAATCTTAACTATGGTTAGTGGAAACCGGCCAACTTGAAACAATGGTTTATGAAGCTGGCTTGTTTCAACAGACTATGGTTAAGATTAGCCACAGATTAAGTTTCAGATAACATGTTACAATCATAGAATTATGGATTGGAAGGGACCAGAGGGTCATCTAGTCCAACCCTCTCTAATGCAGGAATCTTTTACCCAACGTGGAGCTCAAATCCATGAACCTGAGATTAAGAGTCTCAGGCTCTACCAACTGAGCTCTCCCAGCTGTTAAACTGTAGTTAATCCAAATTTCTCAACTCCTTCTGATAGCCATGCCAGATGGGAGGAGACAGTGCACAACCTCAGGGTTTGTTGAGACTTATTATTGTAGTGCTAAACCATGGTTTAGCATGACACCTGAATGCAGTCAGTGCCAGAGGAAATTTGGTTCATTCTTATGCCCCGGCCCAGTATACCTGAAGGAGTGTCTCCACCCACATTGTTCTACTCAGACACTGAGGTCCAGTGTCTGGGGCCTTCTGATGGTTCCCTCACTGCGAGAAGCCAAGTTACAGGGAACCAGGCAGAGGGCCTTCTCAGTAGTGGCACCCGCCCTGTGGAATGCCCTCCCATCAGATGTCAAAGAGAAAAACATTTATCAGACTTTTAGAAGACATCCGAAGGCAGCCCTGTTTAGGGAAGCTTTTAATGTGTAAAAGACTGTAGTATTTTAATATTCTGTTGGAAGCCGCCCAGAGTGGCTGGGGAAACCCAGCCAGATGGGCGGGTAAAGCTAAAGGGACCCCTGACCATTAGGTCCAGTCGCAGAGGACTCTGGGGTTGCAGCGCTCCTCTCGCTTTATTGGCCGAGGGAGCCGGCGTACAGCTTCCGGGTCATGTGGCCAGCATGACTAAGCCGCTTCTGGCAAACCAGAGCAGCGCACGGAAACACTGTTTACCTTCCTGCTGGAGCGGTACCTATTTATCTACTTGCACTTTGATGTGCTTTCGAACTGCTAGGTTGGCAGGAGCAGGGACCGAGCAACGGGAGCTCACCCCATCGCGGGGATTCGAACTGCCGGCCTTCTGATCGGCAAGTCCTAGGCTCTGTGGTTTAACCCACAGTATAAATAAATTATTATTATTATTATTATTATTATTATTATTATTATTATTATTATGTGCTGCAAGGCAGAGTAAGAGTAAGAGTCTTCTGCTGTTTTTTCTCTTACCATTCTCTGGACTGCAGTTATTAACCACATGACTATGTACTGTTCATAGGAGTTTTCACCATGCTCACGGAATCTTTGACAATGCTGCACAGCAGACCACTTTTGAAAGTGAGCTGAGTTTCGGAGCTTGCGATATGACTGTGTTTGTGTGTTTGAGAGAGAGACAGACAGACAGAGGGAGAAACTCTCGTGTCTTTCAGATTGGGGGGGGGCTTTAAAAAATCCCCACTGGGTGCATGTAATCCTTTGGGCTTGCCCAAAGTAATTCTTTGGATCCCTCTTCAGATGCTACAGTGCAAAAACTAGCTTTTCTCGAAGCTTCCTGATTTCTGCAGCTTTCCGCATTGTTGTGGGAAATGTCCCACAATTGCCTTGGGTCATAGGATGCCATCCAGCCAGTCCTACTCTTCTCTAGCAGACCACCCCCCATTTTCATGTTTTCTTTTATAAGTGTCTATCAACATACCATGGCAAGTGACCATCTCAGTCCTCATTAGGCCGTGGCTGCTGTTGTTTAGAGTGCACGGAGGGTGGATTCTCATGGGTTTTCTGTTGACAAAATGTTGTATTTCTGCAAACATGGTTGTTCCTCTGAGCATACTGCTACCTCCCTTTCTCCCTCCCCACCTTTGTGGCCTCTTTTTTGGGATGCCTTCCTGTTTACCCCCTGAGTTCACTATAAGAAGGAGTGGCATGAAAACGTATATTCGTTTACATACGAACTGGGGTGTGTGTGTGTGCGCGTTTTGCAAAGTTTCGAAAACTTATTTTGTATCGTTTGGCCGGCTTTCTGTTCTTCGACTAACAAAATATAGACATGTGAAAACAAGTTTAGGATGGGTGGATTTCGCAGCTTCCTCGCTCTGATAGAACATTTCTTCCTCCCGTATCTGGCATGGAACATAACAGATTCGACAAATGTGCTCTCAGTGGCTTTCTTGTCTCCCCGGCACATTGGCTTCCATACATTTCAGCCAGATCAGTGTTTCATCATGATTAAACCCATTGTTATCTTTGTTAGTCCTAAATCACTTTCACAGCAAAGCAGACTGTTCATGCGACGACTGTTAAGCAGAAGAGAGAGCTATACCCTGCCCAAATAACGCTCCTCCTTTCTACGGACTCAAAAGTGCCAAAGCCCCGGCAGTTCTGTGAGAGAACATGTAACTTTTTCTGCACACGCAGCATGCTTGTGTGTAACATATATATTCATGCACAGATAAATAATATTGGGAAAGGGAACTGGTGCATAGCAAGGCTTTATTGCCACAATAATTGATTTTTTTGTGGCTTTTCTTTAAAACTTAACTGCACTGTACTTTCCTGTGTATAAGACGTCCCCCCATGAAATTTCAGAAAATGGGGAGAGACGGCACAATGTTGTTGAGCTTTTTTTGGGAAGAGTTTTTGAGCTTTTTTGGGGGGGTGCCCAAAATTGCTCACCTGCACGTGTCGGCCAATCAACATCAACCATTGACACAGCAACCAATGACACGCACAATAGCTATTGACAGCCGCAGCAGCAACCAATCAAACGTCCACCCTATGCACTACCCATGTGTAAGACGACCCCCACTTTTTAGCATGATTAAAAAAAATAATAACATAGTTTTATACACAGAAAAGTACGGTAGGTATGAGTTAGCATCTCCTAGCCACAGAAGCCTTCTCCACTCAACCCCACCTCTGCTTTTAAGTGCTTCCCCCCACCCCCAAGTAACCACTGTCTTCTCATTGGTCTTCCACTGACTCCTTTTTCTAAGAGTTCATCAAAGCTAAATGGAATCAGAGCCAGCTGGAGCTATCGACTCACATAGCCAAATCTGGACTTGGACTGCATACACACTATACTTTTAAAGCACATCTGAAGCATACTCTTTCCCTCAAAGAATTCTGGGCACTGTAGTTTTCCCTTCACAGAGTTACAGTGAACAACCAACCCTCTGCAAAGTACAGTGCCCATACCGTATTTTTTGCCCTATAGGATGCACTTTTCCCCCTCCAAAAATGAAGGGGAAATGTGTGTGCGTCCTATGGGGCGAATGCAGGCTTTCGCTGAAGCCTGGAGAGCAAGAGGGGTCGGTGCGCACCGACCCCTCTCGCTTTCCAGGCTTCAGGAAGCTATCCCCCCAGCCCCGCAAGCTCCGGGAGCGATGGCGAGGTTGCACATCGCTCTCGGACCCGTTCTGGGGGCTGGGGTCAGGGGAAGCTCGGGCTTCCCGAGCCCCGCAAGCTCCGGGAGCGATGGCGAGGTTGCGCAACCTTGCCTTCGCTCCCGGACCTCCAGCCCCGAGGCTAAAAACGAAGCCAGGACAGCGAGCAGGATCCATCCCGCTCGCTGTCATGGCTTCTTTGCTCTTTGGGGCTGGGGGGGGGGAAATAATTTTTTCCCCTTTATTCCCCCCCCCCAAAAAAATAAGTGTGTCCTATGGGCCGGTGCGCCCTATAAGGCGAAAAATACGGTAATTCGTTAAGGGAAGCAATGTGCTTCCAGTGTTATTTAAAGGTATAATGCATACACAGCCTTGGAAAGTATGTCCTCCCAGTTCATTGTCCCTGAGGTCAGTGGCTAGAACTGACAATGACATTTGCCGAAGCAAACAGGCAGAAGAAGCCAATAGTTGTAACTGCTTTGGAGAGCCACTGCCTGTCTGTCAGCCAGTTGTCCAAACAGTACCTTTTACAGGAGCCTGACAATTTTTCTCCTTTATTGTGGGTGTTCCCGACCAAGCGGGTTTCACCGAGCGAGGCTGAATCATGTGTCTCAGGCTTAACAAACTGGTGAATGTCAAATGCAAAAAAGCAAGAAAGATATGAAGCGGAATCACAGTTGGCCGGAGAGCTCAAGTTGACTTGTTGTGTTAGGTTTCACTCACCTCACTTCTCAGTGATACTTGCAGTCTAGGTTTTTCCTTTTTCCAGCCTTGTTTTGTGACCATCTTCCACTCAGGAAGAACAAAATGACTGATTAGGCAGCTTCTCAGTCTTCTTCCTGTATATATTATATTTATAATGCAGGCAGGGTATGTCGTGAAGAGAGAGCTTAGGGACAAGCCTAGGTTTGGACCATACGCTAAGCAAAAGCGTGGCTTAGCTTGGTGCAGGGTGGCAGTAAAAAGGACCCAGAAAGAGCGAAGAAGCTGCAAGCTCTTCACTGGAGCCTATACAGTTGCACCCTCCTGGTAAACAATGGTTTGGCTTACTGTGTCATGCCAACCAGAGAAGAAGTACTTTTTGCACGTAATCTTACAGCGTTGTGTTGCATTGAATGACCTTAAGTTCTAGTCTTATTGTTGTAAACAATAAAAATCTGCCCTTTTCCCCTTATCCAAGAGCCTGTATAGAGTCCTTACGTGAGTTCCCTAGTGGTAGGAGAAAATAACAGAGGCCAACCAGAGAATATTGAGAAGCAAAGCAGCTAGTAAGCCTGATCTTTATTGATCTGTTGCAACAGGGTGCTCCCCTCACACGCAGGAAAGGAAGAGGACCTCGAACCATGGCGCGCAAGGCCTTATATAGACATTTTAAATTCCCTGCCCTGGAGCTCAAGACCACCCCTCCATACATCATACATATATCACAGAAGGGGTGTAACCCAAGACCACCCCCCAGATATATCATACCTACATCACAGAAAGGGCGGTCTACAACAGAAATCTGAGTGCGTTGTTTATCTCCTGTCTGGCAGGTTATCTGATAATGCCTTATCTGATTGCCTTTCCTGGTAGTCTGTCACCCTTTGAAATGGTGATTACTAAATTCCTGTAACAAGGAAGGTTTTTTTTCCCCACCTCCTCCCTTCTTGCAGAGAAAAATTTGGTCAGCTTGGGGATCAAAATGGTTTCAGGACTGACTTCCTCTGCTGCTTCAGACATGTGGTTTATATATTTATAAATATTTGCTTGGTGTTTGCTTGGTACATTTATGAACATTTAATCTAAGACCTTAAAATTCTTATTACATTATGAACAAGGGAGAAAATTTTCTTTCCATCCACTTTCCCCATACCATGGGGAAAAAAATTTGCACTTCTACAATTTCCTGACTTATTCACCGTTTTTCTAAACTAAAAGGCTACGAGTGTAGTAACTACGCAACATAGCTTGTTCAGCTGAGATCTTAAAAGAGTTGAACTCCCAACCTGTTCTTCAGCAGATGACTGGCATTAGCTCTGGAATCCTTCCTCTACATATCTGAGAAAGAGAGAGAGTTTTCCTGCAGAAATTACAGATCAATTTTTTAAAAATTGCAGTACATGAGAAAAACTTCAAAGTTTGCAAACATTGCAAATGCTCTCATCAGCCTTGTGTAATTCACTTAGCTTGCATGTTCCGTCTAGCCAAGATTAATTGTTTAGTCATCCAGCCAAAACTAACCGAATGAGTACACATTGTCTTTGATTTCTGCAATTTGCTGGTTTATCAAAGTTGAAGCGAATTGAAATTAATTAAACCCAGTTGACCCGAGGAAATTGCATCGTTGCAAATGCCTACATAAATCTCCCACTTTTAATTTAAGGCTTGAACCTCAAGACGTGTACAAGCAAATAAAGAGTAAAGATGGGTCATATTGACCTTCACTGCACCGGGCATGACTAATGCGAAGATATTGTAAGAGGAGTGCCATTGTGTGATATCAAAAGAAAAGATGGCCATCTCTAGGCTCTTGTGTATCTAGCAGTGAAAGATCTTTCTTTAATGACTTTCGATGGTTGATGGCTATAAAATAGCAAAGTCGTTTGACCTGCTTGGGTAAGAACTGGCAAAGAACACTTTGGCATTTGGAATATAGCCAGCCAAGAAAACAAAAGCCTGTGCTTTCCAGCTGACTAGGAAAAAGCCATCTTGGGGTGGAGAAAGGACCGTCAGCTTTTTCTTTTCTGAGAACTGCTTTAATAATCTAGATTGGGCTAATCAATATTTTACTCTCCGGATCCAATGGGCTCCATCTCAGGCTCAGGTAGCCTGGCTAATAATCAGGGAAGGTGATATTTGTCATCCAACCAGGGCACCACATTGGCTGCGTCTGGTCTAAGTGGTCAAAGTATTGTCCATCTAGCCCCTTATTGTCTACCCTGCCTGGCAGTGACCTTCCAGGGTCTCGGGCAGAAAGGTGTTTGGCATCACCTGCAACCCAATCCTTTCAGCTGGAGTTGGCAGGAGTTGAACACGAGGCCTTCAGCATGCCAGCCAACCACACAGCTAAGGTTCCTCTTGTCACGCTTTCTCTATCCTGGCCTCTGACAATAAGAACATCCTATTAAAAATTTCCCTAACAGGGTATTTGAAAAGGAGTTTTCTTTGCTGCTAAGAAACAGCTATCAAAGTCTCTTTGATATTGTCTGACAGAAATAGATGTTCTTTTCTGGATCCGTCGATTCATCTTTTATTCTCCATTCATTGTGAGCAAATCGGTCTCCTTTTTTTCAAAAGTGTTCAGACCAATGTCTTTGGATGTGTAGCCTGCAGGTGCGCTTCATAGTAGTGACAGGTGGCTTTAGAGAGAGAAAAAGCAGTCAAATGTCTCTTGGTTTGTATTCTGGGTTGCTTTTTCAGGCACCTGCACCATAAAGATAAGGACATTCCCTTTTCCCATTTACAATGAAGCTGCCTTATCTCAAATATGTTTCTTTTGTTTTGTGTGCCATAAAACCATTAAATATTAGAGGGGTGACGAGTGGCATCCCTGGTGAATGCGTGTTACCTTGAGTGTGTGGCTGAAGGAGTTTGGGGGCGACAGAATCAAAGACTTGCTCTTAACTTTTAATCTTCTACCTGGCTGTCAACCCGGCATTCCACACTATTGAGTTTTTATGGGGCTCATCCGCAGCAAGAATACTAATTGCAAAAAAAAACTGGAAAAGTGAAACAGTACCAACGAACAAAGAGTGGCAAGAAAGATTATTTGATTACCTTGAGTTGGCAAAAATGACGGATGCAGTTAGGGGACAGTCTAAACAAAAAATTCAGAAAGAGTGGGGAACGTACAGAGATTATTTTTTAAAAAAACAGTGCCCTCAAATTAAAACCTGGACTTGCTTCGAATTATTTTTGCAAAACAAATTACAGTTTACAAATACAACATACAGAGAAGGGTAGAAAAGACGAAATGAAAAAGAAACAGTTTATCAGGTTCAAAATCAGACCCGCGTTGAGGAGGGAGGGAAGTCTTATTAGAATAGAATAAGAATTAAAGATTGGATAACGTAAGTCCGTGTGCAGATACTTGCGGATTTATGGATATATGTTTATCATTTGTTTTGTGTTTCCTTTTGTAGTTTGTTTTCTAAGTGTCGTGTGTGTGTGTGTGTGCGCGCTGTAATAATAAGCTGTTAAAAAGCATTTACAATAAATGCTCCCCGCAGCTTTCTTTGCCATGGTTTTTTTTGGGGGGGGGGACTTTGAGGTTCCCTGAATCTGCCAATGCTTCTTATGTAGGAGGCTTTCAGATTTCACTTTGTAACAGCCGACAGTCTCTCCTGAAGTTCAGAAATGTGTCAGCGATGCTGATCTGAACTGCTACTGAGTGTAACTGCCAAGGATGGATAGCATTGCCTCACAGAGTTCAGGGTGTGCCAATATGTGTCCCTGTATCATTTTCCCAAGATGTTTTATTTTATTTTATTTTTGGAGCCATTAACATTAGCACTGCATGTCAATTATGGGATAGGACAGAACAGACAACGCATCTTTGTGGCAAGAACATGTTTTCCTTTCTTGTGTCGTTGTGTGTAAAGCACACTGTACATTAATGACAATATTCCAGTAATCCTCAGCTTAGCTTGGATCCTTACTTTCCTCCCACCAACAAAACACAGTTCATGAAACTGCGCTTTTCAGCCTTTCTTTCTCTTTGCTCTGCGGTCTCCTGACCCTCCTTGAAAATCGGCTTCTGAAAGTTGGGGGGCCCTTGGGAATTGGGTAGAATATGCTGTGGGAGGGGCTTCAGGTGAAGGCAGGAGTTGGTAACCCCCCCCCTTTACGTGAATAAAGGAGCAATTTAGGATCCAGATCTATATTTTTTATAAATTGGTAGCTTTTGGTTCAGCGTAAACCCGTTCCTGGTGAGCAGACTTAAGAAGAGAGGTGACCTTGGTTTATGTTGCCAGAAATGGATGCTAGGAGTATAGTGGCTAACATTTATCACTGGCTGCTCCTGACTTAACTGAGAATCCCATTTTTGAGCCCAGTCGGCAATATGCAATATGCAGTCTTGTAGCCAGAGCTTGGAATTACGTTCCAAGCAAATAAGAATGGCTGAATAAATTATGTGAATACTTGGAATTAGCAAAGCTGACTGGTTTGATAAGACAAAAACCAAAACATATAATCCAGAAACAATACGGGGAAAATACAGAATAAGAGATACAAATTTGCTTAAAATGTATATAGGAAGTGCAGTGTAAGCGATGGAAGTCAGTCAGTGAAATTTTATTATTGAGATATTTGTAGAATAAATTTGGAAGAAATTCTTCCAATTTTTCTTCTTATTTTTTCTTTTTTTCCTTTTTTCTTTTTTGTTATTTTATATATGTGTGTGCTTATCTGAAAAATATATGTATGTATGTATTTGTATGTATTTTGCTTGTATTTTGTAATAATTATGTTAAATAAAATTTAATTTAAAGAGAGAGAGAGAGCACATGAGCCTGGACTGAAACACTTGGGAGACTAGCCAGCTCCCCTTCCTATGGAGACGGCATTCATTTTTATTTTTATTTTAGATAATAGACGCTTTATTCTTCGGCTTGTTCTGACTGTGGGGGTCGCCTCACAATCCTCAGTCTGGCATTCTACCTGGCATAAAGCAGCGCCGCTTCACTGAAAAACTGTAGAGTTGCCTTTGCAGCTTTAGTCTTCTCCCCAGTGTTTTGAATTTTGTTGAATCGGGGTTTTTTTATTTAAAAAAACCCCGACGCCGACGCTCTTGCTGTGAAGCCTTTCTTCCTTCCCCGCTCCCCTGTAGCTTTTGTTACACCTATTTATTTTCCTTAAACGTTTTGGCCTCATGTTAATTTGCAAATCGAGGCAATATTAAAGGCTTTCCGTTTGCTTTCAACGCGAAGGTCTGCGATGCCGAACTTAAGATAGCAATGCTGACAAAATTGCGCGTGGAGAAAAAGGATGTGAGCCAGCTAAAAATGAAGCTTTTGGGAATATTCTTCACCAGGTAGCCTGGGTTAATCCTCTCCTCTCTCGCAAGATAGGTATCCCCATATGTAATGACTGTTATTTGTTTGCTTGGTCCCTTTATAGTTTTGCATGGAGTTGAACCAGCCAACCCTGCCAAACATCCGGAAATGGAAGGGCCCTCGAGGATGCTGGAAGACAGCGGTTTCTGAGAAGCCCTCAGGCCAGCCTCACAAGGTACTGTATTTTTCGCTCCATAAGGCGCACCGGAACATAAGGCGCACCTAGTTTTTAGAGGGGGAAATCAAGAAAAAAAAGGTGTAGTGTATTTTTCTCTCCATAAGGTGCACGCAGCCTGTCCACTTCTCCCAGAGCTTCTTGGGGCTGCCGGGGGAAGCCCGGGTCCCCCCCGCCCCCAGCCCCAAAGAGCAAAGAAACCAAAACAGCCAGCGGGATCCATCCTGCTAGCTGTCTTGACTTGTGTCTTGGTGGCTATCCCTGAAGCCTTCGGAGCGCAGCGTGAGTTCCCGCTGAGCTCTGCAGGCTTCGGGTTCCTTTCGCTGAAGCCAGGAGAGTCTTGCTCTCCCGGCTTCAGCAAAAGGAACCTGAAGCCTGAGGAGCGCAGCAGGAATTTGCGCTGCGCTCAGAAGGCATCAGGGATAGGCGCGCGCAGCCCCTATGCTTCTTTAGCCCCGCACAGCCTCTCCCTGCCGGAGGGGTTGCGTGTGGCTATGGCACAAGCCAAGACAGCGAGCGCAACCCCTCCGGCAGGCTAAAGAGGAAGCCAAAACAGCGAGCGGGATCCATCCCGCTCACTGTCTTGGCTTGTGCCATAGCCACGCGTAACCCCTCCGGCAGGGAGAGGTTGCGCGCAGTCTGTACGCTGCTCTTTGGGGCTGGGGGGGAAATAAG
>JAXCMG010000061.1:1227079-1247226 GCA_034642415.1 Podarcis siculus
CGAAGCCTGCGGAGCGCAGCGGGAACTCACGCTGCGCTCCGAAGGCTTGAGGCGGCTATCCCTGAAGCCTGGAGAACAAGAGGGGTCGGTGCGCACCAACCCCTCTCGCGCTCCAGGCTTCAGAGAAAGCAATGTGAAGCCTCTGGAGCGCGGAGGGAGCGCTCCCTCTGCGCTTTGGAGGCTTCCCGTTGCTATCGCTGAAGCCAAGGAGCCTGCATTCGCTTCATAGGATGCACACACATTTCCCCTTAATTTTTGGAGGGGAAAAAGTGCATCCTATAGGGCGAAAAATACGGTACTCTAGTCTGCATGCCGTGACCTTTCCACAACATTGTGTTTTTGTCCAGCTGAGGACATAGCTACCCCTTGTTTTGAGCAAAAAGCTTCTACGGTTTTGGTTTTTGCCAAGGACTGCATTTCAGTTCTGCTTTGAGCTGACTACTCATAACTGGCTTGTCTCCTGGACCTTGTTATTGATTTTGGAAATGCTTATTTCTGTCCGACTGCAGCAAGTTTTGTGCCAGGAAAGCAAAGAGTTTTATTGTCAATGCATTTTAAATATAAAATGTATTTGTGCGTATAATGTCCCTGCTAGCCACAAACCCAGACAGTATATTTATTTGTTTATGGGTTTCGAAACGACTAATCTAGTGGCTCACTGACGATGTGAAAACAACTATTAAAAAGTACCTGCGCATAAGAGGATATCCTGTTGAATTGTAAATATAACATTATAAAAATGTGGTATCCTTCTGGAGATGGTAATAAAAGCATACATTTACACACAAAAAACACCCAGCACCCTGATCAGATGTAAGCACTCTCCTACTCAGAGTAGACCCATAGAGGTTAATAGATACAGCTAATGTAGGTCCATGAATTTAAATGGGTCTACTAAGAGTAGATACCACCCACACTCATAAAAATTCAGTTTTGCTGTGTTGTACATGGATTCAGCTATGGATGCCCAACTAATACTTGCTTTGGACCACATTGCTGTCAATTCAGTTCATTTTTGGAAACTCACTGTTAAGCGGGCTGAGGGGAAAGGAAAGGATCAGAGTGTGAGTGGACCTATATATCTTTGAATATCGGATTGTCTTTCTTTTGCCTCTCAGTGCGTCGAATATTCCGGCTTCCTGTGGGACACAACGGCAGGGGTAGAGCTGAAGGATGCCATCTCCCACGAGAACCCCCCCACCAATGGCAATG
The DNA here is from genome assembly GCA_034642415.1 of Podarcis siculus. Lineage (NCBI taxonomy): Eukaryota > Metazoa > Chordata > Lepidosauria > Squamata > Lacertidae > Podarcis > Podarcis siculus. Next base: position 1,228,292 of record JAXCMG010000061.1, read on the forward strand.
GGAGGCAGACGTATCCTCACCCTTACGTTGCACATTTCAAGGTAACGGTGCTCAAGAGTTCTTGAGTGAAAGAAATCGAGAGCATGGGCATGTTCTCAGTTGTATTACATCCTCGAGGGAGGAATTCAAGCGCCATGCTTGGTCAAAGGTCTGCCAATGCAAGCCAAGGGCGGCACATCCTGTTTCACCGCTTGAGGCAAAGCAGGAAGTGCCGTCACTGCCACATCCCATACCTGGGTTGCGCCATGGCGGCAGGTTCCATTGAGATTTCATGTGACTTCTGTGAGATCTCACAAGATCTCGCCAGGAATCGGTGCCAATGCTGGAGAATGGAGATTGTTATTAGTAAACAGTGGCACCTCGGTTTAAGAACAGTCCTGTTTAAGAAAGATTCGGTTTACAAATTCCACAAAACCAGAAATAGTGTCCTGGTTTGAGAACTTTACCTCAGTCTAAGAACAGAATCTGAACGGTGGAAGGGCACCAGCAGTGGGAGGCCTCAGTAGGGAAAGTGCGCCTCGGTTTAAGAACTGTTTTGGTTTAAGAATGGACTTCCGGAACGGATTAAGTTCATAAACCAAGGTACCACTGTATATCATTTCTCATATATATATATATACAAACAGAACAGCCATTTGCTTTTGATTGCTTAATAATACACTTGTCTCTTTGTACATATGGGATGGTCATCTTGATAGTAACTGCTGATGGGTGATTGTGAATAAGGGAATGTTTTTTAAAGGTGCTGTGTTTGAAGTTTGAGGGCGTCTTTCTTAAGGGAACAAATCTGGGTTATTCAAATGTGTGCGCATGTCATAACTGGGCACAAAAAGCAGTTTTCTTGAAACTTAGATGACAGAGTTTGGTGGCTGCCGACACTTTTGTCGTATTTCCTTCAAGACATTTTATGTAGTAAGCAACAAATAAATGTAATTAATACTAACACATTGCTTGCACCTGTCTAGGTCGGACTGAATGACCTAACGCTGGTTAACCTTCATCTGACTCCTTTGCCCTCAGTGGGAGAAAATGCTGTGAAAAACCACGATAGTCATAAATTAGCAGCCTTTGCACAGACGCTGCAGGAAACACTGAAAGGTAAGGCCATGTTTTTCTTCAGCGTCAACCAGTTTGCTTAAAAACAATAAAAACTAGCAGATGGGACTCTTCATCTACTTAAGCTGCAATCTGCACACACTTACCTGTTAAGTGGGATTTATTTTTGAGTAGATATGCACAGAATTGCACTGTTTATTTTCAGAAGCTGTGTCAATTCTCAGCAGTTTCATATGCCCCAATAGTTCCTTGGCGAGGGGTGCTTCTTTGACGCAAGGCCCTTTAGAAGTTGCCTTTTTGCAGGCTGGATCCAAACTGCCCCTGCAATTAGCCGTTTTACCTTTTGCAGGCTGGCTTTGTAGGGAATACCTAAAGATAAAGGTAAAGGGACCCCTGACAGTTAAGTCCAGTAGTGAACGACTCTGGGGTTGTGGCTCTCATCTCGCTTTACTGGCCGAGGGAGCCAGCGTTTGTCCTCTTTCGCAGACAATTTTTCTGGGTCGGGGGCGCAGCATGACTAAGCAGCTTCTGGTGAAACCAGAGCAGTGCATGGAGACACCGTTTACCTTCCCGCTGGAGTGGTACCTATTTATCTACTTGCACTTTGACGTGCTTTCGAACTGCTAGGTTGGCAGGAGCTGGGACTGAACAATGGGAGCTCACCCCGTCGCGGGGACTTGAACCGCCGACCTTCCGATCAGCTAGCCCAAGCGGCACAGTGGTTTAAACCACAGCGCCACCTGGGAATACCTAGGAGATGACATTTTGGCATCATCAGAAGACCTACTTCAAGTAGACTGGTATCCAATTTAAAAAGCCAGTCAATGAATCACATACATTTTAGTCAATTCATTGATTAAATGTGCATAAAATTTGAATATGGGAAGGAACAGTTGTTAAAAAAAAAATAGTTGTAATCCTTTTTAGATGGCATACCCATGTGTCTTAGGAGGCATCATTTTAAAAATAGCATCCCCCCCCCCCCAGTGTTAGGGAAAAGATAGAATGGTATTTCAAATTGGTGCTTGTCAATGACAGTTTTGATAAGCAATTGCATTTAAACTGTTCCCTTTTTTTACCTTAAATCTGCTAAGTTAGGTGCAGATAGATTCTGGGAAGCCATCCTGATTTCACCGTAGTTAATGTAGCCCTTGGGCCTCTGTTGGGGGACAGGAGTGGCCAGCACTTTTGTTTACTGCTTAACAAAGGCCAAAAATGTTGGATGACTTAGCTCCATTTTCCAAGGTCAGCGGCTTAAAATATTCTGAATCAACACCCATCTCCAGTTTCAGAAGAGGTGTGTGAAGAGTACAGCTAACAAATACTCAACTTGTCATTTTTGTTTTGAGTTAAAGGTAAAGGTAAAGGTACCCCTGCCCGTACGGGTCAGTCTTGACAGACTCTGGGGTTGGTGCGCCCATCTCACTCTATAGGCCGGGGGCCAGCGCTGTCCGCAGACACTTCCGGGTCACGTGGCCAGCGTGACAAAGCTGCATCTGGCGAGCCAGCGCAGCACACGGAAACGCCGTTTACCTTCCCACTAGAAAGCGGTCCCTATTTATCTACTTGCACCCGGGGGTGCTTTCGAACTGCTAGGTTGGCAGGCACAGGGACCGAGCAACGGGAGCGCACCCCGCCGCGGGGATTCGAACCGCCGACCTTTCGATCGGCAAGCCCTAGGCGCTGAGGCTTTAACCCACAGCGCCACCCACGTCCCTCGAGCATCAATTGTGTTTTGCTGGATTTGATTACCCTGTTGTGAGATTTTTTTAGCAGGGAGGGGAAGTATAGAAAGTTCTGCAGATCTGATTTGGACTCAGCAATACTTTAAAAGACTGGAGCTGAAGTCAAGTACGCTGTGTCACAATTTAATTAGTGCCTACCTCCATTGGTGTTCTTTTGTGTGCTTTTTTAACATTTATTTTAAAGTTGGAACACAGCTTCCAGAATTGTTTTTCTCTTCTCCATTAGGCAAGTATTGATTTCTTTCTGGTTCAAATGGAGTTGAAAATAGTAATGTCCTTTCTGTTAAATGGAAGCACTCTCAGCAACATTCTGAGGTCTGTGAGGTTTTCAACGCTGTCCAAAGTGTATTTACTCAGAAGAAAGTTGCACTGACTTCAGTGGCGCTTAGTGCGATGGTGGTTGCAAAGTTGCATTTTCAAGTCGTCATCCGCCACCCAAGAGCCGTAGTCAAATTTATTTGTATTCCGCGGACCTTCAGTTTCCAAAAGCAAAATGTTTGATTCCGTACTGTGAGGGCAATTTATAAAAAGTGCACTGTAGTAACACGCCTGGTACAATTTCTAACTCTTCACTATAACACGGACATAACACGTTTCAGATCTGGAATGCAGTTAAATCTTGAAATTAAATAAAATTATTTAAATAGCTGAGGGGAGGACATTGAAACGAGTTAGCGTAAATGCTTTCCTGTTTTCACATTTCCAGGGCAGGGTGGTTGCTCCCACTTTCGTGGCTGCCCCCCCCCCCCCCCCCCCGTGGACGTAGCCAGGATTTTGGGGGGCCAAAGCTGTTCAGCTTTTTTAAGGCAAAGTTGTTGAGCTTTTCTTGGGAAATCACAGGTAAAAGTACACTGTCAATAGGACATTGCAGGGAGCAGACTCCTGCTGGGGGTGGTGACCCAGAACCTCAGATAATTTAGCACTTTCAATGCTTTTCAATAATATTTGTGGATTAGGGGCATCTACCCCCTGCACCCCCCTTGGGCCCTTGCCCCCCACCCCCTGCTATTCTGGCTTATGTCTAAATATTCCACCTATCTGATTGGGTCACATAATATGTTTATGCACCACAAAGCCACCTCTCCTTCTGTCAGCCAGGTGTATCAATTTGGCCACATTGGCTGTTACTCAGAGCCAGCCCAGCTGCATCGAGATCTGATCAAATATGATGGAGCTGATCCCAATCAGTGAGCAGGGAAGAGGAACCACATCTTTTTTTTCTAATCCGGTTAGTCTCCTACAATGTCAAAGAACTGCAAGTCCAATGAAGGCAAGCCCTACCCTAAGACCCCATTGTAGGAGAGCATCAAGAACTTCAACAGTCTAATCCAGGCATAGGCAAACTCAGCCCTCCAGATGTTTTGGGACTACAACTCCCATTATCCCTGACCACTGGTCCTGTTAGCTAGGGATGATGGGAGTTGTAGTCCCAAAACATCTGGAGGGCCGAATTTGGCTATGCCTGGTCTAATCTGACAGCCCAGAGAGATCGGATCTCTTTTTGGGGGCCCAAGGATGGCGTGGTACCTTGGAAAACAAATAATTTATGTTGCTTGATTACTTCCACACATGTTACATGTCTCATATTGGATGTAGAGTTGCTATTGTCAAATGGTGCACATGGTTAGAGTTAGGAGGAGCCGTACTTTTATAGGGGGTGGTACTTAAGGGTGGCGCTGTGGGTTAAACCACAGAGCCTAGGGCTTGCTGATCAGAAGGTCTGCGGTTCGAATCCCCGCGATCGAGTGAGCTCTTGTTGCTCAGTCCCTGCTCCTGCCCACCTAGCAGTTCAAAAGCATGCCAAAAAGTACAAGTAGATAAATAGGTACCGCTCTGGCGGGAAGGTAAACGGCGTTTCCGTGCGCTGCTCTGGTTCACCAGAAGCGGCTTAGTCATGCTGGCCACATAACCCAGAAGCTGTACGCCGGCTCCCTTGGCCAATAAAGCGAGATGAGCGCCACAACCCCAGAGTCGGTCACAACTGGACCTAATGGTCAGGGGTCCCTTTACCTTTACTTATGGGTACAATGTACCAGCAGCTCCCCCCCCCAAAAAAAAATATGTTTAAAGTGTGACACTTACTGTAACAAATTAATGCACTTGTTTTCTTTAAAACAGAAAAAACAAAAATGACTGAGGAGCCAACCTAAGATGAAATGATGGGTGCTCTATAGACTGTGAGGGTTGAATGGGCAATGGGTGCATATCTTTTGAAAACCACTATGTGCCTGCACTTTTCACTTAACATCTTTGTGATATTTACAAGACTCTGTGTTGTGACAATAGGATATTTACCAGACCATGTGATCTAGACAAAACTCTTACCTACTGGTCCTAAGTCAAATACCAATTTCCTTTTTCTTAGTCCCCCCCCCCTCCGCCCCCTGGCTTCACCCATTGGTCTTACTTGGTCGTAGGATAATTTTGGATGGATATTTACGTTGGAAGATTAGACTAGAGAGGCCCAACCATATTGGAAAGCACAGTTAAATCCCATGTGGCAATTGCATACCTGTCAGAGATAAAACGAGCATCGTCGTAATGCCTTTGTAGCAAGTATAGCGTGAGCACACTTGGAATACAGTGGACTGTTCCAGCCACTGTGTCTCAGAAATGATATTTAGAGCTGGAAAAGGTCCCGGAAAGGATAACCCAAAGGAGTGCAGTGTAAGGCTATCTGTTGTTTGTAATTATGACTGTGTACTGCCTGCAGGAACAGAGGCGGTATGCAGAGAGGGGAGTTGTCCTACCATTTCTGGACTTCTCATAGACATTTTGTTGGCCGCTGTGGGCAGAGGGATGCGAGGCCGGTTTAGATTTGGTTGCATTCAGCAGGGATTTTTGTACATTCTTATTTCCCAGCGTGCACCCCATGCACACAGAGAGGTGTGTTTTGCCATCTGTAGAAACATAGCTGTCAACCGTCCCTTATTTGGCGGGAAAGTCCCTTATCCCAGCACTGTGTCCCGCTGCTGTCCCTTATTGATGATGTCCCTTAAATTTCCCGGGTTTCAAAGGAAGCAGCTCCTCTCCCTCCCTCCCTGCCAGCCAGAGAGGAGGGAGGCTCCAACTGTGTTGCTTGGCTGCATTGCTCACCCAATAAGGAGTCTGAGAACAACTGGGGGGTGGAGCTTGCCAATCAAATCGGTCGCGTTGCCTGGGGACTCACCTTTGCTCAGTGCTTCCCAGCAGAGAGGTGACGGTGGTTTCCCTTGCTGCATCCCCTTTGCCGGGTTGCTGCGCTGTGGGAACCACCACTTGAGGCTTCGTTTGGCTGCTGGCTGGGCTTTCTGCCTTTGGCTCAGAGGCGCTCAGAAGTTGAACATACCTGTGTTCGGAAAATCCCTTATTTTGGCTGCTGATCCCTTATTTTCGAGGCTGCTGGTCCCTTATTTTCAAATCTCTAAGTTGACAGCTATGTGTAGAAATCTGAATAGGGTTTGCATGTTTCTCGCCTGCACAGAAATGCAATCAGTGTAGGAAAAGTTTGCATTTGAAGCTGCTCTGCTAGGTTGCAATGGCAAGGCTGTGCTCTTGGAATACTAGATAGTGCTGTTGAGTAGGAGCACCCTCTGCTGGCTGAAGGCCTGCATAGCAGCAGAAACATAGGAAGCTGCCTTGAACTGAGCTCAGTATGTCCTGGCTTCTCTGACTGGCAGCAGGTGGCTGCAGAAACAGGCTGGCAGCCGTCTTTCCCCTGCCCTATGGGGAGATGCTAGAGCTTGAACCAGGTGCCTTCTGTGTGCAAAGCAGCTGTTCTCAGCGCTGAGCTACAGCCCTTCATCCTAACTCCCCCTGCAGCCTTATGAATCAACAGGAGATATTCTAAAAATATATCCTGCTCAAAAAGCAATAAATGTCCCCCGAAACAGGCACCTAATAGTCTTTGGAATATTTACCGCCTGGTTTCATGCGAGCAAAAGTCAGTATTTGCATTGCGTGGGTGCATTTCACAATGTACAGTATTACGGATTCTTAGCATGTTAATTACGGACGTTCATCGAATTTTGAGGCTCTGGTTTTTGTCAGCACGGCATCCTTATTGAGCTTGTCGTTTGGAGTTGTCTGGGAGCTGAGCAGGAGGCTCCGTCTTGCCAGGCAGAATGCCAGCGCTGTCAACTCCGAGAACAAATGAAGAAACTCGGAGGGGGAAAAGAGGGTTGGCAACAGATTATATGGAAAGATCAAATTTAAACAAAGCAGGCTCACTTAGAATTCAGCCGCAGTGTTGCAGTTGGAGGAACAGAGTTATACACAGAAATTTAGCAAAGATATATCCTGTCGAAATCTAAAGGCAAAATAAGTATAAAATGATATACCAAAGGTATTTAGTTATAGGAAGTTTAAAAATATTTATGATGTTGTTTTAAGCATTGAAGAAGTAGCTACTAGAAAGTTGACTATTAAACATCTTCAATGGTGGTCCTTCGGAGGGAATTTTAAAAAATCTGTGTTCTCTATATGGTCACATGGGACACCATAAATTGAAACAGGAGGGTTGAGCCACAGAGGCTGCAATCCAATACCCACCTTCCAGGGACTAAAAGCTTAATGGGACTTACTTTTGAGTAGATTGCACTGTTAGGATGACGTCTGTCTGTCTGTCTGTCTGTCTGTCTGTCTGTCTGTCTGTCTTAAAAATTCAGGGGCTTGTTGGGCAATTGATCAACTGACATACAGTATTTCAGCAGATCTTTGTCAAGAGCTATTTGGATACATGGCTTCAGCTAACTATGGTGTGTGTACACCGTACATCCCAAAGAATCATGGGAACTATAGCGCTGGGGATTGTAGCCCCATAAGGCAAACTGCAGTTCCCATGTTTTTTGGAGGGGTCATGTATGGTGTGTTTGCGGCCTGTGTAACTTGGAACAAGAATGGAAGTCCCACAGATTTTATATTCTTAGAGGTTTGGTTCTTAGAGGTGTACAAAGCACACTTTAGTGATGAGACCTGTCAAACCAATCTAAAAGTTGGGAAAGGGAAGCTTGTTGTTCTTTTATAGCATTGTAGATGGTTAAAGGTCTACATAAAATTGGTTCTTGATGAAGTCTTGGAGCAACCACATACCCTCCCAACATTTTTCTGATGAAAATATTGATGTCCTATTCAATAATAATAATTATTATTATTATTATTATTATTATTTTACTATTTATACCCCACCCAACTGACTAGATTGCCCCAGCCACTCTGGGGTGCTTCCAACACCCCAAAGACATAATAAAACATTAAACTTTTTTTTTAAAAGCTTCCCCTGCCTTTAGGTGGCTCAGAGGTCAGATAACTCCATACCCTCCAACATTTCTCCAATGAAAATAGGGACGTCCTAAGGAAAAGTGGGACATTCCAGGATCAAATCAGAAACCAGGACAGCTTCTGTAAATTTGGGACTGTCCCTGGAAAATAGGGACACTTGGGAGGTCTGCAACCACTGTAGATGTGAACGCCCCACTGAAGCAGGGCCTTCAGCGTAGCTGCCCCTGTTCTGTGGAGCAGCATTGCTGTCAGGAAGTGACAGGTGCCCAATATCTGTACTTTCCAGAAAGGACATTTTTCCTCCCACAGGCTTTCCCAGGTGGACAAATAGGCCTCTGCCATGAGTGTCCACAGTGTCTTTGTTTTTAAATCCACCTTCTGTTACTTTTTGCGCTGTCATTAACGGCTTCTTGGCTGTTTTTCATTATATTTGGTACATCGCCTTCAGACCTATGTGGAATATGATTAATATGTAACAACAGCAGGCTAAAAGCCAGAGGTCTTGCTGGGGGAAAGGTGGATTTTGTGGAGAGATCTGATGGATGAGTTGGTGGCCTCACACCCACAGTCACAGAAGTTCCATGCTCAGGGGAGCAACACGAAAAAAGGGGCAGAGTTGGAGAGACCTTTGAGCAGTTGAGGGTGGAAGAATAAGAGCATGGTAGGGTATTTTGTGGGCCAGGCATGGGAAATCTGTTGGGCTCCAGCAGACCCAACCAGCATTGCCCAGTGGTCAGGTTTGGTGGAAGTTGCAGTGTAGCAGCACCCAGAAGGCCACAACCTCTCCACTCCTGTTGTAGGTCTATTCCAACCCGCTTCTTGAGGAACCCAGAATAGCGAGCAACCCTTAACAGAGTCTGAGGAATAAAGGTCCTGGACCAAGGATACAGCCGCTTCCTTGACGTGCTCCACAATCCTACCACTTAACTCTTCATGTATTTATTTTTGCGCTCCGCACTCCTAGGAGAAAAAGACATGATCATTTTAGGCGACTTCAGTCAAGCCCCCGACAGTGGCGACCACGACCTCTTGAGGAAGGAGAAGTTTCATCCTTTGGTCCCCGCCAGCACATTTACAAACATCAGCACAAAGAACCCTCAGGGCTCCAAGTCCGTGGACAACATCTGGATCAGTCGTAGCTTGAAAAAGGTTTTCACTGGTAAGGTTTCGTTTTGGGAGGAAGTTTAAAATATCAAACTTTGATTTTTTAAAAATACCTTATTGTTTATGACAATGGTTGGATGGATAGCCAAAAGGTTGTATGTGGCTTGTTAAGTGGCAAATTTCATGTCAACTTCTCCTAGCCTATTTTACACTTTACAAGCGACATACACAATGTTCATTATTGGTGGATGTTCACAGAGTTTGATCTGTGTTTGTTGGAGTAAACATATGAAGCAGAGATGTGTCTCTTTTTAAAAATAGCGTGCACACAACTGGGATCTGAAACTCATCCCAGCTCCTCTGGGTCTTTTTCTACCTATTTCGCCATGTTTGCAGATCCACATCTCTCCTTCTTAATTTACACATTTACCTTTGTCAAGACTTCCTGCAGCGCTACGGAGATTAGAAACGTCGCTTTTAAGAGTGCCTAGAAATGTACTATTTCCTCTTGATTTTTAAAGAAATGCATTAGTTGCCTTTAGGAGATGCCTTTATAGGCAGAAGAAACAGTGACAAGTTCGCTTTTTTGGGTTGGTTTTTTTTTATTTTCTATCACTTTATGATCTTCTTCTGAAAGCATGAGCAGTTTTCATGAGTCTCCTCATGGTCCTCCGAGGAACTACCGTATTTTTCGCCCTATAGGACGCACCGGCCCATAGGATGCACCTAGTTTTCAGGGGGGGAAATCAAGGAAAAAATATGATCCCCCCCCCCCGCAGCTCTGGGAGCAGCAGATAGGCTGCACGCAGCCTGTGCGCTACTCCAAGACCTTCTTCCTGCTTCTGCGGGAGGTGGCGGAATTCCCCCACCTCCCGCAAAAGCCCACAGGAGCCCCGCGCGACTCCTGCGGGCTTTTCGACCAGGAGGGAGAAGGGACTGAAATGGCCAATCAGTCCCTTGTCCCTCCTCGGGGAAAAGCCCCCAAGAGCGGCGTACTCTTTAAAGGGTGCGCGGCATCCTGCAGGCTTTTCTACGAGGGGGGGGGGAATTCGCCCACCTCATAGAAAAGCCAGCAGAAGCCGCGCAGCCCCTTTAAAGAGCGCACGGCTTCTGCGGGCTTCTGCGGGAGGTGAGGGAATTCCCCCAACTCGTAGAAAAGCCAGCAGAAGCCGCGCAGCTCCTTTAAAGAGCGCACGGCTTTTGCCTGCTTTTGCTGGAGGTGGGGGGAATTCCCCCATCTCCCGCAAAAGCCCACAGGAGGGAGAAGGGACGGACACGGCACCTTCCCGCTGCCCCCCGATCCTCTGGGGCTGGTGACAGGGGGAAGCGCTGCTTTCCCCCACCGCCAGCCTCAAAGAGCAGACTCTCCTGGCTCCAGCAAAAGCAACCCGAAGCCTCCGGAGCGCAGGCTTCCTAGGCTTCATGTTGCTATCGCTGAAGCCAAGGAGCCTGCATTCGCCCCATAGGATGCACACACATTTCGCCTTCCTTTTTGGAGGGGGAAAAGTGCGTCCTATAGGGCGAAAAATACGGTAGTTAGGTGCAAAGCCATTAGATGCTCTAAAAGATATTCACTCAAAGATCAGCATTCATATTCCAGACCCTTTGCTTTGTGCCATTGGTGGTTTCCCCCAAATATTCACGCCTATCTTTCTCCTTTGTAAACTTTTCTTTACACAGGCCATTGGGCAGTTGTGAGAGAAGGTCTTACGAACCCCTGGATCCCTGATAACTGGTCGTGGGGTGGAGTTGCCTCAAGCCACTGCCCCGTGTTAGCTGAATTTTACACCGAAAGGGACTGGAACAGAAAGGAGATCACACGGAACGGAAATGGAGTGATAGTGGAATGCAGCGACTCAAATGCGAAACATGAGCGATGATGAAAGAAGATGCAAACCATGCCCCTTCCTCGAAGGGATGGTCAGAAGATCCCTTTGCTCAAGGCCTGACAGTGAACCGGAACTGCCTTTTTTCTCATTTAAAAAGAATCAGCTTCTGCTTTTAACATCTCCCTTTTCCATTCCCACCTCTGTGTCCCTTAATGGATGTTTTAGGGTATCCCATCTTTTGTGCTTTGTGACTTTTTACGGGGACTTGGTGGACACGGATGTGCTTGGATACCTGACAACTCCAAATAAAATGCACTTTTTAATACTGTACAGTCATGATCTCCCTCTCTGATTTCTTATGAAATGTCACACAATCACAGATAAAGAGAAGCCCAGGAAAGGGCAGATTAATTTATTGTTATATATGTATAGCATATGTAGTATATTTCAGTGATAAACAGACTAGTGAATGCTGTCTGTTTGCTGTCCTATCACTTACAGTAGGAATTGTGGCAGCATACGGAACATGTGTTGGGAGAATTCACAAAATAAGGAAACACACAAGTCTGCAGCTTGGCTTAAGCAATTGCTCCAAAAACTTGTTCCATCTACATGCGAAACTGACACCTGAATAACTGTTATCTATCCAGTCAAGCCCTCTAGAACAGGCACCTCCAAACTCAGCCCTTCAGATGTTTTTGGGACTACAATTCCCATCATCCCTGACCACTGGTCCTGTTAGCTAGGGATGATGGGAGTTGTAGTCCCCAAACATCTGGAGGGCCAAGTCTGGGGGTGGCTGCTCCAGAGCATGTATGGCATTGTAAGGAAAAGGGTAAACTTTCACCAATGAACTTAGGCTTTCATAAGAGCTACTTCATATATTCCAGTTCTCATCTGCAAGCTGTATTTTATATAGCTGAAACTATAACATTTGAAAAATACCGGCATGTTTCAAAAGTATTGATCTCTGCATAAATATACTAGACCAGAATTATTCCTGTAGCCTTCTTTGGTGATCACTCGTAGCCGAGTAGAATTGTCTTCCATAAACACAGTTTATAAACACAAGATTAAAATGGTCTGAATGGAAAGGGCCCATTTGGGGGGAAGCTTCACTTATTTGAACTCCAGACTTTTCCTAAATTTCACATTGGAAACTTTGGTCTTTGGTTCTTCTACAGCGTTTTACTGATCGGGAAAAATGGTCCTGAGTGTTCTCTAGCATGATCTCAGCCCTCTGAAGTTTCTTTCCTAATCAAGCTCACCGTTCCTGATCTGTTTATTATAGGAAGCAAGTGAAGGCTTGTTTGAAAATAAGTATTTGCCCTATGGTTTTTACTGTGTGTTACTGAAATGTACTTCTGGCTTCATATTTCACTTCACGGAATATCACTGTTCTTCTAGAAACATAGATGATAAATTTTAAAAGCGAAATAACAAAATATATTTTGGATACGCATGCACTTCAGATGTCCATCAGTGGCAGGTATGCAAAAATGGTTTGTGAGGAGTAGCTGCTAAAACTTGAAAAGGTTAAACCCTGAGCCTGCTGAGCAGAATACAGCCTTGGGTTTAGATCTGCAGACTAATAACTCCCTGTTAAACCCATACACCAAGATAAGATTTTTCCATTTTGGTAAAATGGAAGCTTTTCTAACAAAGTAACTTGGATATATATGACAGACTTTCCTTCCTAAATTACTAAGGTAAAGGAAAAGGACCCCCTGGACGGTTAAGTCCAGTCAGAGGCGACTATGGGGTGCGGTGCTCATTTCACTTTTCAGGCCGAGGGAGCAGGTTTTTGTCCACAGACAGCTTTCCGAGTCACGTGGCCAGCATGACTAAACTGCTTCTGGCACAATGGAACACCGTGACGGAAACCTGCATGGAAACGCCATTTACCTTCCTGCCACAGCAGTACCTGTTTATCTACTTGCACTGGCGTGCTTTCAAACTGCTAGGTTGGCAAAAGCTGGGACAGATCAATGGGAGCTCACCCCGTTGCGGGGATTCGAACCGCCAACCTTCCGATCTGCAAGCCCAAGAGACTCAGTGGTTTAGACCGCAGCTCACGATATCCTTCTGGCATCTTTTCACTGATGAATTCTGCATGTAACTCCTGTGATAGTTCGTTGACACTAGTGTATGAAGACACATAAAGACTGAGCTCTTTTAAGGTAGATCAGGCATAGGCAAACTCGGCCCTCCAGATGTTTTGGGACTACAACTCCCATCATCCCTAGCTAACAGGACCAGTGGTCAGGGATGATGGGAATTGTAGTCCCAAAACATCTGGAGAGCGAGTTTGCCTATGCCTGAAGTAGATCAATGGCTAAGATATTGGCTTGATGCTGATGGTGCTCCCAGTTTTCTGTTTTTCTAAGGAATTGCCCTAAAGAAAAATTCCAAAGGAAAAAAGTGCCTTGCCTCACAGGGGTAGGCTTGCGAACTCCTGGCTTGGAAGGTGAAACTTCCATGTCTAACAGTTGTAAGGTGTGGTAAATAATGTATTGGTGCCACTGGTGTATGGTTTAGGTTTAAGTCTTTCATGTTTATCTTTCATCAGGAAGTATCTTATCTATCAGATAAATCCACAAAGCACACAGCTACATGCCAGCCCTAGGACTGTGACTCAAAAGGACTAAACTGATTTAAATCCTCATACTTTGTGTTAACTATTTGAGAGTCATGAGCACTGTCCACTTTTTAGTAACAGATCTAATAGAAAGAATCTTTTTGGCATTCAGTTAACTTGCGTATTTCAGTGTATCCAGATCTGGTTTAGCATGCTTTGAGATGAGGGCTCATCCAGAAGAGGACATATAGCTGGTACTTAAGACTCATTTAATTGTTTATCTATCAATAGCCACCCAGTGGACCAAAGCACGAAGTCGGCCTGAAATAAACTTGCTGCTGAGACATATTTGTATGTTTGAATGAAGCAGAGATGACAGGGCAGCTGTTGCTGGTAAAGAGTGTGGAGAGTGGCTGGAGAAACCCAGCCAGATGGGCGGGGTATGTATGTATGTATGTATGTATGTATGTATGTATGTATGTATAAATAAATAAATAAATAAATAAATAAATAAATAAATATTAGAGACACTTGTCATTGAGTTAGAAGTATAAGGTTTCTCCACCAATAAAACACAGGTATAATTGCTCTCTTTATTGAAACTCTGAAGTTTCCCCCCCATTAAATTTCAGAGGAGCTACAGATCTAATAGCAAAGATGTCTTGTCAATTATAAATAAACAGCGTGAGACTTTCTGGTGAGACCCGTACACATACAATACAACCCTTATTTATTTTGGAACTTAACAACAGGTTGTCACAATTTTTAAAAATCCCAAAAGGTTTACAAAAGCACCGTTACAAATCTACAACACTTTATATAACAACATTGGTGCTGGAAAAATCGCCTGAGGTGGGGTGTGTTTTTTTTGCTGGGCAAGTGATTTGCTGACTTCAAGAACTGTGACTTGCACTGAACTAATCGTAACACGTTAGGAATAATGTGAAGTGAATGGTAAGCATTTAAATGGCACTAGCAATTTTTGGTAAGGCCCGCTGTCGACTGCAAATAAGATGACTGCATTGACAGAACACAGGGTTTGTACCTTTATGTACTATAGTTATTCTGTTTGTCTTATGAGGATGATTTCTGCCTGTGCCACAAACAGCAACACATTGCCACGTGTGCAATTAATTGTTGTAAACAGCTCTTGATTTTTTAAAATGAGGGGCAGTATACAATTGTTTAGATAAATAAAGTTAACAGCAACTATGCTACGCAAAAGACCACAGATCAGGTACAGCACATGAATGTGTGAATCCACCTCGTGTAGCTAAGGTTTAGGTAGGTACAAATAGTATACAGGAACCATTGTGCTGGTTGAAATACAGATAATTATTGTTGCGGCTATTTACAGTACTCGGCAATCTTCTCGAGACAAAGGCTTTTGTATTAAAATTATACATCAACGTATTTGGTAAATATCCAAGGAGGCAAGAGTGTACAAACCCCTAATGTGCTAAATCTGTTATCATTCAAGTTGTTACCCCGGCATACTATGAAGTTACTAATGCTCTGTGCTGTGGTAACTTCTGGTACAATATCCTGCAACCTATTGCCCACATGGCTATAAAAACCCAGTCAATACTGATGTGGAGGCTTATACTAAGCTGCTTTAAGCCTCTGTTCCTTTGATTAATACATGTATAAGGCTGCTGATGTGTTAACTTGTGTTAATCGTATAGCCATGTGACATCCACTAAGTTATGGAGCTGATTTACACAGACATGAAAGCTAACATCTGTGGGGAATAGGAAACTGTTCAAAACAGAACAGTCTGTATGAGAGTTAGATGCACTTACAGCAACAGGAGTCTCTTGAATTCAATGAATGAAAGACAGAAACTGTATTAAGAATAGAAAACTGAGGCTGCCGTATGTGTTCTTGGCCCATGTTTTGTAAAATATTTTGGTTAAAAATTGTACTTCATCACCCCATTGCAGAATACTACGTCCAGGCATCTAGCTCAACGTATATTATTAAATTGGAAAATACTCAATTCTTCCCATTGCCCATGATAAATGAAATTTTCATAACAGGCTATAAGATTATAAGCCAATTTTCATAACTTTAAAACAGGAGTGGTCTTGAATTCATGGTGGGTGGTTATGCCATTATTGCATCACTGAGTTCCAGGCTCTCTTTTTTAAAAATATGCAAGCAACTCTGTAGAAGAATGGAAGGATATGGAGATTCTATCCTAGTGTATTCCTCTGGGGTTCTTCATATTTTGAAAACCTCTTTTTTAGAAACAAAAACAGCATTGTGGTACTTGAGCGATCTGGACATGCAGAAGAGAAATGTGTTCTGCCTTTATGGTGCTCGTAGATGGGTCCTGAGCACCAAAATGATTCTGATGGATCCTGAGCACTTCTGTTGCTTCCCACCCCCGCCCCCAGCCACTCCACCTGTTGGTCCTGCATGAGGATATGCCTTCATCCAGCATCAGCAACATGAACAGAAGCTTCACAGAGGCAGGTCTTACCAAAGGGCAATATAATAGTCAGGAAACAATGGAAAGGAGCCAGTTGTTATTTTTTTTTAAGGGTGAGGGAGTGATGGTGTAAAGGCAGAACAGGTGGAATCGGGGACTGCACCTAGGAGGTGCTAAACTGATGAAACCAGCAATTGTACCTGGCAGGTAGAAAACTAGTTGCTAAGGACGGTTGTGCCACTGCCGATGAAGTTATATCTGTATTGAGAAAAGCATTATACATATAAGAACCATGAATTACCTATCTTTATATATCTGCACGTTTCCTATATGGATTAATGGCCAATGAAGCATTTTCACAATACAGAAAATGGATATTTTGCTCCGCAGAATTATAATAATCTGTGATACCTGCATCTTACTGTATGAAATTCCAATTCCAAACACTCTCCTTCCCTATTTCCTCTTGATGCACGCTCAAAAAATGTGTTGAAATATGTGAGAAATCCTCTTACGGAGCTCTCTAATGGAGTACTATGAACAATGGGAGAAAGAACCTTTTACCATTTCACATATACTCCAGAGTTATTGAAATGCATATAGGGGTGGGGGGGGAATCATTGACGTCAACAGGACCATACTATTGCAACTGCCCTGTGAACTTTCACCACAACCTAATCTTTGCACCACCTACTTTTGTAACGTTCCAACGGATCCCAACCAGACCTTTGAAGGGTATACATGCAGATTAAAGATTATAAACTATGGCCAGGGTACCTTGGTTTTCCAAGGTAGTCTTCCAATTGCCACAGCTAAGAAGCACAGATTTCCTTGAGCCTTGAAAGTCAGATCACATTGTAGGTAGGCACCGGTCCTCAGAAACAACAACACACTGGGAGTCATGATGTGTCAGTTTTGACACAGAATCAGGGTGGGAAGAGGCCGACCCCACAACTAAAAGCCCCTTTATTAGGGGATCACTCATGAAGAATCTTAGCTAACACATGAATGGCGCCTAACAGGGAAATGTAGTCAACTTTTCTATATTAGAACTGAGAAATGCACATTGCACGTGTATTTCTCCAGCAGAAGATGCCGGAAACATGGAAGATGAGTTCAAAGAACAGTTGGCATAGTAAAGTGTATATGCAAATTACTTAACCCTTAGAAAACCGCTTAGCTATAATACTGCGCGACCCGGAAACCAACCAACAAGTGAATGGGGTCAACAAATTAGAAAATGCTACATTCTAAAACATTTAAGTATTATGTTGCAAATAGCAATATGCTAGGAAGGAAATCATTCAAAAGCCTGTAGAATCGGCAAACGCTACAGTGAAAGAATCTACACAAAGAATTTCATAAAGGATGTTTCCAGCTATAATTTAATCCACGAGTTCCAGCTATAATTTAATCTCAAAAATTTACAAAATCTTTCATATATCTTGAGAATGGGTGGAAAGGAGCGTTTTCCCCCCTGAAAACAACTTCTGGGCTGCATCTGTGCATTTTACCCCCTGGAAAAAATCTACCACCACCAGAGAAGCAGGTTGAAAGAATATAGATTTTTGCCAGGCATCAAAAATAAGGTTAGTTATTCCACTTCTGTGAGTCAGGACTCACTGCGTTCCAGTCTGGTATAAATGACGCGGGCGGCAAGCAAAAAAAAGAGTGGCGGTTTAGGGCAGAAGAAGCCTAAGCTCCGTGTCAGACAGCTCGTTGACTTCCATGATCTTCTCCAGGTGTTCCATGTACCTCGTGTGGTCTTGCAAGAAGTGTGGCACCCTCATGTTCTCAATCATTCCTAAATCCTTCAGGCGATCCACATCCTCATAGGAGACCTGGATATTAGAAAAAGAGGGTTCAATGCAGCACGAGCATTCTCCAAACATGGACTCAGTGCCACCTTGCATGCCCTAGTTC
Organism: Podarcis siculus; assembly: GCA_034642415.1. NCBI lineage: Eukaryota > Metazoa > Chordata > Lepidosauria > Squamata > Lacertidae > Podarcis > Podarcis siculus. Next base: position 1,246,220 of record JAXCMG010000061.1, read on the forward strand.
GGCACTTTAGCACTAAACCAAAAGCACAGGAAGAAAACCTTGGAAAGGCAGATACCATACAAAGTGGGAGAACTTTAGGCCAACTTAGGTATGGCCGGGCCTGCTAGCATCCCAAGAGACCAAGATGCAGTGCTAGAAGCAGAGTTGGAATCCAACCCACTTCTTTCCAATGGACGTAAATCCGCCCCAGGCTTATAAGCCGGCTTATACATGTCCCACTTGCACTTCGATGTTCTCAAATCTTCAAGAGTACACTGTTGGCAGGAAAATCTATGATTCATGATTGATCTATTATAGATCAGTGTTCCACCCAGCAATTTCACCCACCTTTCCGAGAGCAGTCAGCAAGCAGAAGTCGATGGTATGTCGGTATCTCAGAATCCGGAGGATGCCATCCAAGTAGACCTGATCTTTACTGAAGCAACCTAAAATAATTGGATTTATGGTGGCGAGCCCAATTTTAGGAAAAAGCAAAAGATTTAGCAATGCACAAATGACAACTATCCTTGTATATTTACACAACAGCACGCACATACATATATCAGGAACAGCAGGCTTTGCTTCTGACAAAGCACACACAAGCTTGTAAGACTGCAATCCTAAACGTATTAAGTCTCATTGAACTTGGTGGGAATTACTTCTGAGTAAATATGCTTAAGTTAGGCTGCATATGAGGAGATTAATAGATCAACCCATGCCTCAGCTAAGTAAAATGTTTAAGACAGAGTCTTCCGAACTGTGTGTCGCGACACGTGAAGTGTGTCGGCTTCAGTGTGTCGGTGTGTTACACAAACACTCCCCACACTCCTCCCGGGGCTAAAAAGGGAGCGAGCAGCCTGCCAGTTTGCTAGTAAAACTGAATTACTGTGTCGCGAAATGATGCGTGTCTAAAAAGTGTGTCACCAACATGAAAAATTTGGAAAGCTCTGGTTTAGGATGTAACCCACTGTGGCGTTTGCCTCCTAGGATGGGTCATAAGCGCTTCCCTGCTATCCCGGACCGCTTTT
>JAXCMG010000061.1:1252226-1321671 GCA_034642415.1 Podarcis siculus
GGTTTTCTTTGTATTGTTTGGAATGTATGAAATTGTGAAAAGAAACGTAATAAAAATTAAAAAAAAAAAAAGTCCTTAGTCGGCAAGCTACTTCTCTGTTGACCTGACCTCCATGGTTTCCACCATCCCCTGGCAGCTCCTCATCTGCAGATGGAACTGCCTCCATGGATGGCAACCATGGTTTCCAGTTTTCCAAACCAGAAGACCTCCCTCATCCTTTGTCAGGTGACTGGGATCTTAACCATTCAGCCATTCCTTCTTGGTGAAGAAAGGCCTTACCTATCAGCCCCCTTCTCAACAGCATCCGGCTTAGCAAGTCGCATAGCAAATGTCTAGAGATGGGCATACTTGCATGACTTATCTGCGCAACGGCTTCCCTTATTTGCGTACCTATTTCGTGCCTCAGCATTCCTTCCAGCCAATGCTCACGTGCCGTGGCAATATTGATGGTAAGAGTTGGGCGGCCGTTCACCACCGTCATCGAGGCTCGAGAAAGCAAGTCTTCAGAGAGATGGACCACAATCTGAATAAAAAAGAAGAGGATTGAGATATTAAACCTTTAAACAATCAAAGGTTTTGCATTCCTAGCTCCAGCAACACATTTCCAATTCTGTATAGAGTCATTGAGGGGTTTTTTAATTTATGATTTTCAATTTTATACATTTCAATAATTTTACAATCATTTTAACATTTCAAAACTTGACTTCCTTCCCCCTCTTTCTGTGGTTCCTTAAATTTATTTTTAATATTTTCTGCATATCCAAATTAGCTTAATTTGCTCATTTATTCATCTACTTTAAATATATATTCTTATAAAACTGCAGGTTATTACAATAATCCTGCCAATGTTCTTATCTGTTTACAGTTTGTTTGTAAATATTCAATAAACTTTTTCCATTCTTAAAAAAAAAATGTTATCTTGATTTCTTATTTTTCCGGCAAGTTTCTCCATTTCTGCATATTCCATTAGTTTTTGCATCCATACTTCTTTTGCTGGGACTTCTTCTTCTTTCCATTTTTGGACAGGTAACATTCTTGCCACTGTAGTCGCATACATGAATAAATTTCTATACTGTTTGCTTAGTTCTGTCCTTATAATTCCCAAAAGGAAATCTTCTGGGTTTTTTACAAATGTTATTTTAAATATCTTTTTCAATTCATTATATATCATTTCCCAGTAAGCTTTAACCTCACTACAAGACCACCACATTGTGAACCAAAAGTTCAAGATGTCGATTCACCCAATGCAATGCCAATAGACTGCAGATACAACAGGAAGTGACTGTTGCAAAGGTTCAGTGAAGATTCACTAGTCCAGCACCCAGTCACATCCATGTCTAATACAGACTGCACAATGTAGGCCCTAGACAGAGCAATCCTGTGCTGGACTCATCCTGGGTGGTTTGGGCACCCGGCCTCTGAGCATCCAGCGAGAAATAACCAAGAATACAGAAAACACAGCCAAAGAGGTGCTATTTCTGTTGGGAACAATGAATACTGGTGAATTCTTATGGATTATATTGTTTTTCCTGCTGGGTTTAGCCGAAGTAAAACAGTATGAATGAAAGCCTAGAAAGCCAATTTAGTTATGGGAAGGGTGAGATTTCTCTCTCTGCTGGCATGGCCTTTGCCACTGGGATGTCCAGGTGAAATGTGTCGTCACCTGGCCCTAGCGTTGGGCAAAGCGAGGCAGATGCCTCAGGTGACAGATGCTGCAGGGCTGCAGTAGAAGCTCCTCTCCTTCTAAAAGTTCCCAGATATCTTAACTTGATATCTTAAGTCTGGGGCATGCATGGGAGAGCCCTGACTCTATGGTGTTAGATTGATCAATAAATCAACAGATCAATCAATAGATAAATGCTGTTACAAGTGATCCAACCTCGCCTAGGCAGCCTTCTTTCATCATGTATTTCCTGACATGGTTCCAGATACGACTTCTGGGCAGGAGGCTGCCTCCAGTGGCTTGCTCAAAATTTTCATAGCTTCCATACTTTTGCAAAGTCAGTTCCATGATTTTGATGGCCTGCACAAGAGACAAAAACAGAGCAAAAGCTGTTAATCAGGGGCTTAGTGAGCAGGTAGAGCTGGTGACAGGGAGCAGTTCAGACTCCGAGGCTGAAGCAGAGGCAGCGGCTCAAGGGACTGCTGAAGAATCCAGGGAATTTCCCTCTCCTGCTGTGATAAGTTACCCTCCCCCTCGGTCTCCAATAATGTGCAGAATGATGAGGAGGGCAAAACAAAAACCAGAGGTGTACAGATGCCGTTTGAGACTGCTTGGGATACATCTGGAAGAGGACAAGTCAGAGAAGAAAGAAGGCAAGGACCTTCTGCTCCACAGGGGCAAGACCTGCTGGGAAGTGTTGCTGAGTTGTATGCTGTTTCCAAGAGTTAACTTCACTGGCAACGGAGCCCTGCGTCCGACTCCAGCCCTGACAATGGGTATTCTCCAAAACAGATCATTTTGAGGCCCTAGGCAGCTACACAGAGCTGGGCAGGAACCCACTGGCCCTTCATGTCATGAGACTCCTGCTCAGCAGGCAGTTGCAGTGCCACCCTTGGCCACCTGCACTGCAGCAGTGCCAGAGCTCCCTTGCACTGCCTGTGCTAGACACCGATACACAGGCAATGTGCACAGTATCAGAAGTTTTTATAGATATTTCACAGCAAATACAAAAACGACAGAGTCTCCCATTATCCTGAAAACATCTCTGCCCCAAGTAGAGCCACCTGTGCACTCCAGAATGCACGTGGAGACTTTGCACGTGGAGAATTTGCACATGGAGACTTTGCACAATTCACTTCAAAAGACGAGGCGGTCTGGCAATTGCAAAAGGACTTACATACTGTCTCCTCCCACTGAGGGAAATAGCGCTGCCTTTACAGGCAGAGGAACACCACACACACACCCAAACCTCCCATGCTTACATGCTAGATTTCTGGACATGAGCACAAGTAGAAGAATACTATTTTGATTTCCATTTCATGAGTTTCCCATCCGTTTTCAGATTCCGACACGTATGTCTGTGATCTACCAGAGACTTACAGGAAAGTTTGTGCTCTGTTGTGACGCAGGAGGGCAATGTACTTTGCAATGTGTCGCCTAAATAATTCAGAGTGATAGTTCTCCAGTTTCCCTAACAAAGTCCTAGAACTTTGACAGACATTTGGAACATCCATCGCTCATTACACAGATCCAGTTTCTGTTGGGGAGAAAAATTAATTGCTTCATTTAAATAGACGGTTCCCTTTAATATTTCATCTTCCGGCACAATCATTTTCTTCCTTGCATTGTCAAGCAGGGAGAAAAGGAGGGTCGATGGAAAAAGGGAAGATATAATCCCCTCACGCCCACACCCCACCTGTTGTTTAAAAAGACCTCTCCTCGCTCTGTTGTAAGTCACACTTAGGTTTAGTTTGGCATAAGCAAAACTCTTAGAGCCAATGTGAATTTGAACCAGTAAACCACTGAGGGAACAGCATCAGGTTATGCCGAAACAGATATCTTCAATGGGTGGGCTCTTTTCCTTCTTGCTAAAATACTGAATTGCAGAGCAATCCTACCTATGTTTAATCAAAAGTAAATCCCTTTGGGCTCAATGGGATTTACTTGCAGGGAAGTGAATATAGGATTGCAGCCTTAACATACTGGAAGAATTAATCAGCAACCAACTCTGTTTTCAGTCATCTGGAAAATCCCTCTCTGTGGTGAAACTGAGATTTTCATAAGAACTGGGCTTCCTTTATGCAGCATGCAAAAGCAGAAAGGAAAAGAAATACCATCACCCACTGTATTCTGTCGAAAACAAACAAGGAAGCAGCGCATCCAATATTCCTAAAGCAAAACTTTTAGGAAAGGTTTACGTGATTTAACTTTGGCTTGCTTAGCACTTAAGCTGACTGAGGAATCCAAGATATGGAACACTTGTTGAAGGGGGGGATAGGAACGAAAATTGGTCAGTGGAAACATGTGTTTCCTCCCGCAAAATCAGCGTACCGTATTTTTCGCCCTATAGGACGCACTTTTTCCCCTCCAAAAATGAAGGGGAAATGTGTGTGCATCCTATGGGGCGAATGCAGGCTTTCGCTGAAGCCTGGAGAGCGAGAGGGGTCCGTGCGCACTGACCCCTCTCGCTCTCCAGGCTTCAGGAAGCTATCCGCAAGCCGTGGGAGAGCTGCCTGCACCCGAAGCCTGGGGGCGCGCTGAGCTCAGCGCCTCCCAGGCTTCGGGCTTAGCGTAGCTCTCTGCAAGCCGTGGGAGGGCTGCGCGAAGTCGCGCAGCTCTCCCACGGCTAGCGGAGAGCTTGCCTGCACCCAGAAGCTTGGGGCGCGCTGAGCTCAGCATGCCCCAAGCTTCGGGCTTCGCGCAGCTCTCCCACAGCTAGCGGATAGCAGCCTGTTCTGGGGGCTGGGGTTGGGGCAAGCTCGGGCTTCCCCCGCCCCAGCCCCACACCTGGGGAAAAAAATTTCTTTTTTTCCTTCCCCCAAAACTAGGTGCACCCTATGGGCCAGTGCGCCCTATGGGGCGAAAAATACGGTAGTTGGATCGTTTATTTAGTGCTGTCTATCATCCATTTGCCAACTTAACATGGTTTTTTGCATGAATGCTAAACCATGGATTAATGCTACTCGGATGAGCCTCAACAGGTCTCCAGCAAAGCAGCAGATTCAGGCCCTGCCTCTCCCCCTTCTTCCCATTTAACACCAAGCTGAAAACTGGAAGCAAATTTGGGAGATGTCCTCCTCTCAGCTGCATGGGATGAGAAAGGCACTGTTTGTGCCTGACGTTTCTCTTGGAATACCTGAGGTTTCTCCTCCTAACACTAAACCTTTACATGTGAACCACCCATTCATTCCAGCCTAACTTTTTTTCACATGTGAAAATGAAAACATACATTGTTCTAACTTGATGTCTGTAGATGATGAGACATCAATATCAGCCTTTATGCACCTAGATCCTTGGGTACTGGTGGGCTATGGGAAGCCAGATGTGCACTTAGAATAGGAGTGGGGAGCCTGTGGCCCTGCAGATGTTGTTGCACTCCAACTCCCATCTACCCCACCCGGCATGGCCAGTGGTCAGGGATGATGGGAACTGGAGTCCAGCAACAACATTTCATTTATTCATTGCATTTACATCCCACCCTTTTATCCTCCAAGGACCTTGAGGAGGTGTACATGGTTCTCCCCTTCCTCATTTAATCCCCACAATTACCTATTGAGGTTGGTTAGGATGAGGGACCATGACTGGTCCAAGGTCACTCAGTGAGCTTCATGACTGGCTGAAGATTCGAACCTTGGTCTCCCAGGTCCCAGTCCCACACGCTTAACCAATACACCTTGCTGGCATTCTGGAGGGACACTGGTTCTCCAGCCCTTAGGAGGTCTTGCAAGGTCTTCCTCACCCACCTCAGTGCAGAAGGCAGCTAGAAACCTGTGTCTCTGTGGCGCTATCCCCTCCACTCAAATGAGAAAGCCCACCTTTGCCGGAACAAGGCTCTTGTATGAGGGCTGCAATCCTAAGCCCAGCTGCTTCTAACTAAGGAGATGCGGATGTCTTTGAGGGGATGCATCACAATGGAAATGAGGGGGAAACAGGGCTTATCTTCTGAAATGTTCTGGCTACACAATAACTGATCTGCACAGACCCAACCTTATTTACTAACCAGTCCCTGCCACATTTCAGTCAAAGTCAAGGGCAAAGAAGACTCTGTGCTGCCTAAATCAACAAATGCATTATGTAAAACTCTCCAAAGTTAATTAAACAACAACAAAATCAATACATGCTAACCCACTAACTCTGACTGCAGGCAAGCAGTCATCAACATACAATTTCCTTCTCTGATTTCTTGCATCATCAATATATTATAGCATCATCATCATCATTATTATTATTATACCAAAAAAAATCCTGTTATGAAACTTTTTCTTTATTTCTCTTTTTCTCCCCTCTAACCAATAACTTGAATAAATAAAATAAGATGAACTATAGCAATCAACCATCGCCCTCTCAGCCTGGGAGGTAAAAGAAGCCAAAACCTGGATTTGCTCCCTTTCCTCATTTGGGAGGAAAGACAACCGCAGGGGACTGTTTCCTGAAAGCCAACTCAACATTTGAAGAACAAGTCACTTTCTTCTTGCCTTTTGGGTCACCGCATAGAGCAGCTTAGCACTCCAACTCCCTCAGCTCCAGCCAGCATGGCCAGTGGTTAGGGATGATGGAAACTGGAAGGTGGTAATATTCTTTAGGTGATAAAGGTAAAGGGACCCCTGACCATTAGGTCCAGTTGTGACCGACTCTGGGGTTGCTCATCTTGCTTTATTGGCCGAGGGAGCCGGCGTATAGCTTCCGGGTCATGTGGCCAGCATGACTAAGCCGCTTCTGGTGAACCAGAGCAGCGCACGGAAACACCGTTTACCTTCCCGCTGGAGCGGTACCTATTTATCTACTTGCACTTTGACATGCTTTTGAACTGCTAGGTTGGCAGGAGCAGGGACCGAGCAACGGGAGCTCACCCCGTCGCAGGGATTTGAACCACCGACCTTCTGATCGGCAAGCCCTAGGCTCTGTGGTTTAACCCACAGCGCCACCTGCGTCCCATCTTTAGGTGGTGGTGGAGGGCAAAAGGCAGAGTGACTTTCAGAGTGCAAAGCAAGTTAAACATTTAAGAAGCAGGAGACCTAAACCCAAGGGGAAAGCGAAGAAGCAGTATGGCACTGGGAGCTGTGCACCATTACCTGCTTGAGAAATGTGCTGGACGCCTGGCTGTGCTTTGCTATCACGCTGGACAACGCAGAGCTTGCATATTCAAACTGCGGGTTGTAGCTGAAGTCCGACTTGAAGAACTTCATCTTCTCCTTCTCCACGTTGGAAGGCTTGATGGCAGTGAGGATACAGAACTTCCGCCCAGAGGCGTCTCCCTCTTTTAAATAGCTCTTGGATCTCTGAAGCAGCTTTGGCTTGGCGAGGCTGGAGAAGGAATGCCTTTTCGCCTTGGTCTTGGACAAGCCGATGCTGCTCCCCGTTACGGAAATACTGCGTGCCAACTTGATGCCGCTGGGTATAGGGCTAGTGATGAAGAGGGAGGGCTGCCGGCTGAGGCCGCACCACCCGCTCCGGGGCAAAGGCGGTGGGGCCTTAATCTTCTGGCGCTCGCTGCCCCGTGAAGCATTAGGGGGCTTGGCAGGCTTCCGGTGTCTCTTGTGGTGGGCCAAGGGGTGCTTTTGGAGAAGGTGCTTTTTTTCCTCTTTGCTCTGCAGAAGGACGTTGTAGCTGCTGGTCCCTGTGGTGAATGTGTCCTTGAGGATTCCTGACTGGGACAGGCGCCGAATGCCGCTGCTTTCATTCTTAGGAAAGAAATTGTACTCGTCCGGACTCAAGACTGTCTTTTTTGAGAGCTCTTGCTCTGGCCAGTGAAGCTTTTCTGCAGTAAATTAAGAAGAAAGAAAAGGGCTAGGAAAAGCAATCCAATCCAAAATTTTCAGATTCTGTGCAACTATGAATGTGCAGGCATAGAAACACACAAAGGCAACCTTTATATATATATATAACTTACTGATACAAACATATCTCCAAGAGCTTGGATTGTGGCACCTCAATGCACAATCATTAAGAATACATTAAATACAAAGGGCTGAATTCACCTGTGTTAAAACCCGTATTTTTTGAGACTGAATACAGTTCTTAAATATATCTATCTATCTATCTATGTAAAACCTTCAAGCTGGGAAATGTTTCCCTATTACATGGGGTGTCCTGAAAGTGCCACGAATATCTCTGCACAGCCGTGTGTGTAAGAGAGATGGGGATAAGAGAGAAAGCAAAGGAAAATTGTTCTACCCACTTTATTGGAACAGTCATAAAACTGTCACCTTATTTGCCTCTTGGTTCTACACAGAAATAATGCTATACACTAAACATTTCCTCTCAGTGGGGACAAGAGAAGGACTTCCTCTCCCGCCCTTTCTGGCACAAGTGTCATTTGGCAGTTCCTGCTTCTCCAAAGCTATTGTGCACAAGTAATTTCCCCTCTTGTGTTTGCTGGATAAAATAAACATTTGAGCAAATTGTGGCTATTCTTGAAACTTCAAAAATAGAGCTGGCATCTCCCTCCTCCTGCTCAAAAATGGGAAAGAGATTGCTTAACACTGTGGTTGTGTACAAGAGAAGCCCACAGCTCCCAAATTGGGTCCAGGTAGTGGACTTTGGAAACAACTGGCCCACTCCAGTCCTAAGATTAATGGATGAGAACTCCTGACCTGCTTGTCTCTTAACCACAGGAAGAACCCAGCTCTACAGGGAAATTCCATGCTTACAAGCCACAGAATCCAGCCCTAAAGGTAAAGGTAAAGGAACCCCTATTAGGTCCAGTCGTGACCGACTCTGGGGTTGCAGCGCTCGTCTCGCTTTATTGGCCGTGGGAGCTGGCGTACAGCTTCCGGGTCACGTGGCCAGCATGACTAAGCCACTTCTGGCGAACCAGAGCAGCGCACGGAAACGCCGTTTACCTTCCCGCCGGAGCGTTACCTATTTATCTACTTGCACTTTGACGTGCTTTCGAACTGCTAGGTTGGCAGGAGCAGGGACCGAGCAACGGGAGCTCACCCCGTCACGGGGATTCGAACCACCAAACTTCTGATCGGCAAGTCCTAGGCTCTGTGGTTTAACCCACAGTGCCACCCGCGTCCCTAGCTCAGCCCTAGCTCAGCACTAAACTGTTATCCTTATTCGCAATACTTCAGCTCCACATTGAAAATAATAATTAAACACATGAATACATTTATCCATCTGTTCACCCATTACTAGATTTTTCAAAGGCAACTGCTCTAGATATTGGAGAGGAAAAGGAATTGGAGGTGGGGAGCTAATCTGTGCCATGCACAGCTGTTTCTTGCTTTAAACTTCCAGGACCATTTATGTGCCCCAAGCTGGACCCTGTGGACGAAACCATGCTTGGGTTGATCAGATGGAGGGCACTTCTACAGCTGTGTATAATAGAACCACTGCCTCAATCCTCTTTTGGTGTATGTGGGTGAAACGTAGAATATATCCAAAGAAGGGAGGAAGAGTTCAAAAAGACTGAGAAATGCTTCTTTAGATTAGGCCCACATTTAGCTATAGAAGAGCTCTAGTGAAAGTGGCTATTTTGTTCTCAGTGAACGAAATTATGGAATGCATTGCCCAAAAGCAAAACCCTCACAGAACGGGATAATGAAATTTCTGGTAGTAGACTCTGTTTTCCCAGCAAACACAAAACACTCTGAAAGCTTTCATTCCTGTGACTTCAGTGTAATTACTTTACCCCCATAAATTCTTGCATTAAAATGCTGTCAAAGCTGCCAACACAAAGAGTGTAAGATCAGCATACCATGCTGCTGTATGCAATGCATCATATATAAAGAGAGAAGAGTCGGGGGGAGCAATATTTTACGTTCATGTTTCCCGTAAACACTGCAAAGGTGGGGTAAGAAGTGCTAAATTCAATCATGTGCAAGATGACGTGTGAGGTTAGTTTGGCTTGAAGGGTAATTTGAGAAACATTCCCTTTTATGCCTAGCAAAGCACCACAGGGCATAACAGTTCAAGTCTGATTTGGTCATTTTAGTCAGCGCCAGCCCAAAAGTGCTTACCCAGAGTGTTTTGCTTTGGCGTGCACCAGAGGACTTGACAAACTGCCATTCTAGCAATCATCAGGAAAAATCTCCTGACAACAATGCAGTCAAAATACCCTTTGGGGAACTAATAGCACAATCCTGTGCACACTTACCTGAAAAAAAGACTGTCCAATGGACTTACTTCTGAGTAAACATGCATAGGTTTGCACTGTAAGAGCCACTTCTCAACTTCCGCTGGGGAAGATCTTGTTTGAATGGAACTCTAAGCCATAAGTTAATACAGCTCACATGCTCTCCTCTCATCCATCACAGCTGAGAGAAGGTGTTTCAAAGTGTCTATTTGCCATTAACCACAGTTTAGCATTTCACCCAAGCCCTAAAACATGGTTAATATTGACTCTGTTTTTCTAAAACAAGCCAGCTTCATAACCCACATTCAAAGTTGTCTTGTTTAATAGTTAACAGTAGCCAGACTTTTTCAGGTCAGATGACTCAATGAATGGTGCTCAAACCGAAATGAAAGCTTCCCAAATCCTCCTGGTGCCTGTGCCACAGTCAAAAAGAGGGAGACTACGAGACAGAGCTTCATGGTGGCTCACCGACGTCACACTAAACTATGGTTATGCATGCTGTCCGAACTCTCCCACTGAGTCCTGCTATTCAAGGAACACCATGAGACATAAAATAGGTGGAAAGATACATTCAAATGGAAATATGTGCTACAGAGCCATTTTAAACTATAATGGAAGGAAGGAACTCCGATGGGGAAAGAATGATGGCTCAAAATATAACTTAAATGAGGCCTACATTGGCTTTCCCCACAACCCTACAGCATGCAGAACGTGTCTACTCAACTTAAAAGCCCCTCTCCCTAATGGTAAGGTAAAGGTACAGGGACCCCTGATGATTAGGTCCAGTCGTGGCCAACTCTGGGGTTGCAGTGCTCATCTCGCTTTATTGGCTGAGGGAGCCGGCATACAGCTTCCGGGTCATGTGGCCAGCATGACTAAGCCACTTCTGGCAAAACCAGAGCAGCGCATGGAAATGCTGTTTACCTTCCCACCGGAGCGGTACCTATTTATCTACTTTGATGTGTTTTTTAACTGCTAGGTTGGCAGGAGCTGGGACTGAGCAATGGGAGCTCACCCCGTCGCAGGGATTCGAACCGCCGGCCTTCAGATCAGCAAGCCCTAGGCTCAGTGGTTTAGACCACAGCGCCACCCGTGTCCCTTAAAACAAACCATAGTTAAGATTAACCACAGTTTGTTGGCACAGGTGACACAACATGCTGTGGTTCAGCAAAAACAGAAGAAAAAAAGGGAGGGGGAAGAACACACGTCCCCCTCAAATAATTCTGGGTACTATAGTTTACCACTCGCAGGGGTACAGTTCCCGCCAACCCTTAAACTGCAGTGCGCAAAATTATTTTAGGCAGCAAATGTGCTTCAAATGCACTTTAAAGGTTTAGTGTGTATGTTGCCTGTCAAGGAAGCTTGAATACTATGTTCAAACTAAATTATGTAAAAGTCAGTAAGGTTACAGTAAGGTTATTTTAATACACATTCTATTTGAATGTCTTACCTGCACTACATAATTGAATCTATTTGTTTCCACAAGAAGTGTTTGTTGTGACAGGAGATCAAAGGTAAGCAAGGTTCAGGTACAGTTCCCCACAAGGGGGAAGAGGGATGGAAGGCGTAAGGCCCCTTGAAAACTGGATTTTGAAATAAAAAATATCTCAAAGCTGTCAAAATGACGAGGGCTAGAAATTTGCTTTTTCTAATCTGCAGGCTAGAGCAGATTAGGTTAAAAGAAGTAACTATTTGTGACACAGACAAAATTAATTTTGAATTAAACATTGTCTAGAGTTATCTGTCCCTTTGAATCTCTGGTATTTATCAGCCCCATTTAAGACCCCTGGCATCTCCAACACTGTTATGCTTTTGTAACACTACCAAGCCAAAGCCGTCCTGTACATGTAATCACTTCAGGAATTATTGAAATTATCATAATGACATCCTGTCAAAGTGGGCTATTAACTTATTACATCTGTCCCTGTTTGAGCAGGATTTTCCAACATCAAAATGGCTTTGGAAAGAAGTCTTTGGGAAGCTGTTTATATATATATATATATATATATATATATATATATATATATATATATGCAACAACACTAGAAACACTAGAAGTGTATAATTTACATGTTATCATAAATAAATACAAATTATTGTAGCTATATTATTAGCTTGTAGTCTCTATGCTGCTGTGGTTTATACAATTATTGCTCTATAATAATTACTCTAGCAACCGTCTTTTTTGTAGAAGAGCATTTACGGCTTGCACTTTTTAAAACCAACTAGCAGTCTCTGTCTGTACTTTGTTTTTTCATCCTTTACATTTTGGGTGGTCTCCTGATAATCAGTGGTGAAGACAAAAGCATGATTCAGAGGCAAAGTGTCTGCAATATTACTGAACTTTTCATTTATCAATTTTCCTTTCAGTATTGCAAATGAGGGACAGACATAGCATGTCAAAGTGAATGGTAAGGATCATCAGCATTCAAGAAACTCCATAAAATGTAGTTTCTCCCATCACAGAGTTCTGTATGATTCTATGAGAGCACTACTATTGATTTTAATGGTCTGAAAATAAAGTCCTTTTACACTTCATTTGTTACACACACACACACACACAAAAAAAAAACTTACTTTGGCAGACCCAAGCTAGAAAAATGGTGAAATGAATGTACATAAATATTTATAGGAAAACTGAAATCCTTATTGCAGTCTTGAAAAACATGAGTAGCAATTTTTCATCATGGCATCTCCTTCCAGAAAGGCAGGCCATGCTCAAAACCAAAAGATCAGTTGCCCCAAAAGTCATCTTGCTCCATAGCCTGTGTATTTGTTCAAGGGGGGGTATATTTATTCTGTTCTAAACAGAAACTCTATTTTAACCACGGCCAAGTGTGCCTGCTACATCACATTAAAGCGACAACCCACACGTTCAAAGTACTCTCGTGCAGAATGCTATCTCTGATTGGATGCAAGTTCCATTTTCCGTGGCTGCAAATCCTGGGCGCGCACAAACCCTGCCTTGCTGCGGTGGAAGATTGTCAGCAGCTGCAAAGGACCGGATGGGTTAAAGGAGCAAGGAAAGAAATGAGCGTGATTACTCACCAGTGACACGGATGGATTCGAGCATCCTTCGCCTCGAGCACTTCGGGTCTCCCCAGCCACCCAAACCGAGCCCCTTTGGACCCAAAAGTCCTTCCTGCCTCTTCCTGCATGCACAGCTAGACACACAAAAGCGAGCGAGGGAACCCTTCTGGTTAGATGCACTGGCTTAATGCAAATCCTGAAGCCGCGGGATAAAGCGCAAACCGAAAAAAGGGTGCCCGCGCCTTTTGCGCACCGTGCGCCCCCGCTGCTTTCACCATGGCGCACCACCAGCACCCACCGCCATCCTGCTCCCTCTTGCCGCTGCTGCTTTATAACGAGACTTTTCAGACTCCAGCTAGAGAGGCGCTGTCTGTTGCTAGGACACCCGCTCCCATTTCCGCCTAAACATATAGCACACAACCTTATAAAGCGGGGGGAAGAAGCGACGCGAGTTTGCAGATGCGCAATGGATGCGCAGTGCAGGCATCTCCACGGAGACGGCGCTTCCCAAAGATGCAACGCGCCGAGGCGCGCCTGGGAGCATCTTGGGGCTTGTAGTCTGGGAAGGTGGGAACTTGTAGGAGCGAGCCTAGGCTCTGCAAAAGATGGGGAAGCAAAAGGGAGTTTGATCTGGCTTGTATCCCGCTTCTCCAACGACAAAGTTCAAAGCGGCTCACAATAATCATGGTTGCCATAAAATAAAATAAAAACACCAGTGCCTTGCGAACACAGTAGCATATATATAAATAAAGCAGACAGCAGCAATGAAATAATCAAGATTGCTACAATTCAATAACCATAGCTGTCAACTTTCAGAAATGAAAATAAGGAATCAGCAGCCTCGAAAATAAGGGATCAGCAGCCTCACCTGTCCCGGGGACAGTCTACGGGATATCTAACAATCCGGGATAGCAGTGGGAAGCAGTGGGAAACGGTGCTGGAATAAGGGAATTTCCCGCAAAAATGGGGAAGGCTGACAGCTATGTCAATAACTGGAATTCTAGCGGTGTTGCGCAGTATCTGTAGTTATCTCAAAATCCGAAATGCTCCTTTCCTGGTCTTTTTTTTTTATTCCTGCACTGTGCGGATCTAAGTCAACGTCTGGCTTAGCATGTCATCTGAAGCCAAACTTGTGGTTCAGCTCCCTCCTCACTAACCATGAGCTGTTGCCAAGATATGTCCTCTAGTTCGAAAAAGACTGGGGAGCACCAGGCAACTGGGAGCTCTGTTCTGGGAGCCGGAAGTTTGGCACGGTCCCAGTATACCTAAGTTTAGCTTACCATTCTGCAAAAATCACGATTCAAAATGACTCAAGGCATCCTCTCCCTTGACGCTATACAGTGGCACCTCGGGTTACATACACTTCAGGTTACATATGCTTCAGGTTATTGACTTCGCTAACCCAGAAATAGTACCTCGGGTTAAGAACTTTGCTTCAGGATGAGAACAGAAATTGTGCTCCAGCGGCGCAGCAGCAGCAGGAAGCCCCATTAGCTAAAGTGGTGCTTCAGGTTAAGAACAGTTTCAGGTTAAGAACAAACCTCCGGAACGAATTAAGTTCGTAACCAGAGGTACCACTGTATCTGTATACCCAGTGCCTTTTTTTGTAATAAAATTAGATGCCGAAACTCACCATGAAGTTGTTGCAGTAAGTCGCTGGGTGACTCGGGGCAGCCCTGAACAGATGTTGCTGCCCCCTGGTTCTGGGGCAGGTCAAATAAATGTGCCCCCATCTCCCTTGTTCTCTTAGATTCAGGGCAGCTCATGCAAACACACATGCAAAGGTAGAGGCCTGCCTGGAAAGCTTAAAGCCCATCGCTGCTACATGAGAAATGGATTGAATAAAAGGAAATATGAACTGGCCCTGCCCCATAGCTTGACCTATTGTGACTAGGAGTGGCTAGGAGCTAAGTGCAATCATAGATCTAAAAAAATATAAACTCACACACATGGGCATAGCCAGGATTTAGGGGGGGGGCAAGCATTATGTTAGGGGGGCAGAACTAAGTTATCTGTGGCACAATTGGTCAGTTAGTTATGTTGTTGTTGTTTTTAATTTGCTTGATTTAGCACCCACCTGCCTATGCCCATGCTCACACACGCTAAGCAGCTTCCGTTTTTCAGCACTGAACTCAAAGTTGAAATAGACCATAGCCTTCAGAGTAGCATTTCTTTAAACTGGAAGAAACCTTTTCCACGCATGCCTGGTAAATATGTATGTAAACCTAATGTCAGTTGCCAGATTAGCAGCTCTTCGGAGCACTACCAATATGCATCTTACCTTGGTTTCCTTAAGGTGAAAAATAAAGTTTGAAATTTTCATTTTGGGCTTCTCCGAATTACGTAAAGGCAAGAAGCGGATGGGGGGGAGCACCAGCCCTCAAAGGCACCCACCTGAAAGGTGCCAGAACAGCGCTCTGGCTGGAAAAAAAAGCACTGTGTATACCTGACCCTATTTTAAGTGAGATCCATGAATCTTCTGAACCAATTGTTTTAAATATATACTGGCAGACTCGTTCCACATAATGATGGTCTTATGAACATTAAATTCCTTTGCAATCCTGGTCCTAGGTGAAGCAAGTGTGCTATGTCATCACTCTATGGTAGGTACCTTGTTTCTTTCTAGAAGTTGCTTTGCACTTTGGAAATCTCCAAGACATGGATAAAGCACCTAAACAGAACGAGAAGACCAGGTGTCATTCGGCTGTGTTTGGAAAATGGTTCAGGTTGCAATTCTATACACATGTTCCAAGGGGAAGTCTCACTGAACCCAGCAGGATATTTCCCCCTCTGAGTAGACAGACATTCATAGGGTTGTGCTATTGGTGTAATATGAGAACCCATAGATGATTAATTAGCACATGCTTTATTTATCACCTCTGGTTTCATATGTACTTCTAAAAGAATTTCTGTTATCTCTTCAGACAATCATAGGAACAAAAAGACGCAATACAACCTGTGGCATTGTTCAGATGTTGAGAGCTGAGCCAGAATGTCACAATGGATGCAATTAATGGCCTAGGAAAGGAACAGATCCCTTCATTTTTAGAAGTGGGAGATGTATATTGATGTGTTCAGCTGTATCACAAAATTAGCTCTCATTGTACGTAGTTAAAATAGTTCAGCCACTTGTTAACAAATGTTCCATCAAATAAATATATAAAATTCAAGAGTCTAGCCTCGCAACCACTTGTTGTTACTGGGTGAGATCCAGTAGTGTTTATTTGGCTCATGCAAGTTTCTGGAGGGTGTCTTGATCTTAAAATAGTTTGAAAATTTATCACCTCTATTCGGCAGTTAGCTTCAATGCTACAAACCTTATAAGGAAATGTTCATTTGTGCTAAATCTCATTCTGATAAATATGAGGAAACCTGCATCCTTTCTCTACCCAAATGTACATTTTAAATAGTCTTGTAATACTTACTGTTAACATCTAAATAAAATAGCATTCCTGATTTTCTGAGCCTAAAGCTAGCTTTCCATTCCTCCTAATAATTATTATTCCTAATTTTCATTTTCCTTTCTTTTGATGGCCTTGTATGTCCTCCCTTTGCTTTAGCAATCTGTTAAGAGAGTAAGCCCCATTGAAGTCAGTGGAGCTTACTTCTTGGTAGACAAACATAGAAATATAGCGATAAAACCTCATCTCCATCTTACAACAGAGTCTTTGTCTCTAGGAACAATTATTTGCTACTGATGCCTAGGACGAAATTTTACTTACCTGAGCACAATAAGGCTAGTTCACCAAATTAATATAACACTCTTGCAGGAGCAGTATTTTCTGGAATACATGAAGTCCAGAATTGCAGAGATACATTCTATTCCTCTCTGCTTTTTTACCTGTTAAATTAGCAAACCTTGTATTTAAAATTTTTATTTTGAATAAAAGTTCTTTTTCTTCTTCCCGAGTTCCTCCTTTGTGTTTATTTTGCATTTACTGAAATATTAGACCAGACCTAGGATAGCCATTTATGGGAACAGGCTCAAAGTCCTCATTATTTCTCTACCGGTTGACTTGAAGGTCTTCTAAACTGTTACCGGCTGGCTAGTTTCTGACCATGTATCTTAACTGACACTCTCTCTACCTGCTTTTCTAGAACACTGCGTTGAAGCTTCTATGATGTCATATTGTGACTTCATCCTACCACATCCTATCACTTGAGTCACAATAATTCTCCTTTTTTTTTAAACTGCCAAATAGCCTTACGAAACCAACACTACTGAAAACACTGGAATGTGTTTGGCAAATAGATTCTAAGAGAAACAAACTAACACAGAAGAAATTAACCAAGCATGTCTTTGGATTCTCTCCCGTCTTTGGGAATTCTAAAAGCGGCCAACGAAAACCCAGGCTATATTTAAAGTTTGAGATGTGAACCACTGTATTTAAAAAGGCCGTTGAAGAATGTAAGTAAAGAGAAGGATTGCGATCTCTTTTCTCCCTTGCCTTTTGCAGCGACACACAAGACAAACTTCTGATATAATTGCCACTTTCCCTGCTCTCTTACAGGGGCTCAGTACCTTTTGCAGAAGAACATGCAAAAGTTGAAAAAGATAGCTTTTCCCACCATATATTAATGGACAAAGCTATGCCAACTTAAGTTTTCATACAACTGTTATGTTATGTTTTCATTAGCACATAATTATTACAGTGCTTGTCTACAGATTTCTTTATGTATATATGTACAAATACAAAAAATTCAGAGACTGGTGAAACAAAGATGGAGTTTACCTTCCATGTTCATAAAGGATATTTATATCTGAATTGATTCAAATAATAGTAAATGTTCATCCTTACAATTTTATCATTTTGGCTTCAGTTCAGCTATGGTTACTTATTTTTAAATATGGAAAAGGATATTGTTTCAATGCCTTCTGGTATAAACATGTTATTATCACATTAATGGTTTTGAGTAAAGTGGTACCTCGGGTTACATACGCTTCAGGTTACACACTCCACTAAGCCAGAAATAGTGCTTCAGGTTAAGAACTTTGCTTCAGGATGAGAACAAAAATCGTGCTCCTGCGGCACAGCGACAGCAGGAGGCCCCATTAGTTAAAGTGGTGCTTCAGGTTAAGAACAGTTTCAGGTTAAGCACGGACCTCTGGAACGAATTAAGTACTTAACCCGAGGTACCACTATATAATGAAAAATCATGTTATGTACTTATTTCATTTTTATTATTATGAATTGTGTTACACTCTGCAAAATCTGTACACTTTTTTTGGTGTATCTGCAAGGAAAGGAACCCACTAACATATCATCAAATAGCACAGTACATAAAAAGTCAGCTCAAAATGTACACTCGTAAGGTTATGGGTCAGGAAAGAGGAACATATTTCAACTTGAGAGCAGTGTTAACTCTTGAGTAACTTTCCAGGGAACACACACCAGTGGTGAATGGGGGAAGAAACAAAGGTGGGCAGAACTATGAATGTAAATATTGCATTACCTTTGTATAGTAGGGTAGTTTATACATACACTCACAAATTTTCAGACCTTTCTCTTTGAAAGCTGGATACACTTTGAAAGCTAGGATTTTCTAAGTGCCAGAGAGACTGTGTCATGCAACTTACAATATATCATGACTTGCATTTTACTCACCCTGGTTGCTGGGAGAATAGAGCCACGTCACAAGGCTTTTATAGGACGCGGGTGGCGCTGTGGGTAAAAGCCTCAGCGCCTAGGGCTTGCTGATCGAAAGGTTGGTGGTTCGAATCCCCGTGGCGGGGTGCGCTCCCGTTGCTCGGTCCCAGCGCCTGCCAACCTAGCAGTTCGAAAGCACCCCCGGGTGCAAGTAGATAAATAGGGACCGCTTACTAGCGGGAAGGTAAACGGCGTTTCCGTGTGCTGCGCTGGCTCGCCAGATGCAGCTTTGTCACGCTAGCCACGTGACCTGGAAGTGTCTCCGGACAGCGCTGGCCCCCGGCCTCTTAAGTGAGATGGGCGCACAACCCCAGAGTCTGTCAAGACTGGCCCATACGGGCAGGGGTACCTTTACCTTTTACCTTACAAGGCTTTTATGTAAACCTAGAATGTGTGCAGCTGATAGCTTTTCTCAGACTTGAAAGTGACATTGTAGAGCTATCCTTGCCCAATGTACCTAAATTAATTATTTCTGTCCTGATGGTCTCTTCGATCAGAATGCCTTTGCAAGCTTTCTTAGAGCTTCAAGCAGAACCCTGCAAATGAAGTACCACCATCACTTCCGAAAGAGACATATGCATACTGCATATATACATTGAGGTGATTGTCTTTCCATCTGCGGAGGCACTCCCCCGATGCTCAACACTTCCCCATGCCTTTGATAGTTTATGGAACTTTATTTAAGCATTAAAATAATAACACACCTGTTTTTTAGTGGGAGCGAATGGCTCATGTTCACATATCAGTGTTCACACAGCCCATTAAAAAGTGTGTGTAAATAATTAATAGACCATGTCTATTTGGAATCTTTTGCAAGACATTTTGAGAACCTCTTGGGGTTATAAAATAGCACACAGGCATTCTAAATAAATAATAAATAGGTTTATCCCTCTCCAAAAAGTACTGCGTTCAAGAACACTTTAAAAAAAAAATCTCTTTCCCACTTTCTATATGCATGTGTGAATGTGTGCACGAAATTGAAAGCTTGAAATCCAGCCTTGCTGATTTTTTCCACTACTCTGACTTGATTGTCTGCTTCATGACGGACATTTCCTCACATCCCATTCAAGTGCACACTGCACTCCCCTGGCTCTTGTTCCGTTATTTTATTAGCAGGGAGATGCCCCAGTAGTGGGAAGAGGGGGGACCTTGCTCCTGTCGCTTCACAGAAACAATTGTCCGCATTGTTTGCACATAGCTGCTCTTCTTATGTTTCTTCCTTGTGGAACATGTTAATATGCACAACATGAAACATGACCTCTTCCAAAATGTATGCACTCCGGATCAAGTGATTGCATTGATGCCTCCCACCTCCACCATCCCCAAGATTATATAAAGAATGCTTTCTGGCAGCTTCAGATCCCTGAATGACTCCACTGCATTGGAGAGCCAAGGTCAAGTGGAGCCATTCAGACACTGAACTGATTGTGAGAGTAGACCGTTATAGAACTGAAAGGCACATTCCCATGATTAATCTGTGTGACCTACGCTGGCAAAGCTCTATGAATGCATATTTAGGTATATAAATCATCATAATTCGATTAAAGGGGAGGAAAACAGATGTGCAATGCTGTCTTAGAAATGGCACTATATTGTTTCTGGTTGAACCATGAATGCATGCCGAGTAAAGTCAGCGAAATATATTTTGTTGAATGACAAAGAATGGAAAGCAAAATTGCATACCTCAGCAAGTAGCTTTTTGTCTCCCGCTGCACTAGCCTTTTATCTAATGAATGGTAAATCAACAGAGAGTCAATACAACTGTACCTTGGTTTTCAAACAGCCTAGTTCTCAAATGTTTTGGCTCCTGAACGATCGAAACCCGGAAGTGACTGTTCCGGTTTTCAAACGTTATTTTGGAAGCCAAATGTCCGACAGGGCTTTTGCAGCTTCCGATTGGCTACAGCAGCTTCCTGAAGCCAATCTGAAGCCACAATTTGGTTTCTGAACATTTTGGAAATGGAACGGACTTCCGGAACGGATTCCATTTGACTTCCAAGGTATGACTGTACAGAGATCTTTGTAAAATGGCTATGGATCTCACGTACAATACTGTAGTGTAGAGATAAGAAATATGTATTCTTGCCCCATTGCAAGTCCAGCAGAAGTAAGCCTCGTTCAGACCTCTTTAAAAGGACTGCAGTGACCTCACCCACAGGTTAGGGCACGGAGGGCTCATTTTATAGCCTATCGTGAAATGCAGGGTTTCCACCGCCAAACATTGCAGGGGGCAATTTGCTGGTGTTTGACGCCATTTTCGAGTGAATCGGACAACGTCGGGTTTTGGGCAAAACATTATTTCCAAGGGAAATAGCTGAGTAACATTGATCATAATACCTGGTCCCACAGCTAGCTATTCCTAGCAGAATACATTCCTTTTCTTGTGCTTATGTTATAGATATTTTTGTACCTGAAGAAAAAACAGAAAATGACAGACATTGTTCGTTTTTTTAAAATAATGCAAGAGATGGGAGGCAGGAATCTTTACCACTTACCTTAGGAACTGTGATGATAAGCAACTGTTTAATATATTTTCATAAGGTTGGTTAACCCTGGCATTTTTCTCTCCTTTCTTTTTTCTTTTTCTTTCTTTGTCCTATATTCAGATTTCTCCGATGGCTTCAAGCACAGAAATTGGAGGTATGGGGGGTTGCGCTGTCAGAGAAACCATGGAGGTTTCTGCAGTTACAATCTGTCTTGAAGGCCATTAATTTGGACTGTGGTTTCCTCAAGCATCACCCGCCCCATTTGCACCCAAAGGATCCTGGAAACTGCAGTTTGTTAAGGGTGCTGAAAGTCGTTAGGTGGCGACTATTTCCCCTCACAGCGCTAGAATTCCCAACAGGCTAAAATGGTCCTCTTTTAAACAGGCCTTTCACTGACATGCAATGGCCTTTTAAAATGTGTCAGGGGGGGATTATGGGGTTGTTCTTTTTATTTTGATGACATATCTTGTGTTTTTATATTGTGATTTTATGTGGTGGGTTTAAAAAAAAATTATTAAAGATTTATTAGTTTACAAAAACACGTGCCCTGTCTCTTTTTCCAAGTTGTGTTTTATACAGCTCAGTTTCATTTGCTGTGAGAGATTAGTGTGGCATATGATTTTATGTTGTGAACCGTCCTGAGGGCTGTAGGCGCAGGGCGGTAGACAAATTTAAATAATGTGGGATTTAGTCCCAGGTAAACAGGTTTAGGCTTGGACTGTGCCTCTCCCTCTTGGAGGGAAACGCGCTTCGTTAGAAAAACAACAACCTTAAATGTCAGTTTCTAAACCTAGACTTGCGAAGGTAGGGATAGAGCGTTCAAGGCCTTTTGAACTACGGCTCCCATCACCCCTGACCATTGGCCACGCTCACTGGGGCTGATGGGAGTTGGAGTCCAACAGCGCCAGGCCTGCGACGAAGTCGTAAAAACAGCTTCGCCTGAATGGCTAACGCTCCCGTCCGTCATCCTCTTCACCCACCCTCTCCCTTCAGGCGGCCGGCGCTGTTTTATTCGGAATAGCGGGGAGGCGGAAATGCGCATGCGTTCTCGGGGAAGTGCCCCTCCCACTCCGCCCACCGCCCCTTGAGAGTTTTAACCTTAGGCGTATTTCGGGCGGGGCGGGGCCGGCGCATGCGCGGTGCGCGCCCCGGCTGTGGCAGGCGCTGAAATTCAAAATCGGACGGCGGTTTGCCGCCGCGGAGGCTCAAAAGGGAGAGGCTGTTTCGGGAGCCAGACGCGGCGAGGGAGTTCGGTGGCGGAGATGGACCCCTTCACTGAGGTGAGCGGCGCCCGCTGAGGGAGGCCCGGTGGGCGGGAGGGAAGCGGGGCGCCTCGTCCCCTCTCTCTGGGCGCCTCAGCTTTGCCGAGGGGTCTTTTAACTCCCTGGGAGAAGAGGGCAGGAGGCGGGCAAGAGGGTAATTGGCTTTAATTGGGCCCAGGTGGGGTTTTTTTTGGGGGGGGTTGCTTTTAAGTCGCTTCGGGTTGCCCTGCGATCCTCGGATGGAGGGCGGAATAGAAAGTCCATCATCATCATCATCATCATCATCAGGTGATTAACAGATTTAATAAACCAAATTAAATGTTGGAAAGCGGATTTGATCCTGAAGGGAGGTATAGAAATTATAATAACATATAATATATACAGCGAGTAACAAATGCAGTAAATAATAATGAATGTTGGAAAGTGGATTTCGTCCTGGCGGCCCTTCCTTGGGCTGCGATGCGTCCCTACTCGAGAGTAATAGCACTGGAGTCGTGGCAGCACCTCTGAGTGAACCTAGCCAACGAGGCTGCCTTTCTGGGCTTGCAAGCCCCCTTGCGCTCCGTTGGGTTTCTCTCTCCGCCCCTTAGTTAGACCTCCCTTCCCGCCCCCGGAATGTTTTATTTGTTTTAATGCCAAATCTGTGTGCCTTTTGCCGTTCTCTGCCTGGCTCGGGGCGCAGGAGGCTTTTGGGACACGATATACGTCTCCCTCGGTTAAAGACAATGTTTTTGAAATGAATCCCAGTTGTAAAGCTGAAAGTCGACCCCGCAGAAAGTGGCGCTTAGTCAGGGATCGCCCTTGCGACTTGGAGGGTTTGAGGATCTGGTTACTCCTGGGGACCTGGAGCTCTTGGTTTGTTTGTTTGTTTGAATCCCTGACCGTATTCCTTGCTTCGGGTCCTCATACAAAAGCCAGCAAAGGAAAAGGGCAACCCAACATAATTCAAATAGCTAACTCCAAGCACGTTGATTTTCCACTTTCTTCCTTTCCAAACTGCCCCTTTTCTCTTGCCGTGACTCAGAGGAGGGAAATGAGACTAATGGGTGTGGCATTTCCAAATAGCTGTTCTTTTGCGCTCGTCAGAATGACTGCAGGAATACAGAAGCAAACGATGTCACTCTCACTTTTTCCTGAATTATTCCAAGAGTTCACTTTGATGCTTCTAAAAATAACATAAACATTTGGGAAGTCGATGAGATTCTGGAACTATATAATGAAGCCCAGCCCAGCCTATTTTTAATGCTTATTTTTTAAAAACCGTAATCTTCTACTAAGTGTCATGTAAAAATACATTTCTGTATTTTTATGGTGATATAAAAAAAACCTGTTGACCTTTAAATGTGTCACATTCAAATGTGGAATGAAATATTAGTGTCTGCATGCAGAGCTTGAAAATTACTATTTACCACTTAAAAATGCCCAAAGTATACAAGGTGCTGAACAAATACTTAAAGATAAGACTGTCTCTGTCCGCAGGCTCTTAAACAGAAAGGAAGGTACTGATACATTATGTTATCTTTAATTTGAAACAGGTCTTTACAGTGCAATACTGTGTTTACTCTAAAATAAATCCCATGGAGCTTTGTGGGATTTACTTCAAGAAAGTTGTGCATAGGATTGACAGATCTCTAAAATGTCAAAACCTCTCAAATAAAGTCTGTATTGTAAGAAAACCACTTAAGAAATTTGAAACTTGCACAAATTCCTTGTGTTCTTTACTACTTCAAGGCTGCAGTCGTTCTGAAAGTAAGGCCAACAGAACACAGCACAACTTACGGTAACTCTGAGTAAATATGTGGAGCACTCTCAAGGTGCCCTCAGCAGCTTGGTGCTAACTGAATTTAAATTATATTTAAGCGGTCTTTTAGCTTACACAATGAGGGGTGTGTCAGAATCGACGGTTATCTTCTTGCTTCTGATGCTGCATTCAAACATTCAGTTCTTCTCCTTAATTGGAAGTGAATGACTTGATGAGACTAGTTCTGAAGAGATCCCGTTTTGAAGTTCTGTTTATTAAACAACTTCAGTGTGCTATGTGCTGGAAATCTTCCAGCTGATCCACACCCTTCTTAGAGATGCAGTTGTACTTCTTTTTGAGTTCACAGCAATCAAACCTGATTTGAATTGTTGATTTAAAATCGTTTGCAGTATTGGATGCTGTGCTAATCTTTAAAGCATCTGGAACTGGAAAAGGATATTTCACTAGTTTTACAACTTCATCCTTTTTTTTTTTAATAACCATGCCAGTCTTCTGCCAAAAGTCCTCCTTCCAGTACAATGGAAAAGGCAGATTGCTTTGACAGGCAAGCTTTTATTAAAACTTATTGCCTCAAGGAAACCTTATGCTTTTCCCTGTGGAGTTCTCTGATGTGAAGGAAAACAACTCCAAACACATGGAAAAAGTATCTTGATTTCTGCATGCACCATGTCTTTCTTTACACTTTTTTTATTAATGTAGAGAAGTAAAGCAGAACACTTTACACATTTGTAAGCTCTACATTCTTGAACAAATTTTGGAATAAGAGCTAAATATTGTTTTTAATTAGCAGTAAACTATTAAAATCAAATTCAAGAACTGGCTTATGGAGATGGGACTACTGCATTAGAAGATAGAAAAGTGCATTTTTAATTTTTGAATTGATAATAGTTGGGTTTCATATTCTTCTTGCTTCCTTTGCCTTGGGCATCATCATAATCTACACTGAAGTCCAGTATTGCTTCTATCTACTTGGACCTGAATTGTCATCGCTTGGTTTGCATATTGTATTTAACTCTTAATATTGCAGTGTCAGCAGTTTTCAAATGAAAGCTTTTGACCTTGAATTTTTTCAAGCTCTGCTCCGGATGCCCAGTAACTCATATGTTCCTCCTTGAAATATGGCAATACAGTGGTACCTTGGGTTACATACGCTTCAGGTTACACACTCCGCTCACCCAGAAATAGTGCTTCAGGTTAAGAACTTTGCTTCAGGATAAGTACAGAAATCATGCTCCAGCGGCAGCAGGAGGCCCCATTAGCTAAAGTGGTGCTTCAGGTTATGAGTAGTTTCAGGTTAAAAACGGACCTCCGGAACGAATTAAGTACTTAACCCGAGGTACCACCGTAATGGCCTTTTTCCATATGGATTTGGTAAGGATTGTAAAGCAGTCTGCACACTGACTTTAACTCATGCTTGAATATATAGTACAGTTGATGTATCCCACTTGTTTATAGGTCTCATTTAGAGTTTGTTAATAATGCACATTTGTGGATAGTTCCCATGATGGCTATTCTCTACAGCTGGAGGCAGTGATGCTTCGGAATACAAGTTGCTGGAAACTGCAGGAGGGGAGAGTGTTCTTTTATTTGAATCCTGCTTGCAAGTTTCACACAGGCGTCTTGCACTGTGAGAACAGGATGCCGGACAAGATGGGCCATTGGCCTGATCCAGCAGGCTCCTATGTTCTTGTATATCTCTACAGTTCTCCAGATTAGCCAAGAATCGGTATGGGTACGTGCAAAGATATATCCTTTATGCCGCTTCTCATCTGCCCTGTGTCCCAATTCAGCAGCAGGATGAGCGTGTTCAGGGGTGGAGGTGCTGGTGATAGAAAAGAGTTGGAGAAAGTTGTGTCCTTGCATGTATTACCATGGACAAACTTTGAATGGAAGGGAAGCAAAAAGGGAGCATTTCTGCATCATATTCTGTCTTCAGTTCTGCACAGTGGCGAAGCTGCATGCTCTGGCACCGGGGACGGAGAGCAGATGGGGGCGTGGCACGCTGCTTGCGGGGGCATGGCACGTGTATGGAGGGTGGCTGCGATGGTACCCCCCTCCCCGATGGTGCCAGGGGCGTGGCGCTCCCCCCAGCCTCCTGTTCCTTCGCCAGTGGTTCTATGCTCAACATGTTGGCCTACTTCTACATGAAGTGTAGAAGTGACTACATGGCTAGTCACTTAGACCAAATAATGCCACTGCTTCTAGGGTTCTAGCCTGCTGATTTTGGATATTCAGATCCCAGCAGTTTGGGCTCCACAAGCCACAGAGACTTCCTGTGTTTTGTTATGATCATTAGTCAGCCTGGGGCACATATTAATGCACCCAGTATACCCCAAATAGGAAAATGAGGGCTCTTTCAATAACTGCACCTAGCTTCTGGGACTTCTGAGGAAATAAAGAAATGAGCATTTTTGAGATGCAGGGCTACTTTTATTTATGGAGGTTTCAAGTGATTCTGATTGATAATTGAATTGTATTGACAACTGTCCTGAGGATAGGGTTGCTGAAGGTCTAGAAAGCTGTAATTTTGTTCTAAAGATTTATACCACATCTTTCAATCAAATCATCTTCAAGACGGCGTACAAACAACAGCTTACATTACTACAAACCCTCCCCAGAAATGCATACTGTAGCAGCCCTTAGCTGATGGGTAGGTCCAGATCATGCTTCCCTACAGCTCTGCAGTCCCAGGGGAACTGGCAGTTGGAACTGAGTGTCTTTTCTTGCAGGAAATCAGATGCTTCTAAATTGGTTGGTGGGTGGGCCAGGTTGGTTTTCTCCTTGCTGTGATGTTCTTCCTGGGACACTAGTCCCGTAGTTGGCGGCAGAAGCCAGAGTTTCCCTTTGCTTCAGCTCTGCAGTTCCGGGCCAGTTTTATAGAGTTGAAAATTCCTAATAAATGACATTTGATGTGTAATGACTAAAATACTTGGAAGTAATAGGCTGATGGAACCAAATGGAATGTGACTGGCAGGCTTCCCAGCTTTAAATTGCTATTGTTTAGCTATTGCATTGCAACATATTCGCTATTTAATCTCACATCTGGATAGTCTTCAACATGCAAGTAGACCAGCATTAAACAGTTAGAGCCACTATTTTTACATTCCTAGTAAAACCCTTGCCTACAAGCTTGTCTTGCTTTCCTGAACTGGAAAATTCCTTCATTTTGCAAATACTTCCCCCTGCTGGTTGTACTTGTTCTTTATTTAAATCTTTCTGACCCAACCTTCTACCAAATTTTGGATAAGGTGCAGGACACACTTTTAAAAAACAATAATATTCTGAAATTATATACAGCATAAAATAATGAGCTGGGTTTAAGGGCATGTGATTTGCCTTCGTCCACACAGATTTTGTGTGTGAATAAGAGCCACCTGCAACTGTGTCACTCAAAAAACGATAGGTGTCACAGTTCCAGCTAGTTGCACTCCTTATGACTTGCAATTCAAGCACAGATAAACATTTTTGTATCTCTTTTGCAGTTTGAGCATTTGTGGCAAGCACTAGACATTTCTTTATTGCAGGTTCTCCAAAACATTTCTGTAGTCTCTGTCCTGCTAGTGAATACAACTAATAAGACATTCCAGTTGGTTTATGCACTGAGACTGCCTATCTCCTCCTTGGACAAAAAAACATAGCTTTTGTTTGTAGGAAGCCTCAGAAATTAACATGCTACTTGTTGACATCCCACTTTCATCAAGGAACTGATTGTATTAACAACCTGAAAGCAGTGCAGTCCCATTATCAACTTACCCATAATAATCTTTGTGTAATATTTAGAAACTTCTAGAGCGAACCCGTGCAAGGAGGGAAAATTTGCAGAAGAAGATGGCTGGGCGGCCCACAGCAGGAGTGCGGCCTACAACACAAACGAAAAGGAGCAGAGAACCTTTGTCAGAAGCTGGTAACCAACCACTTCAGCCTAGCGAAGAAGGTATCTTTCACTTGCATGAGATTGTGTGTGATTATACTCAGGTGTACAGGGTTTTGTGTGGGCAAACTTGTAAAGTTACTTGCTCAGTTGTCTTGCTTCTCACTTAGTAGTTAAATGACACTGATATCTAGTAATGATAAACATTATGAAGTAATATCAAAGCTCATTTAGTTAATTATGGGGCAGCATTCTGGAACTAAACAAATACCATGTAGATTAATGCTGAACTATATCAGGCATTTTATAAACAAAACTGTCATATGTTTATTTCATTTGTATCATAGTATTTATATACTATGGGACGCAGGTGGCGCTGTGGTCTAAACCACAGAGCCTAGGGCTTGCTGATCAGAAGGTTGGCGGTTCGAATCCCCGCGATGGGGTGAGCTCCTGTTGTTTGGTCCCAGCTCCTGCCCACCTAGCAGTTCGAAAGCATGTCAAAGTGCAAGTAGATAAAAAGGTAAATGGCGTTTCCATGTGCTGCTGTGGTTTCACCAGAAGCGGCTTAGTCATGCTGGCCACATGAGCTGGAAGCTGTCTGTGGACAAACGCCGGCTCCCTCGGCCTATAGAGCAAGATGAGCGCTGCAAACCCAGAGTCGTCTGCGACTGGACCTAACGGTCAGGGGTACCTTTACCTTATTTATATACTACTTAATACAGTATTCAGAATTTCTAAGCAGTGTTCAGACAGTTTGACTCATTAAATCATTTTTAAAGCAAGGTAAAGGAGGAGGACACAGTAATAACTAGAAACTGTCTAAGGAAGGGAATAAAAGGCGGATGAACTTTTGTACTTGTCTGATAATTTTAAATTTCTTCTTAACTGACTGTTGTATTTACTGCCATTGTAGCATTATCCTAAAAGCCAACCCAGCTGATCCCCTTTATCCCCCAAAACAGCTGCAGCAAAGGCAAGTACAAAGCCATCACCATCCAAAAGACGTTGTTCGGACAATGTGGATGTTCCACTTTCTAATTCAGAGAATAGGTATCCAATTAACTCTTCTTCAATGGACCATGCTGCTTCTGAAATGGCTCCTACCTCTGAGATTATTGCCCCGTCCATTGAGATTGAAGAGCAGGATGCGAAATCTGAGCAAACTCCTCCTGTTGCTTCTGTTAAAACACGCATGCAAAAGCTGGCTGAACAACGACGCTGCTGGGACAACGGTATGTCTGTATTGTGCATGATATGCATGGCTTTAAAAAATCTATGCAAAGACATAAGCAAGGGAAAGTTCAGTATGTCTTCATCCCATTGTGGTGTTTAAAAAGAGATACCTAATTGCAGGCATCCATACATCTAAATTTCATTTGTGTAAAATGTTTTCCTTGGGTGGGGGAAGAAGTTGTTTTCTGGTTCAAGCTAGTTTGGCTTGCCTGCCCATAAGTAGCTATACTAGTCACATACCATGAATCAGTGACTTGAAAGGAAAAGGAGCTGTCATTCCCAACTCATAAAAAAATTGTCTGATCGCCTTGAGGCAATTCTTACTTGATGCAGACAACTGTGAAAGTTTATCCCATACTTTTAGCACAGGTTAATCCTTGGTTGTTACACAAACTTGCACTATGTCTATCGTATTCAGTTTCATGGGATCCTCTGGTACATAGGTCAAATATGAAGTGTGAGTTCTCTCATGGTTCCCAACATCTTTGTCTCACTTCTTGGGAGGGCAAGAAGAACAAAGTAGCCTTTGTCCCCTGTGGGTTCTTGTAATATTCCACAGGTGATGGCTACAGAAATGTTTAGAAGTAGTTGGGCAAGCTGGCTTGCTTCAGAACATTTTTTATCTCATTTGGTATTTTTTTTAGTAATAATTGCTTTAATAGTCGTGTGTCATATAGTTTCATAACTCTGCTTCTCTGTATTCTTAATTTTCAGATGTGTCTGAAAGTTCTTGCATTTCTCCTATTGAATCAAACAAATGTGTCATTTCCCCACCCAAGCAACTTCCCCTTACAACTGATACCCCAATAGGTCGAAGAGGCCGTTTAGCTAACCTTGCTGCTACAATTGGCTCCTGGGAAAATGACCTAAGTCATCCATCTGCAAGGCAAAACAATACACAAGAACAGCCTGGTACGACTTGTTTATCCAAATTGTCCACTACTAGTGGAGCATCTGCTAGAATCAATAGCGACAGTGTGAAGCAGGATGCTGCATCCTGTTTGCAAAGGGCTGTTGAGCCATCTGTGAATAAGTCGGCAAACTCTGAGATATTGGTAAGTGATCATATTTAATCTGATGTTTATTTCTATCATACAGTGGAGAGACTGACAATATGAAGATGTAGCCTCGCAACCCTTCCTAGAGAATTGGCCCCATTGAAAACAGTTTACTTTAGGAGTTGGCATATTTAAGATGGTGCTATAGAAGTGGCAGTTTCAGGAAAGGAAATATGAGTTTGTAGAGTGCAATTCTTAACAGACTTCAAAATGTAGCAAAATCCTAATCTGAGTCAGGCTTTGGGGAATTTGTGAACAATTGTAACATTTTTAAAAGATAAACTAGGCTGAAAAGTCTAGTGTCAATTATAAAATCATATCTAAGCATACTTCACCAGGTAGTTACTTATTGAGATCCTCTTGTAAATGGCAAGTATTAAGGAATGCACGTAAAGATATTACAGAGACGATGTAAAGTTCTGATCCCTGTTGCAAATGCCTGTTTTAGCTGTGATAGTGAAAACAGCAGTGGAGGAGATGGAAGCATTTGTTTAGCTATCCTAATAGAATAATTTAGAGCAGCAACTCCACAATTGCTAGTGCTGCATCTGGGAAATCCATTGGCAACATTAAAAAATTAGGTGGATAATAATCTTTGCTGTCTTTCTGAGCTGAGAGTGACAACTCACTGTTCTCTCTAATCCCCTTTCAGGGAACTAATAAGTCCATAGCAAAATCTTCAGGAACAACTAGCAACCATTCTAAGGAGACTGAGGTACCAAAACGACTGCTGCAGGAAAAGGCCAACCTTAAACCACCATTGAAATCTGCATTATCTCAGCCACTTTCTGCCAGAGAGGAGCGAATCAAAGGAACACATGTACAATTTGATTCTAAGGACAAACCAGCCACACCAGGTGAAGGGTTGCACCATTATTTAAAGCAGCATATGCTGTAGAGATTTTAACCAGAATTTTGTATAGAAAATGATTTCTGCAATTAGCTGATGTAAGTGATATGGCCATGTCGGAGTGAAATTTGAACGGTTTAAGCATACCTGGAATATACTGTGTGCAAAGTTTTAGCTAAGTCATGAGAAAAAATATATATTAATGTTTTTTGTAATTTCACAATTTATAAGTTGTTATTAAAGAACTGCAAAAATGAGCTTTAAATAAACAGATCCTCCATCTGCATATATGTTAATTGGTAGTGAGTAAAGTTTCGTGTAGTTCTACACATGAATTGATGGCAACTTAAGAGATGACTTGTTGGAGTCTACTCAAATGTATTGGTACTATATAGCCTCCATGCTACTGTGTCAGACCCCTTAATTTCTCTACCTCCACCTATTCTGATCTAGTGCATGTTTATTTAGAAGCAATTCCTGGTGTGTTAATGCCTTTTGATTTGGGATTGCTTAAATTCTTTTATTTTACTGTGCTGGAAGACCTCTTTGTGATAAGAATTAAGACTTATTTAAAAGGTTCCATTTTTTTATTGGAGACGAAGAATAATTATCTGAGCATTATTCAAAACTAGTTTCACACAGTTACATCAGCCTGTGCAATTAGGTTTCTGCCAAGATAAAAGAGTGTCTGGATTCTGCATGGCGGTATTTGATATTGGGCTGCAGCTTTTAAGAAAATTTTGTGCATTTCCAGATGATGAAAGTTTTAAAAATGTTAAGCAGCTTAGTATTTTCTACAATAAATCTGCTTTCTCACTTGGTTATGGATGTCTGACCTTCTGATCTAAATTGGATGAAACTAACTCTTGTTGAACCACGGATGACAGCTTGAAAGCACTTCTGTTAACGCTTTGGAAAGCTCATCTCTTAGGGATTCCAGAGACCTAGATTGAGAATTTGTGTACCTTACCTCAGTTGCAAAATTAGGGTCTTTTGTATTAAAAGTTTTGGGGATGGATAGAAAGGGCTGTAGACAACCCTAGTTCCACTCAGAGTAGACCCATTAAAAATAATGGACATGATTAACTTCAGACCATTAATTTCAATGGGGTTATGAGTGCAACTTAGTTGGATACCGCTGCAGAATGATGCTTATGTGTATAATTATAGCCTTTTGGGAAGTACTTCTGCTCAACTGCCCCAATTCTTATCAGAACATGTTCAGATATGGAATCTAGTATAGTTGTATAACTATGTGTATGAAGAAGAAAAGAATAATGCTGCTCTTCAGTGTTACTTCTAAATAATGAAGAATGTAACTCGTTAATGAAACAAAATCCATTGTTCTTCTAGGAGGATCAGGGATTAAGTCTTTTCTGGAACGTTTTGGAGAGCATTGCCAGGAGCGTAGTACACAAAGTCCTGTTATCACTGGAGGACACAGGACTCCCATTATCACTCCAAATACAAAGACAATCCAAGAAAGACTCTTCAGACAGAATGAAGTATCCTCTACTGCTAGTTTAGCACAGCAGCTCAAACAGGTATGAATTTCTGCTTGTCTGTAAGAACATGGAATGATTAGACTTGAATATTAGACATCTCTTGGAGATGTAGTGCATAAGCTGAGACTGCATCCACTTTTGTCTTGAATGTTTTCAGGAACGTGAAAAAGAACTTGCATGCATCAGAGGCTGCTTTGACAGGGGCAACTTGTGGAGCGCTGAAAGAAAAGAGAACTCCAAGAAAAAACGCCTAGAAACAAAATCGGTAACATATTGGAACTTGTTGTAAGGGAATCTGTAAGACTGCTTTAGGTTATTTATTATTAAATTTCTTTCTAAATCACTATTCATCAAAAGATCAAAAAAATACAGTAAAAATTCCTCCAAATATTGAACATAATAACAGGTAATATTGAATACAACTAAACTAATTGGACACCAGTCGAATATACTTGACTTAAAGGCCTGAATTATCTTACTTTTCTAGGAGAGTTTGGTTCAGGTTAACTCAAAGCACCTTCCCAATTCTGATGACAACTCACAGGTAGCCGAAGAAAAGGCTGTAGAGATAGCCGTAGAAGGCATAACTTCTGGTAAGAATGCTCTATGATAAAACTGCTCCATGGTAAAATTATCTGAACATGAAAGAATAAGTCTGAATCATGACTAGTAAATTATTTGATAGAAGCCTAATTTATGTTTCAAAGTGCCAATAACTTCCCTTACGGCGGGTGGAAGGCATATGGCAGTCCATATGCTGTTGGACTCCATTTGCTTGCCTCTGTCAGATTACAGGAGTCATTGTTCAGCATTACCTGGACAGCTGCAACTTTTCCACTACTTCTGTAAATGCCATGTGAGACATACATTTGCCCCATCCATCCTCTCCCTGGGTAGAAAATAACGCCTGGCCTGGGTGATTGGGTAATTATGATTTCAATCCCTGGGACTTGGAACTTTCCAAATTCAGTATGAAAATGACATATGGGCAGGTTGGGAAGGGCGTGCGTGTGTTCACTATATTGTCTATTATCTCCAGTATTTATACGAATTACTAAGAATCGTAAGGCGTGCCACTTAGAACTTTAGATAGAAATGTCAGATTAATAGGGCTACTACATATTGCTCCCTGAGGAGCGAGATTTCTCATCAGCAAGTAGATGCTTGGTGTCTCAAAGTCTAGCCTAGTACAAGTCCATTGTAAAATGGCCTAACATAGATTAGTTATGAACTTTATTTAATAACTGCTTGCTCTACTTAAGTAACTTATTCCTTGAAACTTACAGGCGCTTCAGAACATGAAAAGACAGAAGAGCTCAGTCCGTTGAAAATCTTTTCACCACAGACTCCTGTAAATACACTTTCCAACTCAAACCTTGAGCAACTTCCTGAGGAACAGAAAGGTTTGTATTTCCTAATTCTTTGTACTAAATTGGTCTACTTATCTAGGCTTTGTGCTTCAAAGGTTGTCTGGCTTGGCCCCAAACCACTGATGGTCTTTAACATGCAGCTAGGCTCCTTGATAGTGATTGGAAAATATTACGTGGTGACAATGCATGTCTGGAAAACTGCCTTGGTCAGACCACACCTGGAGTTCTGCATCCAGTTCTGGGTACTGCAATTTAAGAATGAGTTTGAGCTGGAAAGTGTGCAGAGAAGAGACAAGGATGATCAAGGGTCTGGAAACCAAGCCTTATGGGGAACAGTTGAGGGAGTTATGTGTAGCCTGGAAAAGAGACTGAGAGGAGATATAAATTTAAGGGCTGTCTTATGCAAGATAGAGCAAGCTTGTTTTCTCCTTCCCTGAAGGGTAGACTCAAACCAATGGATTCAAGTTATAAGAAAGGAGATTCCGACTAAACATCAGCAATAAACTTCTGACAGTAAGCACTGTTTGACAGTGGAACAGACTCCCACGAGAGGTGGTGGACCTTCCTTGGAGGTTTTTAGGCAGAGGATGGATGATCATCTCTTCTGAATTCTTAAGCTGCAATTCCTGCATTGCAGAGAGTTGGACTAGATGACCCTTGGGGTCCCTAATATCTCTACAGTTCTATGATTCTATAAGTTTATATCACACCCTTCATGGGGGAGGGCAAATAAAAACAAAACTTGAGTCACTGGACCTGTTTTTTTAGTATTTATGTGAAGAAAGGCACTAACATTATCTTATCAAAGAAGGAAAGTTAGGGAGAAAAGACTCAGCATTCAGTGTCAATAGGGGTCCTCCATAATTTTGGAGTGCATTGTCAACAATATGCTGATGACACACAACTCTGCTCCCTTACATTTGCAGGTGTGACAATGTATGGGCTAGCTTAACCTCTTGCCTCAGTAATGAACTGGATGAAAGCCAATAAACTGAAACTAAATCCAGACAAGACAGAGACACAGTTAATGGGTTGTTCTCTTGAACAAACAGATGGGATTTGGCCTGGTCTGGATGGAGTTACATTCCGTCTTTAGCTATTATTGTTGCTTGAGGGTCAAGTTGCCTCGGTGGCATGGAGTACTGTCCATCAAGCTTAGAGTTAGAGGACCAGCTGTGCCTTTTATCTGGACGGGTACAGCCTAACTTCTGTTGTGTATACTCTGGCAAGCTCTAGATTCGATTACTGCAATATGTTACATGTGGGACAATCTCTAAAGATTCTTTGGAAAGTTCCGCTGGTGCAGAATTTGACAGTCAAATTGTTGACCTAGTCTGAATATATAATGCCAATTCTGGAACAACTGCACTGGTTGCTATTTGAGGCTCAATTAAAAATGCCTGCTTGACCTCTAAAGGCTTGTGTAGCTTAGGTATTCCCCAAGGACTGTCTCTCCCCACATGAACTGACCTGGACCCTGCAGTTGTCATCTGAGGCCCTTCTTTGGTCTGGAGGATGGTGATACAAGAACAATGGTGCCTCGCCCTCCTGCTCATGCAATGCTCTCCCCCAGGGAGGCATGCCTGGTGCCACATTTATTTGTAGGAACCTGGCTGAACCTTTCCTCTTTACCCAGGCTTTTGGCCTTTAAGTTGACTTTGTGTGTTTTACTTTCCAGACAAAGAGCCCGAGACTGAAGCGAATGACGAAATGAATAGCTCACAGGTGATAAGTGACATCTTTGATGAAGTTCTTCAAGAGGATGGGCCTGACATAGAGAAACTTAAAAAAGAGATGAGTATGACCTTGGAAGCTGATGGTGAGGATGAACAGGAGCCGCTGAATATTTCCTCAATGTCCCTCCTAACACCTTTAACAGAGTCTGTTGCTGTTGCAAGTCCAGAGGTAAGAACAGATGCTTAATTTAATGTGTATGTCCAGGTTGTCATAGACTCAAATTCTAGAAAATGAGGAAAACACACCTTTAAACTTGTAATTCTCAGTTTGATATTAAAATCCAATTCTCAACATTATAGTGTATTTCTTTGAATTTTAATTACACATAGAATGATCAAAGATCTATGTCTCTTCCAGGTTTTTGCATCCCCATGTAAAGTGGTTGATGAGGGGAGCAATGCAAGTGATGATAGTCCACAGTCCAACAAGTTTCAAAGAACATCTGTCTGCAGAACTGAATCTGGAAGCAGCATTGGGTCCTTGTCAGAGGAGCGTAATCTGTATAGGTAACCACTTGGCTAAGTGTTCTATTTGGCCTCTTAAATTTTAGTACAATGCAGAGAGAGGACTAAAACAGCTAAGACAAGTGTGGGGAACCTTTTTCAGCCTGAGGGCTACACACACTTCTGGGAAACCTTATTCAGAAGGGTGGATTCAGATGTCAGTGGTGGGAGATGAAAGAGCCAGCATTGTACTTGTGGCTTATGGAGAGTCTTGGGAACTAGATAGAGAAGCCCCTGGGCCTGATATTCCCCACGCTTGATTTAAGGCTAATCTAGATTTCTTTCTGGAAAATGGCCTCATGGGAAAAGTAGAAGGGCAGCACTTCGGCACTTCCTGAAACATTGACCTAGCCATCATTGTGCCTTTGAAGAAATCCACATTGCTATAATCTTCCCAAGGACGGTCCTAAAAGCTGGTTGTGCCTCTATCTCAATTTGGTCAGGATGAGTCAATCTCTTTTGTAAACCCTTTCTTGCCTCTGCACTTTCTTAACTTTATTTGGTCAAATACTTTGCTCTGTATCTTTCTAAAACTGAACTTTTCTTTTGAAGTATCGATGCCTATCGATCACAGCGATTTAAAGAAGTAGATCGTCCTTCAATAAAGCAAGTGATCGTTCGTAAAGAAGATGTTTCTTCCAGGCTTGAGGAGAAAAGGAATGGAACGTCTGATCAAATTAACATCAAACGCAAATTACAGGTGCTTAGAATGCTGCCTTCCAATCCTAGAAAACTGAGTATTCATTCTATCCATTTAATTTTTCTTACAAGGATTATAAACTGCCAACATACATACTTTAGGAGTAAAAATGAAGTTACCTGGGGCCACTAGCAGTTTGGATTTCAGCATAGTTTTTGAATGCCAGGTTAGAATTAACTATGGCTAATAGTCCATGGTTGAGAGAATTTACTCATAAGGAGGGAGTGTATAATCCTGCAGTCCAATCCTGTAACTGGATAACATGAGCTATGTCTGCACCAGCCCAAATTGCTGATGAGAAACTTCAGGGTGGATGTGTTTCCAAAGAAACTGAAGGAAATGTGACAAAATAATGGTTTGAGGTTTTACTAAGTCTGCTTATCCTACTCCATGTTTAGGAGCTGAATAATGAGATCAATCTGCAACAAACAGTAATACATCAAGCCAGCCAAGCTCTAAACTGCTGTGTTGATGAGGAACATGGGAAGGGTTCACAAGAAGAAGCAGAAGCTGAGAGACTACTTCTCATTGCAAGTATGGTGGTTGTTTAAAGATGGCTTTCAATGTAAATAACATAACAGGCTTTATTGCCCAAAAGATCACACTAGACTGTATTAAGCATACTGTATGCTTTTTTACTCAAAGTGATTCTTCAGCAATAAGCTACCTCATCTAAATTTTCCATGCATAAAAGATTTGAAGAAAGTGTTAGAGCAACGTGCAATTGATTTATGAAATTTTCTGCTATCCTGTGGTGATGGCTTTAAGAGCACCCTAAAACTTTATGAAGGCTAGTTCTGTGAATGAATGTTGGCTTGCCCAAAGCCTCCATTTACCTCTGAATATCACCTGCTAAAAGCAAACCCTTAAGGCCATTGTTTTTCTTATATCTATCTGACTTCGGTTCGAAATGAGTTCATTAGATGGAGGTTGGTTTTGATCCAACAATGGGATTCAATTTTAAACATTTTGTGGGATGTGCCTGTGACTTGGAAACAACCTGTAATTGGCTATGAAACATATATGTAACTACTTTATTTTTTATGTTTGTACAGCTGAAAAAAGAACAGCATTATTGGAAGAGCTAAACAAACTAAAAAATGAAGGATCTCAAAGCAAGAAGATTAAAGCTGATTCAATGCCTAGTGGAGTTTCTCCATCCAGGGGCTCTGTTACTCTGTCAGAAATGCGCCTACCTCTAAAAGCAGACTTTGTATGCAGCACTGTCCA
This sequence comes from Podarcis siculus, assembly GCA_034642415.1. Classification (NCBI taxonomy): domain Eukaryota; kingdom Metazoa; phylum Chordata; class Lepidosauria; order Squamata; family Lacertidae; genus Podarcis; species Podarcis siculus. The sequence goes on from JAXCMG010000061.1 coordinate 1,290,218, forward strand.
GAAATCAGGTAATTCCTTTTGCTGTGCTTGTGTGGTTGGAATTAATGGTTTAGTGTGGCAGCTGATATAGAGACGGACCTATAAGTCAGGAAGTCTCTGGCTTGCAGGTCACATCTTCCATGAGTTCACTAATCGCTCTTGGGAAAGCCTCTCAAGTCCATCTTCATTTGAACTGGAATTTTAGAGCAGAGTTACCTTTCCTTACAGCATTATGTGTTTGCAGTACTTCTTTTTCTTTCTTCTTAATGTGTAGACCAAGCAACATTTCTCTTTCACCCACCCCCAAATCTCCTGGCTGAATTTCCCCCAAATTAATTCTGTTGCGTTCCATTCTCCAGTGATCGGCAGTTTATGTCCCAGTAATCAATTTTATACCTCCTCTTTTTCTTTTTCCTCCACCATTTTCTTCTTGCTTTCCATATTCCTTCTCTTTCCATATTTAGATTGTTTTCCCCACATTCCTGAAGCCATTGTACACTTTAATCACTGTGTTTAACTGAAGCTGCTGTTTTTAATGCTCAAGATACCAGCTACTACTGTGGCCTTATATCTGATGCCTTCAGCCTTTGCTGCTGCTGCTGCTACATTGGTCATGTGAAGGCAGTTGAAGGCAGCAATAGTAGTGAAGACAGGCAGTAGCAGAAGCTGCCAATTGTTGCTGCAGAAGTGCTTTAATGAGTTAAAAGTACTAATAATTGAAACAAAACAGTTTTTGGTTGACTACTTCCCAGAACTGTGAATTTAGTGAAATTAAGGAGCAGCTGGAAAATGCTAGGAAAACAATAATGGTTTTTAAAAAACAAAAAAACCCTACCACTTTTTATATTTGGGTTGGTGTAGACAGTTGAATCATATATATGTCTCCTTAGAGGTCAGTCCCATTGTGTTCAGTGGACTTACTCTGAGTTAATTGGTATTTGATTGCAACTTTTGTGATCTTGCCTTGTGTGCAGTTTTGACTAAAATACTTCCAGCTTCTCCCTGAGTTTCATCATTTCATTTGAATAACACACCACATTCCATTTCGAAAATTTTTACAAAATCTTTAAATCACTGTGAAACTTGATCCTCCCATCTTAAATCAACTGTCTTACAAACCATAAAAAATAAACATAGGTGCATTAAACTGTGAAATAAGTTGATTGGAGGGAAAAATGCTGAACCACTTTGTTCTTTAATCTTTTGTGTTAGCTGCTTTTGTAAAACAGATTAAGAGAGACTGCTTAAACTATTCACAGAAACAGCAAACTACTACTACGTAATAATGTTAAAAGCAGGAGCAGAAAACATGGTTGCTACACCGTTAGCAAGTACTGCAAGTTCCCTGAATGGTGGAGATGCTCTTACTTTCACTACTACTTTTACGCTGTAAGTACTTATTTGTTTAGCTAATTTTATTCTTCTTTATAACAATGTTATATGCTAACCATTTGTGCCCTCCATAGCTGTTGACAATCACAACGAGGTGTTAAGAACAAAGCTTAGTTTAAAAACACAGCAGCAGCTTCAAAAAATAAAGTTCTGGAGATCCAAAAGCACATTTAAGGAAAACTTGATTCCTCCAAAAAGAATGGATTTTGCTGTCTCACTCCCACCTCAACCCAGTCTTCCTCTTTTCAGATACTGGGAAGCGGCAGATTAGCTGCAGTCATTCTAATTAGGATGGTGCCTAAGAAAATAGTGAATGCTTGCCTGTCTTTCCCACACCTCAAACTGCAGGACTGTTGTCTCTGTTGCCCTTGCACTCCAAAATACACTGCTTTGTTCTAGCTGGAGAAAAATAGCTTGATATTTGTGCACCTGCTTACTTGTCTGCTATACAGCTGTCTTTGATATCGGGCTGCTAGTTTGGGGGTGGTTCCTACTTGCCTAAAGCAAAATGGCAGGGGTCTCAAGCCCACTTTTGACAAACACTATTGATTTTGAACTCTTACTAAGCTTTCCGCAGGAGTTTGAGAGAAAAGAATTAATCCCATATGCTTCAGAAGTCTGAAGTTAATCTTGGCTGGGGGATGCTTGAGAGCGAGAGAGCAGCAGAGCTCTGAATACAGCAGTGGAAGCTACCCTAAGATGGACTTCCAAAATCTTAGAGGCTTACACCTGGTCCTGATGTTCCGTAAGACAATCAGGAACAGACATACTTGTCAAGCTGTTTGCCAGGGAGCCCTGGACTGGTTGCCCTCTGCTTTTTTGCGGCCCTTAGACAGGCATAGATACAGTAGGAGTTACCACAGCTTCTGTTGCCATTTGATTTGTAAAACTTGACTTGGAAACTGTATTAGGAATTGAATTTAACCCTTTCTTCCATTTTTTAAAGGCAAGATGTGGCCAGTGACTTTGAGATAAACGTTGAAGTTTATAGCTTGGTATGTATCTCTCACCTTTCGATGGGCATCTATTTTGAGAGAACACTTGGGGGTGCAATAGACTCTTAACATCTCTCTTTCATTTATTAGGTACAGAAGAAAGAATCCACAGGCGTTGATAAAAGGAAAAAATCAGCTAAGTCAAAGGTAAAGGGAATAATTGAATAACTTGGTTATGTTAATCTGTGCTAAAGTACTTTAATACAGAGGGAAGAACACTTTTTCAAATCAATATGACATAATATCCTTTTAAAACAAAAATGTTGTTCTTTAAGCATATTAAGATTATAGTCAAATTTACTACTCTGCCTTTGTGAACTGATGGCAGAATAAATCTTGAAGTGCTTCAGCTGAATAACTTAAGTTCAGTCATCTTGCACTGCATAATGTCGGTTCTAAAATTTTACTGCCTGTGAATATTTTCCATAATTGCATCTAGTACATGGTTTTTTCCTCTCTTTTTTTGCTTCTTTGATGCCCTGTTGTCACTTGTCTGGGGACGTTATTCAGATTGTAACTCAGTGCCCTATACTGCAGCCATGTTGGCTGGTAGCAGGGTTGTTTAAAAATGGAAAGAGTGTGGCCTGTTCATAATCATGTGACAGGAACACGACAAATTTTGTGAATGACTGAAGTAGTATAGAGTGCTTTAAGCAAAGTGGAGCATCTTGTTCCTTTTGTGGAGTTGCTCTCAGGATCCCTATGACAGCAACTCCACTCCACAGTTGGTAGCAGAAAGACCATATGGTGGGAGGGACAATCCAGCAGACTGAGGTGGTCTTCACCTGCCCGCCTCTCCTGCAATCTTTCCCACGGAACAGGATGGTAGATCACTCTGTTGGAGTGGGGAAGAAAAGTTCACCCGGAGCTGGGTCTGATTTCTTCAATATGCGCTGCTTGCACTTTTAAAAGTGTATTCCCTGAGAAATTAATAACCTGAAAGTTCCAAACAAATGCCGTCCACAATTGTGATGTGTATGCAGATGGACTCTATGAAGTATGTACTGTCGTGTGTGTGTGTTTGGAAATAAATCTGTTTTGGATGCTGCTGACAAACCTAGCTAATTTGTTAACCTCACTTTAAAACCTAGATGCTCTGCTGTTGTGAGGTCTTTAACAGCCCTGTATAGAATATAACATTTAGAGTGCATTTGTCTCTTCTCTAATCTCTTAGGCTATTACTCCAAAGAGATTACTGACATCTATTACTGCCGTAAGTATTAATATTTGAATGATTTAAAACTCTCACACACACATAACTTACCTGTGACCAAGGCTTTTATTTCTAGCAAGCTAATATCATGCTAGAGATCATAGTTACTTGCTTTTACCATACCTGTTCCGTAAACGATCAGTAACTTTCAGCCTTTCAGATGCAACCCCCCCATCAAGTGCACTGTCTAAAATGTTCTTTTAACAACCTGTTTCCATGTTTTTTTTTGTTTTTGTTTTTTTACAGAAGAGCAACCTTCTTACGCCAGGTAAAATTCATTGTTTTTATTGCTTTATTGTCCCATTTGCCGTGAATTGTTTTATGTTCACTACTAAAAATATACAATTAAGCAGTGTAAATAAATGTACTAAGTAAGTAAAAATAAGCAAAATATATTTATGATAAGTAAATAAAAGTTTTGTCTGTAGATGGCGCTTTTGTATGTTGCCACAGATGCCATCTTAAAGGCTGCTTTCTGCTCCTGTCTGAGAGGAGAGGAAATACCTCTTCTAAGAGGGTGCTGACCATCTACAGTTTTTATTGCTTTCAAATATTTGGCAACTTTTTTTAAAAAAAAAAGGGATTCCTTCTTAGTTGAGAGAGGTTTTTAATTGGTTAGATTTTTCTTTTCTTTACAGGTATGTTTAAATTTAAGGTATACTTATTTTTTTCTTTACAGTCATGGCAAGTCCAGGTGGACCCAATGCTGTGCGCACAAGTAACTTTGTTCTTGTTGGTTCACACACAATTTCCCTATCTTCAGTTGGGAGTACCAGATTCTTGCTGGACAAGGTAATGAACATTGATTCGTTTTTTCAATATATTTTAGTATGTAGTTTTAGCTTTGTGCCTCCCTGCATTGCCACCCAACTTTCTTGCCCTTGTAGGCAACTGAGTGTAAATCTCTATGCTTGTATCCATGCATGAAAATACTCAACACGTACATGATTGTTTTATTGCTTAAATGGCTGTGCTGTAAAGTAAGTAATAGTCTTTGCTGAGACCCAAAATAGTTGTCCATTTAGGAGACAGTATCCTGAGGATGGGAGGGGTGGAATTCTTTATCATTGATTCCTAATGGTATTTAAAACAGAGGCTTCTGGAAAAGGCAAGTCAATGCTTTTATACTTGCCATCCCTCTGCCTGAGGAGATTAAAATGTTAATACCTTAAGAATGTTGATCTACTGCTGCTTTTCTTAAAATTTGGGGGGGGGGCGGTCTTGAAGCCTAACGCAGGGATTACTGGGCTTTCTAAAGATTAACTGTAGGTCTTAGAATTTATTTAAGATTTCTTGGCTGTTCCTGAGCAGTTTGTTTTTGTAATAATGGAGGTGCTTAGTAGTTGGAAAGGCAAATGCACAACTTAACCACACTAGCTGTCCTGATGGTTCTCACTCACACTACAGTGGTACCTCGGTTTACGAACTTAATCCGTTCCGGAAGTCTGTTCTTAAACCGGAACCGTTCTTAAACCGAGGTGCGCTTTCCGTAATGAGGCCTCCCGCTGCTGGTGCCCTTCCACTGTTTGGCTTCCGTTCTTAGACCGAGGTACAGTTCGCAAACCGGGACAGTACTTCCGGTTTTGCAGAGTTCGTAAACCGAATAATTTGTAAACAGAGCTGTTCTTAAACCGAGATACCACTGTACTAGGAGCTTGAACAGGGAAACTAAATTTCACATTTGATATACCGTATTTTTTGCTCCATAGGGCGCACCTAGTTTTTTTTGGGGGGGGGAATAAAGAAGAAATTTTTTATTTCCCCCCCAGGCGCGGGGCTGGGGCGGGGGAAGCCCGAGCTTCCCCAGCCCCCAGAACAGGTAGCTCTCCGCAACTCTTGGGAGACCGGCGCAACTTCGTACCAGGCTCCCAAGGGTTGCGGAGAGCTGCCCGAAGCCTGGGGCGAGCTCTGCTGCGCTCCCCAGGTTTTGGGCTGCAGGCTGCTGTCCGCAAGCCTTCGGAGCCCGGCGGGAACTCCTGCGGGCTCCCAAGGCTTGTGGATAGCTTCCTGAAGCCTGGAGAGCAAGAGGGGGCGGTGCGCACCTACCCCTCTCACTCTCCAGGCTTCAATGAAAGCCTGCATTCGCCCCATAGGACGCACACACATTTCCCCTTCATTTTTGGAGGGGGAAAAGTGTGTCCTATAGGGCGAAAAATACGGTATACTATGAAGCAGGAGGTTCACTTGTAAGCATGTGTGTGTTTCAGCTCTTCTTGGCTGTCCAGTACATTGAACCATTTCTGCAACTTCCTTTATTTCTTTCAGTAGGAAACTGACCAGCAGTTTAGGTTGGGTATGTCACTCTGAAGTTCAGCTTAAAAGCTGAAACAGAATCTTGCAAAGCACATAATTGGTGTTATGCTGCTCTTTTTACCTTTTCCATTTTGTTTTGCTTTTAGTTGCATTCAGCGTTGGTCATTTCTTTTTTCCTAGATAAATTATGGAATTAAAGAAAAAGAGCTGTTGGGTTCTTTGTTCCAGGATAAGGTTGCTATGTTTTCTTCCAAAACAGTTCCCAGTGCATGCTGCTTATGTCATCACTAAACTTTGCTCATTGCTATACTGACACGCTGCTTTAAGGACCACATTAAGATTCTCAGAACTGGAGATCTGGTGAATGAAAGTTAACTTTTAGGAAGAATGTCAGGTGGGGTTTTGTGTGTCAAGCAAATCTCTGGGAGCCTGACTTTTGAACACACTATCCTGTGTGTATAAATTTCCTTGGCTATGAAAAACTTGTTTTGCTGAGAGATGTTCTCATTTTTCAGCACTGTATGTATCCCTTCTGGCTTGAAGCTCTGGTTTGGCTTTCCCTCTACCTTAATCAGAAGCTAAAAATGGGACACTGTAAAATTTGTGAAATTTAGCTTACTCACCTTGTTAACCCACCTTTCTGAAATTTGGGCAGTACAATACTACTATTTCTAGTTTCTACTAAGGTAAGAGTAAATTGCAGTATTAGCAGGTTCTGTTCATTTTATTTCAAAGAGCTGGTGTTAGAAGTATGGCTGGTAACTTGGGAGGCATTAAAAATATATCTAAGTTGTCAAAACGAGAATGGCCTAGATAGCAGGTGCAGAACCTCCCAATAAATTACTCTTGTATCACTTTGGCACAAGCTTTTTTGGCTTTTGCTACAAATGATGGCTGCAGTCCATTATTGCCTTCAGTGCACTTGTGCAGGTACTACTTGTTCATTGTCCTTGTACCAAGGGGATCTTCTATATATGCACTCTAACTCATCATGGAAAAGCAAGGAAAACCTGCGTGACACAGGGTTTCAGACAGCATGCTAAGCTGTAGTGTTACATTCTTTAATGATTTAATGATAGCTGTTGAAATTCTGTGTAGTTCTTATTTTACCAAGATTTACTGGCTGAATTCTGCACTTTGTTTTGGGGAAAATGGAAGTGTAAAAAAAAGAAAAGAAATCTAATGTTAAAAAAAGCTGAAATAAAAGGAAAATATTGATATGCAAGCCTGTAAGGATTTGCCCCCCCCCCTTTATACCAGAATAACTTTCTTTGTTGGTGACATCACAATTAAAAAGAGGAACATTTAAGTAGGTGTGCAAACCATATTGCATTTTAGTTGCATATAGAACAATTTGTCACTTACTTGCTTTCTGAAGCTATTAGCCTCTTGACCACTCTGTGACAATCTTTTACCTTTGTTTATATCTACATTTCCTGTTACTGCCTCAGAATAATATAGACTGAGGTTACCTACCAGCACCTAAAGTCTGCCAGCTTTTGTTATAAGCAGAAATGAAATTGACATCCGAAGCAAATTCCACTGGATAGAAGCCATCAGTGACTTGTATGATATATAGACTGTGTAAAACATGCCTGGCATGTTATTGCAGACTGAAAAAGAGAGATTCTTTAGTGCTTCATTTAAAATGAAAGAAAAGATGGGGGGAACGGCGTAAATTATTCTCTGTGCATGAATGCAGATTATTCTAAATGCGTGCTTAAAAGCAAACCCATTGGTGTCTTGAATGGCCTGTGCAATAGATTTGGGACTGAAGTAAATTCACTACTGTATTTCTAAAATGTATATAGGAATGCCATATCTGCATCTGGAATTGTAGTGTTCCGAGTAACAGCTACCAAATTGAAGCTCTTGGATCAATTTAAAACCTGGAACTTCTTGCTTATCTTTGCTTATACCACACAGTATTTACAGAAGAGTTAAAGTATACTATTAAATTCACTTCTGAAAATGGGCTGATTTATGAGAGCTGAATTTGGAGTTGTCATGTTGCTTCATAAAAGCAACTAATGGGTTCATTGTACTGTTTTGCTATTCATTTGGTTTTTGAATATGTACAAAGTACAGTGGTTCCGGAGCCCTGTTCGCATCCAGAAGCGAATGCAACCCGCGTCCATGCATCTGCGCGGGTTGCGATTCACCGCTTCTGCGCATGCGTGTGACGTCATTTTGACAGTCTGTGCATGCACGAGCGGCGAAACCCGGAGGTAACGCGCGCCGTTACTTCCAGGTCGCCACAGCGCACAACCCGAAAATACTTATCCCGAAGCTACTTCAACCAGAGGTATGACTGTATCTACTGAAATTGGCTGTAGTGACATGACCAAACTTTGGAAAGCCTGTTTGGGTCCTTCAAGTGTGCCGTCAGTATTCCTGGGAGAAGTGGACTTCCTGCTTTGTGTGTGTCTTGCTGGAGGTGATGGCCTCTGCTTTTGGATGTTACTTGGCTGTACTGGCTATCCGATAATAAGAATACACAATACCACAACTAACACGAGTGAGGTTTTCTTTTTAAAAAAACCAAAACCCACAGTATGAGTGGGTTTTGTGTTTGGAAAAAACTAGGCTGTAAGCCTTCAAGCTCGCTGGTTGAAGGTCTTTTGCATCCATGATAAATCATGTATCTATGTTACTTAGAGGCTGGGGAAGAATCCTATATCTGGTGGTACTAGTGTACCTCTGATGAAGCAATGGGCTTTCTGATGTATGGACCTGGTCTTGGTGAATATTGGATTATTTCTTCTCAATTTTCTTCCCCTCCCCAATGGCTCTTAGGTGGGATCCCTTAATCCTAACCAGAGTGCATATTGTAGCACACTTTGGATGATCCCAGGAGCATAATTGGATGCAATGTTGCTAAGTCAATCGTGCATGTATACATGGTACAATTGCCTCTGCTGAGGACTAGGGTGAAAATCATGTATGTAAAATATTCTGCTTACTTTAAAAAAAGCCAAAAACAGTATTGCTAAACTTGGTAGAATACATCAACATTCTTCTTACTGAACCATGTGTATTTTAACAACCCTGTCAAGCCTTGTGCTGGCAATCTTTTCCCATCTTACCCCCTGACTTTCTCCAGCTTGGTGGCAATTCTAGGGAGCCTTGCTTCTGGTTTTCTTCAGCCTCTGACCATTACCGGTAAACGGCCAGAGACAACTTCCTCTTCTCAAAAGCTTCTGGAATCTAAGCATTCAAACTTTCAGCTGAAATATGTGTGAAGAAGGTTGTGCTATATCTGAGATTAATGATGCTCACAAGTGACTGTGTTTTTTGTCTTCATGTAGATGTGACTTGTTAAAGAGAAATACAGTTCTTAGAATCTTCCATCTATTTATTTTTCAGGTTCCTTTTTTGTCTCCCCTGGAAGGTCATATTTATCTGAAAATTAAATGTCAAATAGATTCTTGTGTGGAAGAGAGAGGTTTTTTGGTAAGTCATCAGTGAATGCTAGTATAGATCTATATCACATGCACACACTGTTGGTGGCAAGATGAAAAAAAAAATATAGGTATATAAAATGAGAATTCCTGCATGCCAAGGTTAAGGTTTGGGGCAAGTACTCTTTGGTGAGAGAACCCCAGCAGAGATAGAAAATCATAAAATATGCAGCAAAGAAAGGGTGGGGGAAAAGGCTGTTAGACCTTTAAAATATATACCCATGTGAATTCCAAAACTTCCCTCTTCACCCAACATAGAAAAAGACCACGTTTGGTTTACTTACAAATCTTTAAAGGTCAGGTTCATGAGCTTTTTTTCCATTCATCAGTCAGAAAAACAGGCAGTAAAACATGACTTTACTTGCAAAGTGGTGAACGTTCCTAAACTATTGGTATAAAAACTCGAGGGGCTTGTGAGAGCTATTCACATGCTGAATCCATCAGGTAGACTGAAGGGGATAAAAAGCTTGATTACCTAGTCTATCCCAAGATGAGCTAAACATGGCAGGATAACTTACTGTATGTAGACTTAAGCATGCTGGTTAGATGAGGCTCATTATCCTAGACACACACACACACACACACACACACACTCTTGTCAAGCTGATCTTTATCTGGAGTGAAATTCTAGAATTGTCCTTAGAGGTTTATCCTGATATACAGGGTTAATCAAAGCTTATGTACATGGCAAACCATTCTGTAAGCCTTGTGTGGCTCTTTAGGTTCTAGCTAACACAGCAGGGCTAGACTTATTTCAAAAGTCCTTTAAAAGAAGTTATTGTGATCATGGCTGTTAATCCACAATTATTATTCTAGCTGACCTGTTACTGCTGGATCCAGCAGATGGCACCATGTGCTATATAAAACCACTGACAATTCCAAGATAGGAATATCTGTGTATGTTAGAATTATGCTGCATTGATTATATCTTAAGAAAGGCACTATCTGAAGGATGCAGTAAAGTCTTTAGACGTGCCACAGGAAAATAACATAAATTTTAGAAGTGTGTATTGTGATTTTATGGTACCTTTTATCAGTTTATGGGACGCAGGTGGCACTGTGGGTTAAACCACAGAGCCTAGGACTTGCCGATCAGAAGGTCAGCGGTTCGAATCCCCGCGACGGGGTGAGCTCCTGTTGCTCGGTCCCTGCTCCTGCCAACCTAGCGACGGGGTGAGCTTCCCGTTGCTCGGTCCCTGCTCCTGCCAACCTAGCAGTTCAAAAGCATGTCAAAGTGCAAGTAGATAAATAGGCACTGCTCTGGCAGGAAGGTAAACGGCGTTTCCGTGCGCTGTTCTGGTTTGCCAGAAGCGGCTTAGTCATGCTGGCCACATGACCCGGAAGCTGTACACCGGCTCTCTCGGCCAGTAAAGGGAGATGAGCGCTGCAACCCCAGAGTCAGCCACAACTGGACTTAATGGTCAGGGGTCCCTTTACCTTTACCTTTTTATCAGTTTATTTAAAAAAGCAGGATGGAGACTCCAGATATTCACAGGCGTGGAGTGCTGGCTGCTTCAAGGCCCATTTATGAGAGTTGGGAGAGTGGGAGTGGGCATACTTGCTGAGATATATATGGGTGAGCAGAGAAAAGTGGCAACAGGAGCTGCAGTGTTTTCAGTTGCTAAAAATTCAAGGAAACCTGTTGGACTTGACTTGTGAAGAAATGTGTCGGAATAGCATTGGTGTTCAGCTATCTCTCTCTCTCCAGACTATGTTTGAAGATGTTAGTGGCTTTGGGGCCTGGCATCGGCGCTGGTGCGCTCTTTCTGGAAACTGCATCTCCTACTGGACTTACCCGGATGACGAAAAACGAAAGGTAATTATTGTGCTAAAAAGTACTTAAGCAAGAGGCTGTCTAGATTTTGGGTCAACCTTGAAGTTCTGCAACATTGAGACCTTTTTGTCAGGCTTTACTTCAGCTACAGTAACTCAGGGTGCATCTATGTGTTGCTGTAGCAGCATTCCTTTTTGGCTAGACCTACTGCTCTATAACATTTGTTAAAAAGACTAAGTGGTGTGAATGATATCACATCTTCCTGTGCAGCTTTCGGAGGCAGCTATGGGCACCCTGTCAGGAACTAAATCCTCCACATTGGGGCGGAGACTGAAATGCTATATTTAAATTCCTTATTTATCTGTGTTGTGAACACTTGGTTTTTTTTCCTTTTCCTTTCAGCATCCAATGGGTTCAATAAACCTGGCGAACTGCACTAATCGTCAGATCGAACCAGCTAACAGAGAGTTCTGTGCTCGGCCGAACACTTTTGAGCTCATTACGGTTAGGCCTCAGAGAGAGGATGACAAGGAAACACTAGTCAGTCAATGCAAAGACACGCTCTGTGTTACCAAGTAAGTTACGTTGCTTGATTTTAATCTTTTCTGGATGGGTAGTAATGTTAGTCTGTTGGTGCAAAGCCAAGTCTTGAAACACCTTAAATATTAAACCAATTTATTTTAGTGCAAGTGTCCATTAAACCATATCCCATAACGTGGGTGTCTTGGTCTTGCAGAAGATGTTGGGCCCCTGCTATTATTGTGCAGCTCTGATTGTGGCATGCTAACGATCAACAATGCCTTAGGGCAGCCTTCCCAAACCCAGTGCCCTCCTGCCACCCTTGACCACTGGGCCATGCTTCCTAGGGCTGATGGGCATTGGAAGGCACCAGCTTCGGGGAGGCTGGCCTAAGTTTACTATTTTCCTAAGATCAGGGCATATTACTTCTTCATTTCCAATTAAATTTGAATTCCTTTACTTGGACAGCAGGTATGATATCTGCATTCTTCATCCAGTCATGAGGTTGATTTGGGAATTTTGCTATTACAGTGGTACCTCGGGTTACATACGCTTCAGGTTACATACTTTTCAGGTTACAGACTCCGCTAGCCCAGAAATATTACCTCGACTTAAGAAGTTTGCTTCAGGATGAGAACAGAAATCGTGCAGTGGTGGTACAGTGGCAGCAGGAGGCCCCATTAGCTAAAGTGGTGCTTCAGGTTAAGAACAGTTTCAGGTTAAGAACACCTCCAGAACAAATTAAGTTCTCAACCCGAGGTACCACTGTACTATTGTTTTGGATCTTATTGCAGGGTTATAAGGTACTTCTAGAGAATAATGTATTTAGTAATGAAACTGTCCCACTTTATCCTTGTATGAGAAAGGCCTATAGGTCAATATTAATGCTTAATATTTCATTTCATTTTTTTAAAGGAACTGGTTATCGGCTGATACTAAAGAAGAGCGTAATCTGTGGATGCAAAAACTCAACCAAGTTCTTATTGACCTTCGCATGTGGCAGCCCGATGCTTGCTATGTGCCTATCGGGAAACCTTGAGCTGCGGGGAAGATTTCTCATGGGAGCTTGCTTCAAGCCACATGCTGTGCTCTTAATGTAGACTTTTTTTATGAGGTCCCTTGGGATTATTCATTACACTTCATGTTTTAAAATCTGGAAGGAGAGGTGGTGTTATATTAGGCTCCTTGCTGCACTCAGAGTTCTAACTCTTCTAGGATTGGAGTATGGTAGTAGCTGTGTTTTTAAGCTCTATTTGGCTGTGCTAAATACTTTTTATATATAATATTTCTTGAAATATGTAGTGCAGTACACAATTAAAGTACCAGTTTATTTTAATTGATCAGAGCTCAGTTTATTTCAAGAACTGAAAAAAATCAGCACAGGAGGAAAAAAAACTTAGAGCTTTATCAGTGTGCATGTTTCTCCTAAGAAGGATGCCTCAAAAGTTGTTTAGCTTTAGTGGGAAGCTGAAGCAGGAACTTCAATGATTTATTTATAAAGGTGTTTTTCACCTAATTAGGAAGTAAAAAAGTAAAAACCCCCATTGTGTTTAATGTTCCGAATACTTGGCACTTGCAAAAAGTGTCTGTCTCAAGAACACCATAGAATAGTCATAGAACCCAATAGAAATAATGAGGTTAAAAAGAAAAAAATGGTGTATGGTTTACAGCTATGATCAATTATGAAGTACATTGCACATTTTCTTAGAAAACATGTATGTAGTTTTCTTGAAGCTGCTTTAAAAAACAAACCTTTATTTACTCTTATATATCTAGCCATTTTCATGCATTTCCTAGTTTGAATGAATTAAAAACTTTCACTGATCTGAGCACTAGGAGGTGATGAATTTCATTTAGCTGCTGTAGAGTTGCAATATGCAAAGTAATATTTCTGAGAATCCAACTTCAGCTGATGAGCACAATGTTAAGGCTGCTCACTTAAACAGCAAATGCGCAGGGGTCACAAATGCTTTCCACTGGGTGTCACAATGCTATATTGCTGCTGCATGCATTTTTAGATAGCAGCAACGGGGTACTTCCTCTAAATTGCTATGGCTTTAAATTGAACACTAACATTTCCCCCCCCCCTCCACAGCATATTTTGTATTATCACTTTAAATACCCACTTTTTCTGATGTTTTTGAACTCTCCCCCATAAAAAACCCATAAATGTATCCAAAGGGAGTGCCTGCCATTGAGGGTTGTCTTACAATGCTGAAAAAAATTGAGTTTGGTTCCAGAGCACGGAACTGAAAATCTAGACTAATAAGCCTTTCCCAAAATGATGCCCAATATGATTCTATTCTGGCTGCAGTGTTTGCACTCAGATGGGTTTTGTGAATGCACTTCATAGGAACCCAGTGCTGATTTATGCTGGTGAAACTTGTAGAACAAGTTAGTAAGCAATTTGTTATGTAAGGAAGAACAGTTAGAGATTTGTGAGAGTACACGAAAAAGTAGAGTAAGTAGAATGTGTTGCAAATAAACTGTGTGAAAGAAGAAACGGAAGTAAATCGCTACAAGAGTAAAATAAAAAATATATCGGCAAGGAAGTGGTGTTTGCTAACTGAGATCTGCTTAGTTTACAGTATCAGATGAGATTGTGTATGTTTAGTACAGCATGGTCATAGGTATATGTGACACATTTGCAGCAAGCCTCACCTCACTAAATATACTGGCCAGACCTTGGGAAGAAGAGGGGGCCAAATATTCTGAAGATGACAGCTGGGTCCTCCCCAATAATGTTGCAGCCTTGGAAAAGCAGCAAGACTCTAGTCGAGAACATTATTGGAAAACAAGATGATGAAGTGGCAAATCACTTCCTGGTCAATTCAGAAGAAAGCAAATTAATTCAGCAAACAATTTCAGCTATAATAAATAGCACTGCATTCATTCATTTTTTAAAAAACAAAAACCAGCCAGCTGCATGTGAGGCAAATAGCATTTGATTAAGACCTTTAACATGACAATAATGGAACTCGCGTCCTACTGATTTAACTTTATATATGTATACAAGCTCAGACAGATGCTGATGAGTCTTAGAAGCAATTCAAAGGGGAAAGTGACAACATGTTTGAATTAACTCCAATTTGAATATGCATAAAATCCTGAGTATGATGGATTTACTTTTTAAAAATTGACTGTTATTTCAATAAGGAATTGATTAGGAAATTTATCCACAAGTCTTTCATAAATAATCCCTATTCCAAAACTTCATGAAATAGCACTAAACTGTAAAACCTTTGCAGGCATGTGCTGTACCATATAATATACATGATAATCTTTATCCCCATGAATTTTAAGGATATTTTGTTATGCATTTATACTTTATTTCTAAAATAAAGCTAACTGCTCGTGATTCCTTCTGCCTGTTATTCAATGTATTTCTACTTACATACTTTACTTAATCTGTTGTACTAATCTTATGAACAAAGTTTAAGGTCTCATGGATTCACACAGAAAGGAAAGGAAGAAATTAAGTTTCCCAGTTGGATGGACATAACCCAGCATATTGGGAGTTTTTAATCAGCCCTGAATAAAAGAAACACGTAATAGACTTTTCTCCAGCCCTGTGCCCCATGGCTTATCCAGTTCTTTCCCTGTCTCACCCAAGACAGCTTTTTGTTCCTAGTAACTCCTTTGGGCATTTTATATAAGATTAGATTTTTCTTGCTTATAAATTAAAAAGATAAGGCTAAAGCAGGCGTCCTTATCTGCTACTTTTCTAAATGAAATTCAGGGGATACTCTTCATTCGCTAAAAAATGCACAGCTGAATTATATATTAACTAGATCAAATCTATACATTTACGTCCAAACCCAAATGTCTGTACAGAATGAAGTAAGTAAAGCCATTCCATTTTGTTAAAAGCTTTCCAAATCTATATAAATAATGGTTGAAACCAGCCTTTTCCAATTTACATAATATTTAGCATTTACCATTCTCCAGATATTACACACTGCACTGTTCTTTTAAGAAATCCGTATTTAACCATATTTGCACCACATGATCAAAGCTTAAACCTAATAAGATTGCAAAAAAACATAGTTGCAGTTAAGTAATGATACCGGAACATAAAATATGAGTAAAGATAGCTCTTTGCCTGGTTCTGGAAGTATTAATATTGTTGCTTCATTCTGTGACTGGGATTTTACCTTCAGTTAATGTACAATTAATTAAGGATGAAGTTGAAGATCAGGATGGGAAATTAGAGGGGTAGCTGGAGAATACAGACCAGAAATTGGATATGAAACTTAATAGTATACTTGAGGATCTCTTAAATGAAAATTAGGGGAATATGGAAATCACATATATTCACTGTGAATATGGAAAGACTGTAAATTAAACAGTAAGCAAAGGAAGGAGTTTATACAAAGAAGCAGTTCAGCAAGCAAATAAAGATAAAGCTAAAAGTACCCAAAGCAATTACAAATTCAGAGGTATTCTCAAATGCAGAAAAAAGAAAAGCCAGCAAATTATCTTAAAATAATATTTGAACTTTGACAATGGTTCAGCAGTAGTATTTAAAAAAAAACACCAGTTAACATCAAAGGAAATTTAGCCAAAGAAACTCAATGAGCACAGCTTTACATTGAGGGTCCTTTAAGAAGCAGTTCTATGTGATATGAGCTCGTAGAAAATAAAAGAAGGGCAAATATTCATTTTAGTGATCCATCCAGATGCTTTATTCAAATGAAGAAGGAAAAAATCAATATCTAGCAGAATTTTTGAATATAAAATACACTATAAATAGAGAATTCCAATTAGATTTAATGTGTATCGGAAACAAATTGACCTGAAGAGGCTTGGTAGATTGATGGGACAAACGGGTAAAAAACCTTGCCTAAAAGCAAGCAGTCTCCTATGAGATTCCACATCTATACATAAGTAAAAATTTACCATTGGTGCATTCAGCTTTCCATTTGGTTGCCAGATAGTTGATAAAGAACTGTTTGCATCCATCAGCCTTTTATGTTCCAATACCCCAAAGGTTAGCTTGCTTTGTTGGGAAAGGTGTTCTTTATTCTGAATGGTGAAGCGCCACTGTATTTAGTATGCTGAAATCAGTGGCCTCCTTGATCTTTGAACACTGCTACAATCTCATCGTTGGATGGATTTTCTTTTCCAAGAACATGAGGCCATTCACGAAGTATCTTCTTCCAGATGATTCTTGCTCCAAGGGCAGAAACAACCTGGAAGCAGTCAAAACAAAGGGGCAAGTTAGTACATCACTTTTGTCCCTTGCAAGGAAGAGCTTCATGTGCTATATTCGGGCACATTTACTGTATTTTTCGCTCTATAAGACGCACTTTTTCCCCTCCAAAAATTAAGGAGAAATGTGTGTGCGTCCTATGGAGCGAATGCAGGCTCCTTGGATTCAGCAATAGCAACGCGAAGCCTCCGAAGTGCAGAGGGAACGCTCCCTCCACGCTCCGGAGGCTTTGCGAGCCCCCTGAAGCCTTCGCAGCGCAGCACGAGTTCCCGCTGCATTCTGGAGGTTTCAGGTTCCTTTCGCTGAAGCCAGGAGAGTCTTGCTCTCCCGGCTTCAGCAAAAGGAACCTGAAGCCTGAGGAGCGCAGCAGGAATTTGCGCTGCGCTCAGAAGGCATCAGGGATAGGCGCGCGCAGCCCCTATGCTTCTTTAGCCCCGCACAGCCTCTCCCTGCCGGAGGGGTTGCGTGTGGCTATGGCACAAGCCAAGACAGCGAGCGCAACCCCTCCGGCAGGCTAAAGAGGAAGCCAAAACAGCGAGCGGGATCCATCCCGCTCACTGTCTTGGCTTGTGCCATAGCCACGCGTAACCCCTCCGGCAGGGAGAGGTTGCGCGCAGTCTGTACGCTGCTCTTTGGGGCTGGGGGGGAAATAAGTTTTTTTTATTGATTTCCCCCTCTAAAAACTATGGTCCGGTGCGCCCTATGGAGCGAAAAATATGGTAAGCTGCTAGTTGTGGCACAAAAATGTGGCCAGTAAAAACAAAACTTGGTACCACTAACATGGTCATGAAATTTAATACTTAACAGTCCCTGGTTCATGGAGATTTCTGTAACTATAACATTATGGGCTGCACATTGCTCAGTGAATCTTATGTTTACCAAATGCCTGTTTCCTTAGATTTGTTTGGCTAATACAGGAACAATGCAAACCAAGTTTTCAGTGTATTCGGAGTGCAAAATTGGTTTGAAAGGAAAATTAGTCCCTGCCTAGCATGCCTTTTACAACAGATGTATGTTTTTACCTGATGTGTTTGACCCACAATTTTAACCTTTCATTTTTGCTATATTAAAGTTGATCTACTTTCATCTCAGAATTTCGCTGGGACTTCAACGACTATGTGACTAAAATTAATAAGAAAGCCAGCCAACATCAATGACACACAGAAACTGTACAATGCACCTTTAACACATAGTTTTTAGTGATCCTAAACAGATTTCATGTCTTAAACCCCAGGAGATTTTTGTGGCAGGAGGCAAAACCAACATATGTGCATCTTTTCTTTATGAGGAGTGCTAATTTTGTTGCAGGTGCATTTGTTTGGGAGCTATAAGTAACCACTAAACAGGTATAATTCTAGCAAAATCAATTATTGTTTAATAGGAAAATATAATTTTATCTCACGGATGCATTGTCCCCTGTGTAGGTGGAAAAGTCACATTAAATGAACTACATGGTATTTCAATCTCTTCCACCATTGGTAAATAAACATCTCCCTTTCCTGTATTTGAAAAATATACATCACAAATAGCTATTTTTGCCTTAACAGATTTAGCCTCACCGCTTAAGACTGCAATTACAAACATGTTTACCTGAGAGTAAGTCCAAAGGAACCTACCTATTAGTAAACACATATAGGATTCTACTCTATGAATAGGGAAAGAGACCAATTTCTGTTGATTTGGTTAATCTTGGCTTCCAGCTACTCAACAAATGTAGCAGTTTGGGTGGCTCAAAGTATAAAGAAGATGCTTTCATGAAGGTGATTTCCCTCAAGCAACTGTATAAACCAGGAGTCAGCAAACTTTCAGCAGGGGGCTGGTCCACTGTCCCTCAGACCTTGTGGGGGGCTAGACTATATATTTTTTTGGGGGGGTGAACAAATTCCTATGCCCCACAAATAACCCAGAGATGCATTTTAAATAAAAGGACACATTCTACTCGTGTAAAAACACGCTGATTCCCGGACCATCCACGGGCCGGATGTAGAAGGCGATTGGGCTGGATCCGGCCCCCGGGCCTTAGGTTGCCTACCCATGGTATAAACTCTGGTGTGGCAACCTGAACTGCTCAGTGAACAGTTAACAACAAAAGAAGGACCACTGAAATTCACAGTACAATTTTCTTTAAAAATGTCCTAACATGTCAACAGAAACTTCACCCTCTACATAATTCTTACTTTCCCTTCCCAAGTTAAGCTGAAATGCTGCTAGCTCTCTTTCCGCCCTACCATAGAGCTGCCTAGATGACTAATTAAATGCTTTTCCAGGTTCACAGAGTTAGATAAGTGCTTCTTTTCAGCTCAGTCTTTTAAAATATGTAAATCACCACATGAATTTTTCCAGCGTCGGGGTTTTCTGACAAATACATTTTGTCATTTGGAAGGAAAGGGTCCAGTGGCCCTCCAGCTGTGTTCTCCTATCCTTATAAAGTGATTATAATTCTCAGAATAAACTCAGACTGGTCCGCTTGAGCCGGGTGTATTGCCTTAGAGCTTTCTGAAACATATAACCATTTTGCTTTATTCGGTTGTGCTGAAATGCATGGCTATGTCAGCAATCAAGCCCTCAAAGCCAGCACTGCCCTTGAAGCTGCTCAGTTACTCAGCCTCCCCGTAGCTTAGATTTGAGGGTTAAAGGAAGAAAAGGATGAGGCTATTAAGAAATGGGAAATATTTATTTTGTAAAAAAACACACACAAAACCCCCGAACCCAACAGGTGGGCTGTGGGGAGAAGGTTGTACAATCTTGCAAATAAGTCCCATATCTAAAAGCAATCCATCAAAGGACAGTATTTAGAATGGGATTTCTAGGCATAATTTACTGAACAGTAGGTTTGTTTTCTCCTAGATGCCAAGTGGTTCTGAAAATTTCACTCAACTTTTAAATGGCATCAGTGCACAAGCCATTTATTTATTCTGACGCAGACGACCCTTTCACACTTACTGTGAGCCGAGATGGAGCTGCTTGAACAAAGCGGGATCTCATGTCACGTATCAGAATACAGGAACCACTTATGCAGGCCCAGATTTCTGAGTCTTGCTTTCTCCCTCCCAATAGCAAGAATAACCAATCATACATTGTTCCAATTGCATATACATTGTGTGCAGGTGCTAATTTCATGGGGGTTACATTCTGGGCCCCTGCATGCACAAGTGAAAGTGCGTAAAGTGGGGAGCACTCTCTAAACGCCCTCTCTGTTGCTCTCCCTTCAATCCATACCAAAAAGACAGCATCCAAAAATATCCACAGCTAGAACTGAAGCACTGGAGGAACATGCTGCTGCTGCGCCACCCCACACATTAGCTGTTAGGTGAGGAGGCGGAGCAGCGTAAACAAAGCCCCACTGCGTCTCCGGCCATTTTGGGGGCTTTCTCCACCCTCACTGATGTCCTCTTTGGGCTCCAGGGAGGTTCTCATTTCCCAGGGCCATCAATTGGGCGTAACGGATGTGTATAAACGTAAAGGGACCCCTGACCATTAGGTCCAGTCGTGACCGACTCTGGGGTTGCGGCCCTCATCTTGCTTTATTGGCCGAGGGAGCCGGCGTACAGCTTCCGGGTCATGTGGCCAGCAGGACTAAGCCGCTTCTGGCGAACCAGAGCAGCACACGGAAAGACCGTTTACCTTCCCCCCGGAGCGCTACTTATTTATCTACTTGCACTTTGACGTGATTTCGAACTGCTAGGTGGGCAGGAGCTGGGACCAAGCAATGGGAGCTCACCCCATGACGGGGATTCGAACCGCCGACCTTCCGATCAGCAAGCCATAGGCTCTGTGGTTTAGACCACAGCGCCACCCGCGTCCAACAGGTGTGTATAGGCATATACAGAATGAAATAATGGGTTCCTTCATACCAAAGGAATAGCAGAGATGGAAAAGGAGAGAGACAGAGAAATGGCTGCAGCCAAGATAAAGGAGATAGATGATTGAATATTTTGCTGATATTTACTTATTCTTTATCCAACTGTTGGTTGGCGAAGAACACAGGCCTCAATTAAGTGGGAAAGGAACTCCATCTGAACGGTGTTCCTGAATTTGAACACTTGTGGGAAGATCCCACAGGGAAATGGCTCCCAGACCACTAGGTAAATATGGGAGAAATGCTGGAAGGAAGTTTGTTTCCAAATTGTAGCCCACGTCTTTCCACATAACTTTTAAAGTATAATCTTATTAAAGGAATTGGATGAATACTTAATTGCCTGAATCCCCAGCAGAACACGCTTGTAACAGGCTTACGATATATTTATTAAACGGACTTCTATTAGTTTAATAGTTATTACTAAGAATTTTTTTTAAAAAAAATTCAGCATTATTTCTGTATTCTTTTGAGGGGTATGACAATTAAAGTGGTATTAACTGTCTATATTGAATAGGAACACATGTGCAAATGAGACAAAACCCACCAAGGAAAGGTATCTGTGTTCAGTGTATTTACAAATATGCTGAGGCTTCAGTACGGACTGAGGACTAACATGCCAAATGTTTCATGGAAAGGGGGTTTTGAGGAGGGGTTTGAACAATGTGAAGGTTTGAACAATTGTGAAGGTGTTCTATTAGAGAGCACCAGGTTTAAGCAGCAGCAAGAGAGAAAAGGGTGGAAGTGACTGAGGGAGCAGGAAAACTTAGGTTTGAACTTGCAGAGCTTTCAGTCAGCGGAACGAAAATAGAGATCACCCATTTCCCATACTATTCCAGAAGCCTGCTAACCTTCTGGAGCAGATTTTGGTGGGGTGAAGGAGAAAAGAATATCCTCAAATATTGCCTTGATTTCTGTCCCTCTGTTGTTAAGATTCCACTGGATAAAAGAGCAGAGGGACACTGCGAGAAGCCAAGTTACAGGGAACCAGGCAGGGGGCCTTCTCGGTGGTGGCACCCACCCTGTGGAACGCCCTCCCACCAGATGTCAAAGAGAACAACAACTACCAGACTTTTAGAAGACATCTGAAGGCAGGCCTGTTTAGGGAAGCTTTTAATGTTTAATAGGTTATTTTATTTTAATATTCTGTTGGAAGCCCCCCAGAGTGGCTGGAGAAACCTAGACAGATGGGCGGGGTATAAATAAAAAAATATTATTATTACTACTACTACTACTAACTGGATATAATCCCTCCAGATCATTGAGGGTGGCAGAGGTAGAGGAGCAACAGTCTTGGGCAAGGATCTACCGGAGTATAAGAACAGAGAAATGAATGAGGGCAAGGTCAGGGAGGGCTTAGCAGGTAACAACACAGGTTTTGTGCTGAATCTGGCAGAGGCAAGGAGCCAATGCAGGAGGTTAAGGAAGGGTGCTGCGTAAGAGCAAATTACTTTGGCAGCAAAGTTCCGGGGAGAGATGAGGGGGCTGAGATGCAGCAAAGGAAGGCCAAAGAGGAGAAGTCATCAAGGCAGGCGGTGATCAGAACACTGACTAAAATTTTGCCTCAAGAGAGGGAGGGTTATGTCTTTGCAATCTTGTAAGAGGAGAAGCTACCTGCCTTGGCGACAGATTGAATATAGGAAGCAAATGAGAAAGGGGGTCAAATATAAAGCCAAGGTTGTTGCTTGTTTAATATGGTGAATGGCGATGTTATAAATGAATACTGAAGAGCCTTGCTGGGAAACAGAAGAGCACCAGCCTTGGACATAGTGAGCTTGAGGCAGTGTGAAACATCTAAGCAGAAATATCAGACAGGAAATTTAAAATGCAAAAATGGATGTGGGGAAGATTATGGGGCACAGAAGTGTCAGGGCTAGTTCAGATGCAGGTCAGCAATCTAATGCAGAGACGAACAGGGAATTTAATTCTTTATTCAGGAAAACAGTAAACAGTGCAGAGAAGCCTCAAGGCTGGACCGGCTTCCATATTACACCTGCCAGGAAGTTCCTGCTTCCCACTTTCTGCTCAGTCCTCCAGAGGTTGCCCACCTTGGCATCAACTATGGCGGGAGGGAGCCCTTCCTCATTGTTCTGCCCCATGCATAGCTCTTCATATCCTTGGAGATAAGGGAGGGCAGGAGCCTAACAGTAGGACAGGCAAGCTGTGCGGAGTCTGAACTGCTTTTTGCTCTTGGCTTTTCCCTCTTACTCACACCTGTTGCTTTTTCATCAGACAACCATCCTATGCCATATAGGACCCCTCCAAAGTTGATGAGCGTTGCCATTCAAATGTTGTCTGTGTGCCATGTCATGTGATCATGCAGGGCGGGGCTTTCCTGCCTCCCCAATATTTTATTCAAGTTGGCACCCCTGCTCTGTCTTCAGTGTCCACCCCCAGGCTCTTAACCTTCCTCCTCTGAGGCTTCCCGAGGAGGTTCGCCGGCTGGTGCTCCCCGCCCCCCCCAAGTCATCCAGCCAGTCCCTGACAAGAGGTTACCGTATTTTTCGCTCCATAAGACGCACCTGACCATAAGATGCACCTAGTTTTTAGAGGAGGAAAGGGGGAAAGCCCCAGTTTTTTTGGGATCTGCTCACAGTTGTGCAGCTTTTGCAAAGGGTAAAAGCCCCATTTTCTTGAGGATCAGCTCAAAGTTGTTAAGCTTACTTTGCAAAGGGAAAAAAATGCTGTTTTTATGGGGTTCAACTCACAGTTCTGCAGCTTCGTTAGGAAAGGAAAGGGAGCCGTTTCTACGGTTTCCAGACAGATAATCTAATCAGCCAGTCACATGTCGCTGGGGAAACAAACGACCTCCATCTGCAGAACATTCAACAATGGAGGCCTGGGCAAGGGGCCGGGGCCAGAAAGGGAGCCAGCGATTGACCACACATTCGCTCCATAAGACGCACAGACATTTCCCCTTACTTTTTAGGAGGAAAAAAGTGTGTCTTATGCAGAGAAAAAAACGTATGTTATTGTCATCATAATCACCTAGGATTCTCACCCATCCATAAGGTCTGGGCAGGGTTATGACAATTAAAAAATACAGTATAAAAATTGTCAGGGACTGGGCAGAGGAGGAGTAGTAGAGACCGCCTCCAGTGTGGTGTAGTGGTTAAGAGTGGTAGTCTCGTAATCTGGGGAACCGGGTTCGCGTCTCCGCTCCTCCACATGCAGCTGCTGGGTGACCTTGGGCCAGTCACACTTCTCTGAAGTCTTTCAGCCCCACTCACCTCACAGAGTGTTTGTTGGGGGGGAGGAAGGGAAAGGAGAACGTTAGCCGCTTTGAGACTCCTTAGGGTAGTGATAAAGCGGGATATCAAATCCAAACTCTTCTTCATCATCATCCTGACCCTTCCAGGGAGGAGAAAGAGGAAGAGGAAGACAGTATAGATGTACAACAGGGGTTTGATGGAGGTCACAGCTCAGAGGCAGATGAGGGAGAAAGTTGGGAAATCATGGGAAAGCCAGAGCAGCTGACTGACACGTCATTAGAAAGCATTCCAGACCCTCCGTCTCCCAGAACCCGGCGAGCCTTAAAAGTAGGAGACCAAAGAGCTCAAAGACAGAGGACACTTAGTGGCACCCGTAGAGGAGGTGATGATGATGACCAGTGGAGTAGCGTGGGTTGTCAGCACCCGGGGCAAGGCAAGTAATTTGTGCCCCCTAACCCGTGGATTTGCCCTAACCCCAGATGTTGCGCCCGGTGCGGCCGGCCCCCCTTGCACCCCCCACGCTACGCCACTGATGATGACAAATGTGGAAGTGGGAGAGACACGGGGAGGTGCTGAAGATTCACTCGGGACAACGCCATTATCCAAGAGGCTGGGTTCTATAGCCTCTCTCTGTAAAAATTGAAATAAAATAGGACTGTAAGAAACTTTTCCTTGTCTTTATACTTTCCCGGGCAACCAGCTGGGAGCCGCTGACAGCATCCTGACAGAAATCCATTTTAAAAAATAGTCAAATGGGTTCTAATGTAGAATGTCAAATGCTGGGGTAGAGAGGTGTTATCTTCAATGTAAAGGTGGTGTTGAAAGATGGGCATGATGAAGACAACCTAGGAACTCTGGACAGAATGTGGGAGAAGCCAAATAAGAGTTCCTTTGTCTGAAGACAGAAAGAGGTTGTGGTACATCCAGACTGCCCTTGAGGACCTTCCTATTCCCTTGAGAACCCACATTTCTCATTATTCTGTTTTTTGCCTCCTATTCCTACCCACCGCCCTTCTCTGCTACTTACCTGGTTAGGATGAAATCCATCCACAGGTTCTATTAGCTGCCAGGCCTCTCCTCCAGACTTCTGCCACATCTCAGCAACTGTAAATGAGATAATCACAGCAGATTATGCACGGCATGTATAAGCGCCACATCCACTTCACCCAGCCTCACAGGCAGTATTTTTAGCAGATGAGTTGTGCACATGAAGATTATGATGATTTATGAAACATTGTCAGAGCCAATACTGCATCCAATCCCCTTTCCTTCTAGGCGGCATTTAAGCCTTTCCAAGATATTTATGCAAGGTAAACTCTTGGAGCATAAATGCTGGCAGAAGAACACACATTCAGTTCCAAGTAAGAATGAGGCGCACATGAGGCAAAGGTACAAAATACGTAAACTTAATTCTGATTGAACACATTCCATCTCCTATTCTTCAGCTCCCTCTTCCACAAAATCAAAATTCAAGGTCACTGCTTTCTGGAAACAAAATGGACAGTTGTGGCTATATATGGGCTTGGATTTGAACCATTTTCATTAATGCATACGACTGGTCCAAACGGTCAAGTGTTGCTGTGAGGTTCAGATATGCCAAGCCTCGTGCCAAAGGTCCCAAACTCTTCTTGGGACATCTTGCCTTACCCCGGGCAACCTTCCAAATCTACCGTTTCTGTTCACACTTCAGAGTAGGAGGGAAGGACAGTTTTCTTGCATTGCCAATGTCCCTATATTGTTTCTTACTGGCCCTAGCAGGTCGTTTTGCATGGCCTAGCCCAGGAATTCCCCTGCAGCCTGTATAAAAGGTAAAGGGACCCTTGACAATTAAGTCCACTCGCAAACGACTGGGGTTGCGGCGCTCATCTCGTTTTACTGGCCGAGGGAGCCGACATTTTTCTGCAGACAGTTTTACCAGGTCATGTGGCCAGCATGACTAAGCCACTTCTGGAGAACCAGAGCAGTGCCTGGAAACGCCGTTTACCTTCCCGCCGGAGCGATACCTATTTATCTACTTGCACTTTTGACGTGCTTTTGAACTGCTAGGTTGGCAGGAGGAGGGACCGAGCAACAGGAGCTCACCCCATTGTGGGGATTTGAACCGCTGACCTTCTGATCAGCAAGCCCTAGGCTCTGTGGTTTAGACCACAGCACCACCCGCATCCCTTCAAATCCCAAATAATCAAAATCCTACCATTTATTAATTTCCAAGGGGTTTTTTTGGGGGGGGGGAGACCTATAACAATACTAATCTCTCACAAACTGACAGCTACCATCATTTTCAGTCTATTATGCCCCTACCTGAATACATCAGATTTCTTGCATGTGAACAAACACATATGACACTCCGCTCTGTGATCTAGATTTTAAAAAACACTTTCCGTGTTGGGAGTTTAAGAGGGTTAAAGGAACTATGACAGAAGCTCACTGTGTGGTCACACATTCTTTTTTCCTCACTTTCCACTTTTTCAGGTTTTTAAGCGCTACAAGAGTCTGTGAGCAGCACTGTTATGAGGAAGGAATTTCTATTGCAGGCACGAGCTTCATGGGGGACTTAAGAAACAGTTTAAAATTCTAGGTGAGGCCTAATCCACAATGAAACCAGTGCCAGGGCTCTCAAACTCCAAAAATGAGGACGTCACCCAAAGCCGGAGGGGTGGAGGGAGAGATTGCAATAGCTGCTGAATATTTAATAATACTTTGAGACTCCAAAAAGGGGGTTGCACTAACTTTAGCAAAAAGAAAATGAAAAATAGGTCAGTGAAGAGAGCAGAGGCAGGCGAGAAGGGGAACTGACAAGTGATGCTTCCACTAAGCCGAAGCCTTTAATTGTAAACACGATTATGGGCCTGTGACAAACATTCCCTAAGGTTGTGTTGCATTTTCTTTTGTTTGCCAACGTGAAAAGGTAAACCCCATTGATTTCCCCACCCAACCCAGACTCAATACATTTAGCACTTCGAAGTAATTTGGCTCATCAGCAATCAGATAATGACTCTCGTGAAACATTAAGAGGGTGTTCAGAATGGTTTTGATTTAAGCGACGGATCCCTTAATAATTTATTGTAAGAATAAGTGATTGCATAACTAAGTAAAAGGAATGTTTAGGAAGCAAAGTCTGTAAGCCTCTTATGCCTGGATCCTGCAAGAAAGATCCACAAACTGCTGCTTACACATACTGGGTTGGCACCCACATGAGTCGACTGAGAGCCAGGTGCACATTCATGTAGCCAGTGGTCGACAGATTTGGGCTGAACTAGCCGACCACTCAAAATCTGTATTCTCCACCAACACTGTCCCTTCCTCAATGGAGGAATAGATTCTTGTTTTCAACATCACGATGAACTCAGGGCCAGCCCACTCATGAGACAAGATGTGGTGACTGCTTCAGGCGGCAGATGTCAATCTTTCTCTCCTACCCCTTTGTTTCCTCCCCCCTTCTTCCCTGGTGGGGAGGGGGTGCACCAAAATGTCTTGGGCTGGCCCTGGGAGAACACAAGGTCAGATCAGAATTCAGCCTCTGGACCAGCGGGGCTTCTGCAAGCAGAAAAAGTCACCCGGGTCCCCTCAATGGTTCTGGTAGTCCCTGTGGAAGCCTTCTCACCATTACTGCTGCTGATGGGGGTGACTGTTGGAACTAGCAAGGAGGGGAAGTAGGCTGTATGCAAGAACCTTCTAACCTCTGGATCCAGCAAATGCTAAAATATAAGCCCGGCTAGCTTCCTGTGTTGAGGAGATAGCCTGGGTTATGTGACATTAAGGGAAACAAAGGAAAGAGGAGGTGGCAAATGGGTGGGCCTGTCCCCCACCTCGTGGTTAGTTAGAAGGATGAAGCCACAAAGTAATGATGCAAAAATTCTGTCTAAAATGTATAAATTGCTGCTTGAATGGCATTTGAATTGAATTGATTTTGTGATGAATGATTTTAGAGTGTTGTTTACGCTGTACTTTTGTACTGTTTTATTGTTGTTAGCCGCCCTGAGCCTGGCTTCAGCTGGGGAGGGCGGGATATAAATAAAATTTATTATTATTATTATTATTATTATTATTATTATTATTTGAAGAACGAAGATGTTAAGTCGGTTATGATTCACTGGGCCAAAGATTTTGGGTATAATATACAGTTGAGTGATTGGGTGAAATTATAGAAGGGAGGTTTAAAAATTACTGCATGCAATGCCCTAAAAGAAAATGTGATGAAAATGATGTATAGATGGTATATTACACCTGTTAAGTTAGCGAAAATGTATAAAGTTAGTAATAAATGTTGGAAATGTAAAGAAAAAGAGGGAACATTTTATCACATGTGGTGGGAATGTAAAAAGGTGAAATGCGTCTGGGAGATGATATATAATGAGCTAAAAAAATGTTGAAATATACATTTATAAAGAAACCAGAAGCATTTCTATTGGGCATTGTGGGGAGTGATATAAATAGAAAGGAATGTAAGCTCTTTTTATATGCAATAACAGCAGCAAGAATATTATTGGCCCAAAAAGGGAAGCAAGAAGAGTTAGCATCGATTGAAGAATGGAGGATGAAGTTAATGGACTATGCAGAATTAGATAAACTAACAGGAAGGATTCGAAACAGGCGGGACCAGAAATTCACGGAAGACTGGAGTAAATTTACGGACTATTTGAAAAGTAATTGTGAAGAACAGACGACGTTTGTAGGGTTGCAAGAAGTTTTGTGAGGAGTATTATTAGAAGTATTGTAAAAATGGATGAGGGGGAGGATGATTTGTTAAGAGATGTAAAGGCAATATAAAGTTAAGAAATGCATAAGAAGTGGTTAAAACGGTGGATCATCAGAGGTGCTGATGGAAGTCCGAAAAGATTGTATAAGTGATAAGTTTTGTGGTACATTTTATAATTTATATGTTACAATTAATAAAAAATATTATATATAAAAAAGGACGAAGCCACGAAGTCGAAAGCTGCAGTGATGTGAGCTAGTAGCAAAGCAGTAAGCTCGAGAGTGTTTGATTTCTGCGGCTGTGGAAGAAGCAAGACCCCCTTGGGGTGCGGATGCCGCGATGCCCTCCATCGCAGGCTCAGGTTGTGTATATATATGTACATAAAGACACCACAGTCTCTGCTGTCCCTCATTCCCAAAGGAAACACAAACCCGGGGTAAGCGCCTGGAACCCCTGGAATCTCGCACCGCTCTGAGATTGGGGTGGTGTGTTGTTGCTGGGTCCACCACCCAACTGTCACCTCCTAGAACTCTGTGGTCCTGCTTGCCTCCCTCTTCTGTCACTGCTTGCACATCGGTGCTCTCTGAGCATGCAGGAGAGAGGAGGCACGGCCACATCCTCCAGCTACCTTGTTTCTGGGAAACCCAGCCAGATGGGTGGGGTATAAATTTATTATTATTATTATTATTATTATTATTATTATTATTATTATTATTATTTACTTATATCCCGCCCTCTGCAGCCGAAGCCAGGCTCAGAGCAGCTAACAACAATAAAATAATACAACATTCTAAAATAATTTCATTATAAAATTAATTCAAATCAAATTAATGGCAACCATGGGGCTAGTGTTCTGTGATGATTGCCTAAGGAGGGGGTCAGGCTGTGCCCTGGCCAAAGGCCTGGTGGAACAGCTCTGTCTTGCAGGCCCTGCGGAAAGATGTCAGGTCCCGCAGGGCCCTAGTCTCTTGTGACAGAGCGTTCCACCAGATCGGAGCCACAGCCGAAAAGGCCCTGGCTCTGGTTGAGGCCAGCCTAGCCTCTCTGTGGCCTGGGATCTCCAAGATGTTTTTGTTTGAAGACCGTAAGTTCCTCTGTGGGACATACCAGGAGAGGCGGTCCCGTAGGTACGAGGGTCCTAGGCCATATTATTATTATTATTAGTAGTAGTAGTAGTAGTAGTAGTAGTTATCAATCTTGGGCAAGTGAAGGGAGTGCAGCAACAGCAGGTTGTCCCCTTCAGGGATTGGGGGCCCACTGACTGCACCTTTCCCAAGCCCCCACCCAGTACCCAAACCCAGGGGCGTCCTTAGGGAAACGAACAATTGGAATTTGTCTTTTGGACTGCTGGCATCACCTCTCCCTTCTAGTGATATGTATTGAGTGGTTCTTTATTCAGCTCCTCTATAAAAGCTTACCTTCCTTCAGTGGGTAATCCATGTAGAAAACGTCAAAATTGGCATATTTCTCGGATTTTGCCAGCTCCTTCAGGACACTGGAAAGCTGTAAGGCTCTCTGTGGGGTGCCAGGAATCCACAAGAAATATACGTGTGAATTGTTTTATTGTTATGAGAACTCTTACCCCTCTCTGATTGCCAGGAGTCCAGAGCACCTTACATTAATGTGCACAATAAAACAACATGCAAGCTTTGTGTGGCCACACTGCTTTCAGCTTCTGTGCACAAAAACAAGTGTGAAATTAAATCTGCCATTTAATGTCCAAGTCACAGAGCCGCCGCCCCTCCCGTTGCTTGTACAAACAGCTGACCTTGCTTACAACCTTGACCAATACGGTATTAAGATATTGGCACAGTATATAGAGCAACATTCCCCTGCAAGGTTCAGAGCTTCACAACCAAGGTATGCACTCAATGCCAGCCTAAGCCATTTCCAGTTGGTAGAAAGAAAATTCCCTCCTGGAGCTGCTGTAGGCAAAACTGCTTGAGCGGAAGGTCCCTCCAGTGCCACTTTTTGTCAAATTCATTTATAACAGATTGAGATTGAATCCTGACAAGATAGATGTACTGTTTTGGGGGGACAGGAGGCGGGCAGGTGTGGAGGATTCCCTGATCCTGAATGGGGTAACTGTGCCCCTGAAGGACCAGGTACGCGGCCTGGGAGTCATTTTGGACTCACAGCTGTCCATGGAGGCACAGGTCAAATCCGTGTCCAGGGCTGGGAGCGATTGCCGAGACCACATAACACCAGTCTTGAAAGACCTACATTGGCTCCTAGTACGTTTCCAAGCACAATTCAAAGTGTTGGTGCTGACCTTTAAAGCCCTAAACGGCCTTGGTCCAGTATATCTGAAGGAGCGTCTCCACCTCCATCGTTCTACCTGGACACTGAGTTCCAGTGCTGAGGGCCTTCTGGCGGTTCCCTCACTGTGAGAAGCCAAGTTACAGGAAACCAGGCAGAGGGCCTTCTTGGTAGTGGCACCCGCCCTGTGGAACGCCCTCCCACCAGATGTCAAAGAGAACAACAACTACCAGACTTTTAGAAGACATCTGAAGGCAGCCCTGTTTAGGGAAGCTTTTAATGTTTGATGTATTACAGTATTTTAATATATTTTTTGGAAGCCGCCCAGAGTAGCTGGGAAAGCCCAGCCAGATGGGCGGGGTATAAATAATAAATTATTATTATTATTATTATTATTATTAATAATAATAATAATACTGATTCTGATGTCCAAGACAGCACGAACTACAGTTCCTCCTCGTGACCGAGCTGCTTCAGACGTCATGTGGAGGGGGAGTGCCTGCTTGCAAGCCCCTCCATACCAAGACTTCCTTGCATGTAGAAAGCTAGCACAGCAGGGAAAATATTACGCTAGAAGAACTTGATACCTATGCAGGTTAAAATGTTCATTCTTAGGCAAGGCAGTCCCAT
>JAXCMG010000061.1:1331671-1348677 GCA_034642415.1 Podarcis siculus
CTGGAGGGCCGAGTTTGCCTATGTCTGCTATATAATCTACCATAGGCTTTATTGCTGCCCCTTCACATCTGTGTCTAAAGTCACATTACACACACACACACACACACACACACACACGTCTTCTTTACTTTTGCATATACACCTTTTCCACCTCTATTCTCAGCCAATTAAGCTAACAAGAGATCAGAGTCACATAATATTCAGTTCAAATCCTAGGGTTGAGTGACTGATACCCATTAACAAGCCTTTCACTCTCCAAAACCAATCTAGCTTTTTCACATCAAGGAGGAAGATTAAAGATGGCTGTGTGCATCCATGGCTTTTTTATACCTCACATCGGTTGGTTTTAAAGGTGGAAATAATGCATTCTGTCACAGAAAGAGACATACACTTCTTCTGTCCAGGTGACCTAAATTCAAGTATTGTGAAACTCACATCAGGCTTCCCATAACATGCTCTATATTAAGAAATGTTCATATTTGATCATTTGTCTCGTAGTTTTTTCCTCCCTTCTCGGATCAAGATAATGAATTACAGTATCTTAAGCTGAACTCCTACATGCCCTTACTAGGGAATAAGTCCCAGTGAATTCCCGGCACCCAGCTGGAAGCGCTCAAACCTATCAGGCAGGCAGTCTGCCTTTGACACAATTGGGAAAAGAGACATTTGTAAAACATTTAAAGTTTAGAAAGAAATAATACAAAAGAGCGGGGAGATTTATGTATTTTTTGCCAAAGAAGGCACTGGTGGAATTTTCAGCTATGACCACAAAAAACGTAATCACCAAAGCCCAAACCAAGTTGTCCTTTATATATCTTAAGTACGGTATGCCCACTATCTAGTATAAAGCTGGACAATGTGCTTTCACTCAAAGGAGGAGGAGTTGCAAATTTTGCAACTCGCACAAATCTGAGGGTCCCAGAAGAGCCACGTGGTGAATGAACTGGCACTCAGAACCCCAGTGCTGCCATTTCATAGCACCTCCACAGCGCCATCACATCTAAGAAAGAAAGTTGGCGTATTTACCAAGGGGGTAGAATCGATCGTGCAAGTTATCCCACAGAAAGCGACCGTCTACCAAACCGATTAAAAGCACATGGCTCCCTTTGGGAAGGAGGCCGTTGAGATATTGCAGAGCCTGCATAACACTGGAGCGCATTTGCTCGGGCCGTGTCATGTGTTCAACAGTGTCAGGATACCTAAGAAAGAAAAAGACCACATGGTGCTTAGAAAGGAACAGCAAGAGAAAAATGGCTAAATGGTCTCCTGTTTGGCTACGCTTTGGCTTGTAGCCTTATTGGAGTTCACCGATTGGGTCTGCGTTGCTCCTGGACAGGAGGAAGGAAGTCAAATGACACCGAGGGTTGGTTCAGAGAAAGAGTTCTTTATTTCTGCTCTCCGGAACAGCAGAAAGGCACCTGTGTGGTGTGTCCACAGCAAGTCCAAAGAAATGAGAAATTTCATGCAGTATATATATCCTCCAGGCACCCTCTCCCTCCTTCCCCAGGAATCCAACCACGTCAGCCTATACACGCAGGTTGACATCACATATGTTCCTGCTCCGGTATTCTTAACCATAAAAGGGTATTCCTTCCTGTACTTCTGACCATAAAAGGATATTCCTGCTCCTACTCTTATCTTGGAGCAAGAGGTCACCATGTCCAAGAACACACACTGGCGTTGTTCCTGGACTAGGTCTGTGCATCAGCATGTAAGGTAAGCCCTAGGCATGTCATCCCTACTCCACTTGGAACAGCCAATGTCACAAACTGATAAAGGAGAGGGCTCTGAGCACTTGTTTATACAGTCGGGTCTTTGTTTATACATTGACTCAGAGCTCAAGTTAATGGATTTTAGCTAAGGGGGGGGGGAAAGGATTTTGGTGCCCATTTCAAACTGCCTGCACAGTCAGTTTTGGGTCTGGGAAACCCATTCCTTCAGGGTGATCTGTTTGAATGCGTTACTGGAGGGGTTAAGCATGGGCTAGATCAGCTTGCACGACTTGTGAGTCAGCTGCTTGGTCCTCCCCATTCTTGCAGTTCCAGGCATTTGTCAAGACTAAGAGGGTCACTGAACCCCAGCGGCTGCCATAAGCGGCTGGCAAGCTATGAGAAACGATGGATCATCAAGCTGTGCAGACTGGGACTAGATGGTTAATTGGGGCCACTCCGACCCCGTTATTCCATGCAGAATTTCAAGAGTTTAGTGCCGGATGTGCCTCATGTGTCCCAACAAAGCTGGGATGTATCCTTGTTAAGAAGCAATGGTTCTGAAAGATTAAAAGTTAAATATTGACATGTGTCTCCATCTGTAGACGCACACTGTCTCACAGCAGTTAACAGAAACCCTTAGAAGATCAAGCATTTTCAGAACTGGGGAGCTTGGGCAGAGAAGCCTTTATCATGGCTGATTTACCATTAAGGGAGTTTAATCTTTTTTCTGTTATTTCTTTCAGTTGTCCCTCATTTCAAAGCACAGATTGCCTCTGGCCCCAATCAGTCAACTCTTGTTTCCTTCTTGTTATCATGCCTTTATGTCACAGATAAAATACAGCAATGGGAAAAGAAAGCTGCAGAGATGATCAGTTAGTGGAAAAACAGCAAATCTAACAATTTTGCTTGCTTCCCTTCTCCCTTAAAAAAACCCAGAACCCCACTGTGAATTCATTTTTTTCCATGTTTCTTTTATATTATTATTTCGCTGTCCTACATTCGTGCCTTGGTAGGCTGTGAGATATGTACCATCTGTCTATATTTTTGTACATCCTCCTCATTTGGACATTGCAATTTGGGTTCTGCGGGGAAAGCACATGACTCGCCAATTTCATTATCTCTGTCACTTACAAATGCCTGTATTTCTCAATCTCTCACTTGCCACCTTGGCATGAAATATTGGCAGTTAACTGTGCTTTGGCTGAGGTGTGATTCTGCAGTACAGAAGCTACAGCACTCACTTCAGCTAGAAACAGAGACCTGAATTAGACCAGGAGAGGGGTGCATTATTCCAATCAAGATGGCTCTAAATACCAGTTTAATAGGATAGTGAAATACTGTCACTTGTTAATTAAAACAACCGCCATTTTTAAAGAAAAAAACCAGCAACCCGGTATCTGTTATGAATGCTTCTGTTTCACTATATCTGCATATTAATTCCTGGACGATGAATGTACAGTTTGATATCCATCTCTGTTTTGTGAATTGGCAAAGATTTTGATGGTGCTAAAGCCAAGGGTGGGTTTAGGGGAAAGTGCTGTACACTGTTCTAGTGGACTTTTATAGATCAAATATTTCATTGCATGCCCCTGCCCCCTCTTTTCCCAGTACTATCTTCCCAACAGATTTATCCCAGTGCCTTTTTAAAGGAAGTTTTCATCATGAAAAGTAACAGGAACCAGCCAACAGCTTCCCTTGAGACCGCAGCTAGACTTGAGCATTAATGTTTCATTCTTTTGCAGAATAAGATGCATTCTCTTTCTGATACAAAGGTCTGGGATTCTTGTGGAATCTCGTGCAGTTTCAAAAACCTAGGCACTAACAGCATACTAAAACCATCCAAATGGAAGTAAGAATAATAAAAAACAAACAGAAAGACAAAGCAAGAAAGAATTAATGGCACAACGTGCTGGAGTAACATTTGTGAGATATTGCAGGGAGAGGGTAAGGTGGGCACTTGTGTCTGGAAAAAACAAAACAAAAACTCCTGTCACATTAATGGTGCAAATGGACAATATGGCATCAACACAGGCCATTTATTTAAATGCCAATATTCCCAAGTGAGGGTGAAAGAAACACAACAGGATTAGATACTCCATTCTAAGTTTTTATATGGTGAACTCGAGAGCTTGGTATTTCATGTTGTTTTCCTTCACTTATTTCCATTCACGATACCATGGAAGTACACTGCAGCTCAGCCAATGCCAAGCACTATTGACGAGTTAATTTAGACTCACAATATTGAGCTTTCGACATAGTAGCAAACCACTGCACAATGTAAATCTTCTATTATGGTAACTAATACCTCAGTACTATTATTATTATTATTATTATTATTATTATTATTATTATTATTATTATTGTTATTATTATTATTATTATTAAACTGCTTCCACTTGTGGGCTGCCTGTCATTTATATGACCAAGCAATCTCATGGTTGGCACATTCCCACTAAATATGAGTTTATTTAGGAACATTCATGAATATTTGGTGTA
The DNA here is from genome assembly GCA_034642415.1 of Podarcis siculus. NCBI lineage: Eukaryota > Metazoa > Chordata > Lepidosauria > Squamata > Lacertidae > Podarcis > Podarcis siculus. The sequence continues at coordinate 1,335,880 of JAXCMG010000061.1, forward strand.
TCTGGATACAAATATTAAGCTTGTATTCCACTATAGAATATATATTTACGCCACTCATTCTTTCTAAAGCTTTTTATGATTATTACAATTATTATTTTATTATCTTGTAGCTTTATTATTTCTATTTATGACTGTCTTTAGTACTACTTTAGTTTGATGTTTTGTTCATTAGAGTAATTTTTCTAACAAAAAGTAGTAGCGGTATTTCAGCAGAACAAAATGACTGAAATGCCATAGCCAGGGAACATCCTGCAAAAATAGTCATAAACTATCCCTCCCCATCTCTCCACCTGTCTCTCTCTCTGCAGAGGTAAACAATTTAGTTATAAAAGCAGTAGAATGCATACATGCACGAACCATTTAAATATACCAGAATGTACACCTGAGCACTTGTGTGTTCCCACACCAACAAGATCTGCATATATTGGTTTTTACACCTGTTTAACTATCATGCTTTTTACATGCAGTGGTACCTTGGTTTATGAACTTAATCTGTTTTGGAAGTCCGTTCTTAAACCAAAGCGTCTTAATAATAATAATAATAATAATAATAATAATAATAATAATAAATTTTATTTATATCCCGCCCTCCCCAGCCGAAGCCGGGCTCAGGGCGGCTAACAACACTAAAATAGCAAGGCGTGCTTTCCCATAGCAGTGGGGGACTCAATTTACAAATGGAACACACTCAACAGGTGAGCGAAACATGTTCTTATTCCAAGGCAAAATTCACAAACCAAAACACCTACTTCCGGGTTTGTAGCGTTCTTAATCCAAGTTGTTCATAAACTAAGCTGTTCTAAAACCGAGGTACCGCTGTACATTCCCCCCCTCCCCCGAGAAACCTCAACATTCTTGTTTAGAGAACTATAATTTCCGGAGTTCTCTGGGAAGGGGGACTGACTATTAAATTAGTTTAAGTGTAATGGAGATATACCCAATGTTATATTTTCTTAAAACCTTACGGATTGCAGACGTCATTTCCAATCATTGAAAAGATAACTATTGCAGGCTTGTCAAACTGTTGACTCCTCGCCAAGCTGGAAATAAAAGATAAACGAAAACTCGGTCTTAAAATTCTACTCACAGCATGAACAATTCTCTCTGGGTTGTATCTGACTCAGAGCAGGTCCACTGAAATAAATGGACATGTCTAACTTAGGTCCACTGATTTAAGTAGGTCTACTCTGAGTATGACTTAGAGATAACCCTCTCTTTCCCTCTATAACAACATACAGTTCTTATTACACAGAACTTACTAATGCAATATAATTTTATAAGGGTTTACAGCAAATAGATGAGGCTTTAAGATCACGCTGCTCGTCAATATAATAATCAATGACAACTGGTGATGACAATGATAATAATAGAATCAAAGAACTGTAGAGTTGGAAGGGATCCTGCCCACAGCCATCCCTGGGTGGCCTCGAACCACCAACCTTCCAGTTAACAGCCAGACACACTCACCCATTGTGCCATGGGAGGGACACTTAGCTTTTCTTTAACAATAGCAGCTTCTCATAGTAAGCATGTACTTACTATGTGCACTATGACATATACTATGACATATTCACAGCTTTCCCAATAGGGACCTGGTAAGTTCACACCACCAGTTATAGGAGCCAACTCCTAGGGGCCAAGGGGTCTTTGTCCCCCAATAAAGTATTTGTGGGGCCCAGGGGCCTCCAAAGTTGAAGGGCATTATCATTGTCATACCCCATCGTTGTGCCCGGACACTCAGGTCCAGCGCCGAGGGCCTTCTGCCGGTTACCTCACTGCGAGAAACCAAGTTACAGGGAACCAGGCAGAGGGCCTTCTCGGTGGTGGCACCCGCCCGTGAAACGCCCTCCCACCAGATGGCAAAGAGAACAACTACCAGACTTTTAGAAGACATCTGAAGGCAGCCCTATTTAGGGAAACTTTTAATGTTTGGTGCATTACTGTATTTTAATATTTTGTTGGAAGCCGCCCAGAGTGGCTGGGGAAGCCCAGCCAGATGGGCAGGGTATTAATAATAATAATAATAATAATAATAATAATAATAATAATAATAATAATAATAAAAATGTGTGCACCGTGTCATTTGATCGATCATGTGGGGCGGAGCTTACCTGTGTCCCCCCCTATTTTATTCAAGTTGGCACCGCTGCCATCTAATTCAGTATTGTCAACTGTGTCAGGTAGTGGTACTCCAGGGATTCAAGCTGCAGCTTTTCCCAGACTAACCTGGAGATGCCAGTGGTTGAACCTTGGTCCTTCTGCGGGCAAAGCAGTTGCTCAACCACTGAGCTATAGCCCTTCCCCAAATAGATTTAGGCAAAGGAACTCTCAAGCTACTTCAGAGATGAAAACCACGGGTTTGGATGGCTTTAACATATTAGACATTAAAACATTAAATATGAAAAGGATTGGACAAATTCATGGAGGATACATCAAGCAACAACTATTGTCATGTTAGCCAAATGGAATCTCAGCCTCTGAATGTTTGCATAGTGCATTTGGACTTTCAAGTAGCAACATAGCTGTCAACTTTTCCCTTTTCTTGCGAGGAATCCTATTCGGAATAAGGGAATTTTCCTTAAAAAAAGGGAAACGTTGACAGCTATGAGTAGCAAAGTGATGGTGGTGTAGCTGGGGCCTTGCATAGTCCGGGAGCTAGCTATTTAAACTATGGATCAAATAGTTCAAATCCCCCATTAACTATTTACCTCTTGACAAGCTCTAGGATGTTTTGTGAAGAGCCACCTAGATGATCAAAGGCAACGAATAAAAGAGAATTTAACACACCTTAAGTAACAAGACCTGTAAAAGGCATGAAAGAAAATGCCCATCCCCCCAAATTGTCTGGTACGCCCCTCCCGGTCCTTTTATATGCGGATGACGCAGTCTTAATGTCTTTTTCCTGTGTTGGATTAAGAAAACTTTTGAGATCTCTTACCAAATATTGCAGCATCGAACAACTAACAATTAACTACAACAAATCCATAGTCATGGTGTTCTCTAAAAAAAGGAGGAGGCATAAATGGAGAATAGATAATCGCTCAATAGAACAGGTAGCAACCTTTAAATACCTGGGTGTAACCTTCCAGGAAAGGGGCTCCTGGCGCTTTCAGATTAATAATACTATTGCAAATGCAGAAAGATCTACCAAAGCGTTAATAAGATTCTTCTATGGGAAGCCTCCCAGGTCTTTGCTGCCAAAATACTATCACAATTGTTATATGGATCCCAGATCTGCAGCTTTAAAAACCTTACTCTCTTAGAGGCATTCCAAACTAAGTTTTTCCGCTGCCTGCTGGGGATCCCCTCTTGCGTATCCAACATAGCGGTCCGTTTGGAGGTTGGGCAAATTCCTATCAGTACTCGGATATGGATACTGAAGATCCATTATTGGCTAAAGCTTATTTTCTTCCCGGTTGGGCTGGCACCTTTAACCTTACTAGATACCTATCAATCCAAATGGAAAGCTACACTGCTGGAGAAGCTTAAAGGCTTGGGGTTTCCACAGCAGACTCTGATAGCGACAGGCTTCGAGAAAGCTAGGACTACAATTCGCCAGCGTATTTGGGACATAGAATTACAATGCCACATGAGCGAAATGATTAAACATCCAGCAATAAGGGACCATGGGAGAGGTTTCTCTCCAGCTAACTATCTGTCAGGTCTTCAGGTACCCAAATACAGACGGTCTTTTACCCTCGCCAGATTCAACGTTCTCCCTTCTGCCTTACTTCAGGGCAGATTTGAGGGTAAACCATACACAGCACAGGTCTGCCCCTGTGGCTCGTTGGAAGTTGAAACTGTTTCACATGTACTATTACGTTGTCGTTTTTATGAGGATATACGTTTGATTTTTATTACACCTGTTTTGCAAAAGTCCAGGAAAGAATCGGATCACCATAGTTTAAAACTACTGCTAGAGGACAAGAATCCCAAGACTACATTAAGTGTAGCTAAATTCTGTGCGTCTGCAATCAATCGCAGGAAGCAAGTGGTATCCCATAGTGACCAAACCCCTAAATGTTAACTACAGGGGGCACGCTAATAATTAATTTTAATTTTTATCTTTAAATCCTTGTTATATTCATATTGTCCTTTGTATTTCTGATATTTTTTATGATCTGTGATATTGTGTGTGTTGATGCTGGTCTGTGACCGTATTAATAAATTCATTCATTCATAAAAGGCATGAAACATCCAATGAAATAAGGTCCCCTTGGAATTGGTGAGATTTGAGTGAATTGTGATTAACTTTGGGGGATCATGTCTAGCTGGAAAGCTGGACCTACTATTTCCCAACTGAAGGAAGCCAACTTCCCATAACCTACTAGGCTTCTCAGGCAGCAACCCAGATATCCCTTCCTGCAGCTTCACATCAACCAGGCAAGCAAGAGGTAAGGCTGCACTTTCTCATTTGCTTACCCCCTCCCCAGGTCACATGACCCATCTCTCCCCAGCGGTTATGCAGCAAACCCAAAGTACTGCTGACTATGGCAGGCAGATGAAAGGACCTGAGCGAATCAGTTGAGCGAAACTATGGTGCCTCAGTTCACAGTAAACTGAAGATACAGGGTAGAATCTACCCCTTTCCATTACAATCTCTCACCCTGTATCACATTGACCGTAATAAGCAGTCTCTGATTATCAGCTTTTGGAAACAAAAGCCCCAAGTTGTCCATCACCTATTCTCAAGGCACATTTTTGCATCTGCAAATGTATTTTGCTACCTGCAGCCAATTAATTTGCTGAAAAGCCATGGCAAACATGATTAATACCAATTGCCCTAGAAGGCCTTGAACGTTTGCAAGTCAGTCATGGATGAACGGGTGGGGAGGTAGCCAGACAGACAGATAGAAGCTTGGCAGGGAATGAGAAAAGATACTGTTAGACTTGTATGCTAGAACAGTCTGGCTGTGAAATGGCCGTATCTTATTGTTGAATGAACCTTTTGCTCCTCCAAACCATAAAGAAAAAAGGACTCCTGACAGTTGTCCAGTTGCGAACAACTCTGGGGTTGCGGCACTCATCTCACTTTACTGGCTGAGGGAGCCGGCTTCTGGCGAACCAGAGCAGCGCACGGAAACACAGTTTACCTTCCCGCTGGAGTGGTACCTATTTATCTACTTGCACTTGGATGTGCTTTCTGCTAGGGATGTGGGTGGCGCTGTGGTCTAAACCACTGAGCCTTGGGCTTGCTGATCGGAAAGTCAACGGATCGAATCCCCGCGACAGGGTGAGCTCCCGTTGTTCAGTCCCAGCTCCTGCCAAACCATAAAGAAGGTATAACAGTTTAAAGTTGCAAAGAAACTCCAGGTGAACTAGGATTCCCCAAGGCAGCCGAGATTAAGATAACGTTTTCCTGCTTCCAATGGTACTCAATGGCTGCCGTGAAATATCTGCCTTCCTAATGTTCAATGGGCCAGAACATTCATTAACAGTTACATTATTCGGATCCAAGACAGAACACATCATCACAGAATGTGATAAAAGTACAGGTGAGAAACCTTATCCTGAGACGTGGGGAAATGAGTTCAGGAAGCGGCTCCCCATCAATCACATATGCTAGGAATACATGAACAGCTGAAAGCACCCGAGTGCCCTGGCATGAGCTGAAAATAATCAGGCGGAGGACAGGCTTTCTATCAGTGAAGACTAGCTGATCATTCTTGGAGCTTATATGTGGTTATTTGCAGCTCAAGCCATATGTATCCAGGGTACAGCGTTTTCAATAAGCAGAAGGCTGCCTGTCTGAGGCGTTATACCTTGTTTCCTGAAGTATCAAGCGGCATGAATTAATTGCAAGAAAAATCTGTCCCAGCCAGTGCATCTATATTTGGAAGAATGAGAAGAAAACGCACCCACTTTATGTTGCTGAAGAAGATGCTGGTGTGTCCAGCAAACTTCAATGGCAATGTTTTAGTATGAGTACCAGTGTCTGTTAGGACACGGGTGGCGCTGTGGGTTAAACCACAGAGCCTCTTGGGCTTGCCGATCAGAAGGTCGGCGGTTCAAATCCCTGCAACAGGGTGAGCTCCCGTTGCTTGGTCCCTGCTCCTGTCCACCTAGCAGTTTGAAAGCACGTCAAAGTGCAAGTAGATAAATAGGTCCCGCTCCAGTGGGAAGGTAAACGGTGTTTCCGTGCACTGCTCTGGTTCGCCAGAAGTGGCTTAGTCCTGCTGGCCACATGACCCGGAAGCTGTACGCTGGCTCCCTCGGCCAGTAAAGCGAGATGAGCGCCACAACTCCAGAGTCGTCCGCGACTGGACCTAATGGTCAGGGGTCCCTTTACCTTTTACCAGTGTCTGTTACCACTATGTCCAGTGATATACTTGAATGCTGATTCTAGGCAATATGTTGTTGTTGTTCTTAATCCTGACTCCTACGTATTTTTGTGCTTGCTAATAGTTAGCCAGCCAGCCTGCTAGCCATAGGAATATAGGATACCTTCGTAGATTGAGTCAGGCCAGTGATTCAGTCTAGCTCAGTATTGTCTTTAGTGAGTTGCAGTGACTCTTCAAGGTTTCAGACAGAGGTCTTTCTCAGCCCTACCTGGAGATGACAAGAATTAAACCTGGGGCCTTAGCCTTCTGCATGCAGTGCTCTATGTGCCTTCCCTAGAAACAGGAATGATGAGGTTTGTATACTGCACAACCTGCATTCAAAATGGTCCCCTTCCCCCAGCCTTGCTATTCAACAGCTTCTACTTATGGTGAATGAATGTGTGGGTGAAAAGCAAACAAGGTACCATTTTTGGAAATGTTCTGGTAATCTCTATGGTTGCAGAGGTTTCTTTTTCGTAAATAGAGGTACAGCGACTCTGTCCAGCCTCTGAAACAAAGTTAACAGAACTCTGGTTTAGTGAATGCGTGGCATGCAAATAAAATAACAGATCAAGAATTGCAAAGATACAGTGCAGAGGACTTTCAGGTCAGTTATTTTGGGAGAGGAGCTTTTATGACTACCGTAAATGGTCTTGATAGAACACCCCCATTTTAGCCTCATGGCAACCCTGTGAGATGGGTTAGATGGCATGATAATGACTTGTCCAGTGGCCAATCCATGAGTTTCAGAGCTGAGCTGAAATACCTGGATGGATCACATGTTCATGTCCCTTTAAGAGGGGGAGTTACGCTTTCTTACCTAAGTCGGGGTGGGGATCAAGTTTTGGGAGACAGCTCTGATCAGTCTACACTGGGAAACAAGGCAACCAAAGATGATTATTGAGTGTTGCAGTACTTTTGTAACATCTCCTAAAGAGAACAAATTCCTTAGTCAGCGCTGTTAACAAACAAAAAAGGCACAAGGCCTGTGACCTGCGTGTTATTTACTGGGGTGATTGCTCATTCATTCCAAATGTGTGTTTGGCTCCAAAGCAAAAGAGCTAGATGGGATCTCCCTGAAAAGATCTGTTGTTGATTATATCGGGGGCTCCTAGCCCAAAGGCCTTTAACACTGCTGAGATGCTGCACTTGCGCAATGAACTGAAAGCCAAGTTTCAGTTGTGGTTCCACACTGTATCTACCAAGTGCTTTATCTTCATTGCAATCTCACCTGCACTCCATCTGCATGGAAAAGAGCATAATGACGCACCATATTTATAAATGTTAGAACCACAAGTTATTTACATCTACAACTTACAATCAAGGGTGCCATGTTTGTACGTTTGATGTTTCAGGAAACTTCGTGGAGCAACTTCATGATTCCATTGTTATCCAAGGCTTACAAAGGGATGTTTGGAGGAAAAGGATGCTATTAGCGGAAGGATATAAACCAAGTCTACTTCTTCCATTGGAAGAGCTGTACAATGGTGTGTCCAGCACAGCCAGGGTTTGGGCACAGTAGACAAAACAATCTAACTTCTGCATCACTCTGGTTCTCAACACATCACCTGAAATGAACCATGAGCAGGGACCATGGACAAGACAGGCACTACTGTTGCAGGCTGGACCTTCACTTATCCTTATTGGGGAGGGTCAATAAGTGCACTAGGCTTGTTCGCTTATATCTCCCTTTGGACATTATTAATTGTGAGATAAGGCAATAAGGATCCAGGAAGAACAGATGGCTTGTTCCCATTGATGGAGGAGAAGCCTGAATACCTTCCAGAAATTGTATATAAGCATTTAGTGGGCACAAAGTGAGCAGGGAATTACTAGGGGGTTATTTTACAGTTACTAATATTTTAAAGGTGATAAATTCATTGATTTTTAGATGCCGTGGGCAGTATTTTACTAATGAGCCTCATCAGCAAAAGGATCTCTGCTTGCACAATAGGAAGTTACTCCCTCTGCTTCCTGTGTGCACACACCCCCTCCCCAAATCTGCTCCAGAGGGTTGGGAGAACCCCAGAACATATTTAGGGGGTGCGTGAGAGAGGAGAGGGAGATAACATTCCCTTGTGTAAACAGAAATCCTTATGCTGAGAGAATGATTACTTTAGTGCTACACTGGATTCTCCTTCAGTGTCGTTTTCTACCCTGAACCTTCAGGGGTAAGGAGGCTTTTAAAAAATCTAGATAAAGAATCAAGAGAGACAGAAAGGAAATAATTTTCAGGATGCATTTTTCAAGAAACAGAAAAGCTTAAAAGCACTGGTTTACTCCACTGATGGCTTCTCCAAGCAGTCAGGTGAACCCAGACTAAGCAATGTCACTGCTATTTCACATTGAGGCCAAAATGATGAGGGTGAAATTGTGAAGTCCAAACTGTAAAAGCTTTGCATCACTAAGAAGCCTGGATCATCTTATAGTTTCTTATATCTGACAGCCCCACTTCTTAGAATGTATAAGTAACTACTCTAGACAACCACAATTCCTAAACAAACAATAGAACATCTACAGTATTGGCCTGCAAATAAGCCGCACCTTTAAAATTCAGGGGGGGAGGGAAGAAAAAAAGACAATACCTGAATATAAGCCACTCCCTTAAAATTCTGCAGGCACTCACACCTGTAAACGGCAAATGTAGAAGAAAATCCTACAGGTACTAGAGAGGACCCGCAAGTGGGTTAAACACCTGTTCGTAGCACCGTAAATGCAAATAAAAAAATCAATACTGCACTGTAAAATACGGGGAAAGCAATGAATGACATTAGAATTACAGTAATTGCACAACAGTCTCAAGCTCGCAAACCGGCAATAAATTTTTTTTTGGTTCCGTTTTACCGTATGTCTGTTTTAGCGGCAATGTCGTAAAAACCAATTTTTGTAAGGTCACAAATTGAAGCTGCACTTTAACTTTTCATGGTCGGAATTTGGGGGGGAAAGTGTGGCTTATATTCAGGCCAATACGGTATATATGATGCTGTTTGTTCCCAATAAATCCTTCTTCACACAAAGAATGAAAAACCTAGCTTTTTATATGATTGAAAAGGAGATGGGGGCAAACAGTCTTATGAACTCAGAAAGATAAATTGCCCAGGAATCAGGAGTTTATGGAACATTAACAAAACTGCCTTAGCAATTGCAAAGAAGTAATTAGGAGACAGTTGAACCAAGGAAACCTTATCTCTAAACATTGCTTTGTCATCTTAGACAAGTGGACAGATTTGGGAACAGAAGGAATAATAGATCCCACAGATTAAAAATAGAGGCTATTTCAGAATAGTGACATTGGGAAAGAACATCAGGATGAAACAAATGGAAAGTAATTAAGTTGGAGCTGAATTTCGAAGGTAATTACTCTTGGGAACGAAAACTACCATTTGGATGAAAACCACTAATTTAAGCTGCCATACTTTGTTTAAGCAGGGTCAGAATTGACATGTGGAAAAAAGAATGGACAAATCTGTCAATTTCAGCTTCGCTCAGCTTCTTATTTCTCCAATCTTAAGTCTTAATCACATTTCCACAAGACTTGGTGATTTTTCTTTAAGCCCTCATGAAAATTCGGATGTGTATTATTATTATTCTTACAACAACCCCACCCACCGTTCACCAGCAGATTCCAGAGTAGATTACAACAATCCGAAATGAATAATTGACCTTCCGTGACACACCACTCCAAAGTGATTGTTTTTAGAGGCTTACAGAAGGACCATGATTTGACTAAAAATGTGGAGTCAGGGGGCTGAAGCTTTTGGATTTCATTAAGGATTCCCCTATACTATCTATCCAATAATTAAAAGGAGGGAGCTCATATTGAAAAGAAACTGCCTGGGGGAAGGGAGCTGCAGCGACAAAGACAGTGAGTTGGGGAAGAGAAAGTACACACACACACACACACACACACACACACACACACACATACATGACTGCGGTCCAGCTGTGCATCCCTTTAAAACATAGCTTCCCACCATTGCTTTCGCTGGGACATGGATCTATGTGCTGCAGTTGAGTTGTTTGGGCTTGAAGATAAGCATGAAGGCAAAAGAAGAAGAAAGTTTGGTCTGGAAACCATGAAACAATGTGTTATTGTGGAATGGGAGGATCATAATTTTTAGGAAACATCAGAAGCAGAGGGCATGGCAACACTCCAGAACTTCCATCTGAACACAAAACATTTTCTCCACAACCATTCATTCCTGAGATTCTGGTGACTTAGCTTACACACCCAATTGTGGAGTTGAGGAATCCGGTTGCTCCAGAAAACTGAGGCCAGTCAAGCTCATCAGCAAAAGCCTCAGGAAGGTTGGAAAATGCCTTCTACAAAAGAGATTAAGAAATCAGGATGGATTTTATTTTCTGTACTTGCCCTTCACCCAATCGTCTCATGGTGGGTTACAATAATGGGCTTCCATGCCCAGAACATTGGCAATAAACGATTGTTCTTTTCATATTAGCTTTTAACGTGATACAAAGTTCAAGCAGTTTAAATGCAGTTAATAGGACACAGCTATAGGCCATAAACAAATTAGTTATCAAGAATTATAGATCAGACATGGAAAATATATGTATTTCTTTTTGGGAGGAGGAATTAATCACAAACCCCTTCCCTTGAGATTTTATTACTAGAGATCAGCTACGTCTTGAGTATAGTAAGGCTGCCCTCCTGGCTTGGTGCCATCCTGAGCACTATCCAATGGGTGGGCAACCTTTACTGTCCTTTTGGGCCAGATCCTTATCTGGCTCCACCCCTATAGGGCTCCGGGGGCAGCGGTGTTTGCTACACAGCACGGCTATGGCCCTTCCCACAGGGCTACCATTTTCCTGTGGAACCATGTTGGACCCTCCATTTGGAGCAAGCCTGGGTTGCACGGCCAATCAGGTCAGGGACACAGGGGTTCTGCCCTGCCTGCCCCTGACATATTCAAGATGGCAGCCAGATGCAGACCGCCCTCTTTGCTGACTGTTGCAGGATTTTCTATCCACCCACCCAGTCTGTTAGTGGCCCATCCTGACATGGGCAAGTTGGCGAAAGGACCTTGATACGGTCTACTTGGTTGCTGCATTCAGGGCCAGGGATGGATTTTCCCCTGCAAGCAAATTAGCCAGCTTGCAGCTTTCTGTCTACCTCATAGAAACTTTCACAACTCTGGTGGAAAAGGCACTGGGCTGGATCCTTAGTTGTGTGGGTACCCAGTTAAAGGGGTGACTCTGTCCGGGAGTCCATAAAGGGACTGATGGGCCAATACACCTCTCCCAATGGCAGCCTGTGTGGGGTCATGGCACCTGACTCCCCAGTCGACCTTACTGCGTTACTATCAGGCAGCAGGTGGGCTGCCTGATACATGCCCAATGCCTTAGGCAAACCTACTCTTACCTGTAATCAATAAAATTGTGGCCTAATTCAACCCAATACCAATCTCCTGTGTTCATTTTATTGGTCCTCCCCACACCAGCCGCGGACATCATTCGCCATCAAATAGCACAGTGCTTTATGTTTTCCAGTACAGTCGTACCTTGGGTTACAGACGCTTCAGGTTACAGACTCCACTAACCCAGAAATATTACCTCGGGTTAAGAACTTTGCATCAGGATGAGAACAGAAATTGTGCTCCGGCAGTGGCAGCAGCAGAAGGCCCATTAGCTAAAGTGATGCTTCAGGTTAAGAACAGTTTCAGGTTAAGAACGGACCTCCGGAACGAATTAAGTACTTAACCTGAGGTACCACTGTACTGAGTCTTGGCATTTAAGCTAGATTTCAGAGCTAAGCTTAGACCCTAGCAACCAAATCTGGTTCATGGACCTGAGGTTCCCCACCTCGGCCACCGCTTCCTGAGTCCCGCAGATTAATAAGGATCAGGGGAAAGGAGGACTGGGAAGGCCGAGATCAGAGCATGGAGGTAGGTCTAAGCCTCGAGGACTCAGCATCGCTTCAAAATACTGTACAAGGCATTTGCAACACAGAGAAAAATACTTGTGGAGAAGCTGAAAAACGTGAACATCCAAGATTTACAATAGGAATGCTGACACAATCGAAAACGCTAGCTTGAGCACATCCCTTTCATGCTTCATTGTCATTAATGTCATTATCCTGAGTATTGTTACCACGTTTATTAGGCATGATCATCTCAATTATCACTGCCTCTGATTTATTATGCTCATCCCTGGCTCTGTCATCAGTGTGATTCCTATAATCATTTTTTTCCATAAAGCATTAACGAAGAAAAACAACAGCCAATCTCGAATATTTAAATCAGTTAAGGCTCTCCAAAGAGAAAATTAAAACTGCAAACAATGTGGCTTTTAATTTGAATGCTGCCCACAATGCAGCAATAATTATTGGTGCTGAATATTTACTTTTAGCATTGCAGTTTTCCCTCCCAATTTCCCTTCGAAGTTTTCAATAAACCACTTGGGTAGTTCCTTTCTCTCTCTCTCTCTCTCTCTCTCTCTCTCTCTCTCTCTCTCTCTCTCT
>JAXCMG010000061.1:1348687-1363004 GCA_034642415.1 Podarcis siculus
TCTCTCTCTCTCTCTCTCTCTCTCTCTCTCTCTCTCTCTCTCTCTCTTTTTGGAAGAAAATCAATAGCACTTCTTAAGCCATCATGTGGTGGTCGTGGGCAGAAAGTTGCTTTACCTAGATGATTAGCAGTAGATTGGCAACCATTTCTGACTCCCAACTGTATAACAAAAAGTAAAATTGCAAGTAAACAAAAACACTCTGCCTTGGCTTGCCTTAGGCTAATCCCTTAGTGTCTCTCACCCGTAAAATATGAACATTAATTGCTTGTCGTCAACCAGGGCTTTGCATAGTTTTGCTGTCTGATTTTTTTTTACTTTAGACAAATGGAATTTCACAAAAAGAACACTTGCTGTGCCCTTTCCCCCCCTGAAACCCCTAGAAAGCCTCTTTGGAGGGCTGAGTGGTGTCTCTTGAACATGTTATTCAGATGGTTATAATGGTGGTTATGGGACAGTCTGATTTCTCCAGCCACAAGGTGGCTATGAGCTTATTGGTTGTTATTGACCTGGTTCAAACCGAACAGGGCGCCCCAAGAAAACACAGCTTGCACATAAACCATTCGAGTGCACCTTCCTGCATCTTTTCCTTGTCTCATATGTTTGGCTGCAGAGGAAACATCATGGCCTCTTGAATGAAAGACACTTTTGTTTTCCAAACCAGAAGGGCGTAAGGGTTCTCTTAATGTTGGCTGAACGGCTTCCCACAAATCTGCCTTCTGCCTACGGCACTGTTGTCAACGGCTCCTGCAAATATTTATTACTGACCCTAATGATGAACATTTCACTAGAGATAAGTAGTAATTCTACTGTAGGCAGCACAGCAGAAGACAAGAACATCTGAGATGAGAACAAAGGTGTGATTACTTGTGGGGGAAGCTAAAGGTAAAGGTAAAGGGACCCCTGACCATTAGGTCCAGTCGTGGCCGACTCTGGGGTTGTGGCACTCATCTTGCTTTATTGGCCGAGGGAGCCAGCGTACAGCTTCCGGGTCATGTGGCCAGCATGACTAAGCCGCTTCTGGCGAACCAGAGCAGTGCACGGAAACACCGTTTACCTTCCCACCAGAGCAGTACCTATTTATCTACTTGCACTTTGACATGCTTTCAAACTGCTAGGTTGGCAGGAGCAGGGACCGAGCAATGGGAGCTCACCCCGTCGTGGGGATTCGAACCGCCAACCTTCTGATCAGTAAGTCCTAGGCTCTGTGGTTTAACCCACAGCGCCACCCGCATCCTGTGGGGGAAGCTATAATGGCCAAAAGACCCAGATACCTGAGAGACCACCTGCTTCCTTATACACCTGCCCAGACTTTGTAGTCACTGAAGGATGCCCCTTCTCTGAGATACAGTATGTGCTGATTTGTGAGAGGACATTCTCAATAATGGCACCCGAATTCTGGAATGCCCTCCTCTCTGAAGAACCAACACTGATGGAATTTTGACACCAGGTAAAACCGTAGATATTTCAACCAAGAATTTGGTTAAATTGGTGCCCCCCCCTCTTGGCTGCTGTAGTTACAATGTTAGTATATTGTCTGCTTTCACATTAAGTTGCATTCAAATGAAATATGGCTTTATTGTATTTTAATGTTGTTTCTTGCTCTGGGATTCTGTGATTGAAAGAAGAGCAGGTTATAAATAATTTTAACCAACCAACCAACATGGGAGGAACAAGACACATCCATGGTACTAATAAACTGAACAGATGTTTTCCTTTCTAAAGAAGAGTTTCTGGTTTCTTAATATATCTTGAAAACCTCCCATGATTATTACAGCAGTGGCTGAAAGTGATCATCCCCAGAACTATATAGACACTCAATGGGCACCATTTATAATAGAGGGCAGTTATAATGGGCACCCTTAGTAACAGAGAAGAAAGTGAATTATGGGACGGCCAACTGAGATGAGCACAATGACCAGCTGAAACGACATACCACTGACATTTGCGAAGCTGTCACCCATTCAGGAGGGATGTGAAAATGAGCCCCAGCTGAATCTCCCAAGAAAATGATTCCCTTGGACTCTGTGCCTATGGAAGACAATTAATAATTTTAAAAGCTTCATTATTTTTCCCTCACATTCCAAACCCGTATGCTGCACAAAGCACAACAGCATTAAGAAAATCCACAGGGCAGTTCCAGCACACAAAGAGCAATCAAAACAACGATTTGGCCGTTTGTGCTCATTTCCAAACCTAAAATAAGATTTTTAACTTCCTCTGCACTATAAATAACCCGAAAATAAATGGACACATCAATCAAGTTTACAAAAAGTGCATGCTAAATTAGACCAATTTCTATTAGGCCTCTTTTAAAGCTTGAATTGGTACTTTAAAGTGGACCCTGCTGGGAGCAACATAAATTTTTACTATCTGCAGTGCGTTCAATAAAAGTGGAACATTTAGTGAAATCAGGGCATTGAGAGCATTGCTCTCAATTTGGTCTATTAGGGCAAAATTACAAGCTTCTCATAAACACTGACTGCTTCACTGCACCCAGCCTTTAAAGATGGATGGTGCCTGATAACATCTCTTGCAATTTCAGGGCGCATAAAAAGCAAGGCAGTCCTCCTGGTCCACAAGAGATAGAAAATGCCTCCCCAAATCCACAATTGGGCTACATCTTTATTAGCATGCTTTGTGTAACATAGAGAGTTCTGGAGACCTAGAAAACTTGCTCACTTAGCTGGAGTTTGGCCTACTGTGTCCTGAGAACCAGTTCAAAGAGATTGGCTTTTTTAAAATCTGGAAGAAGTATAACTTCTGCTCCCTTCTCAATGACTAACTGGCTTTGTGTTTGCCAAGCAGCTACTAAACATTAGTGGTGGCACAAGAATAGACCTTGTGGGAGGTCCATGTTAGTTCTATTCAGGGGTGATTTCCATCATGTACAGGCACCACCATTAGATCAATTTGTGTTTGATCGGGAATTTGTGTTTGAGCTCTGCTGTGGGCTAATTTAGATACTGCCTACGTGGCATTGTTGCCTCTGTAAAAGAACTCCACGACTGCCAGCAACAACATTACATTAATAACATATTGCTATGTGCAATAGGATGTGGAATTCAGAAGAACAAGGCTGTTTATATGAATTCAGAAGAATGAGGTCTATGGTATTTATAGTGATTTCTAACTCTTTCTATAGAGCTTCTCTTTCAGCCAGGCACGCTGGGGAGTGGGAGCTGAGGGGTCTTCAGTCCCTCCCAAAATTTTCATGGAGGGGGATGGGCCCCCCCAAAATCCTGTGGCTCCGCTCTTCCTCCTCCTCCCTATCCAGCGCACAAATGCTTGCATCACAGCAGCAAAACACCCTTGCATCCCAGCCTAGCGCTTGAGTGTCACATGATGCACCTCCCATGTGTCACGTGATGCACCCCCCATTCACAGCTTCCTTCTAAAAATGCATGAGATTATGACGACATAATATAACCCAGGAACACTGGCTCTTGCAGAGTTAAAGGTAAAGGGACCCCTGACCATTAGGTCCAGTCGTGACTGACTCTGGGGTTGCGGCGCTCATCTCGCTTTATTGGCCGAGGGAGCCAGCGTACAGCTTCCGGGTCATGTGGCCAGCATGACTAAGCCGCTTCTGGCAAACCAGAGCAGCACACGGAAATGCTGTTTACCTTCCCGCCAGAGCGGTACCTATTTATCTACTTGCACTTTGACATGCTTTCGAACTGCTAGGTTGGCAGGAGCAGGGACCGAGCAACGGGAGCCCACCCCATCGTGGGGATTCAAACTGCCGACCTTCTGACTGGCAAGTCCTAGGCTCTGTGGTTTAACCCACAGCGCCACCCGTATCCCTTTTTGCAGAATTACTGGTAACTAATTCTGCAATAAGAAAATGAATAAATTTGGACGCTCAAAGGCATTAAAATTTTTTTTTAAGGGAGACTGGCCTGTTTTTCCCCCCTGGTGAAGTGAGCCCCCATTTAAATGCTGGCTGATTGACAGCTCTGATTCTCTCCCACACTTGAAGTGCTTTTCCTGCCTATTATCATGTGAAACAAGGTTTATATAGTGCCTTTAAACAGAAACTTCTCTTTTTTTAAAAAAGCAAAACTACCCTGGGGTAGGGAGTGGGAGGCATTGTGACACCAGTAAAGGTAAAGGGACCCCTGACCGTTAGGTCCAGTTGTGGCTGACTCCAGGGTTGCGGTGCTCATCTCGCTTTATTGGCCGAGGGAGCCGGCATACAGCTTCCAGGTCATGTGGCCAGCATGACTAAGCTGCTTCTGGCGAACCAGAGCAGCACACGGAAACGCTGTTTACCTTCCTGCCAGAGCGGTACCTATTTATCTACTTGCACTTTGAGGTGCTTTCGAACTGCTAGGTTGGCAGGAGCAGGGACCCAGCAACGGGAGCTCACCCCATCATCGCAGGGATTCAAACCGCCGACCTTCTGATCAGGAAGTCCTAGGCTCTGTGGTTTAACCCACAGCGCCAACCACTCCCCTACGGAAAAGGTAAAGGACTCCTGGACGGTTAAGTCCAGTCAAAGGTGACTCTGGGGTTGCAGCGCTCATCTCGCTTTATTGGCTGAGGGAGCCGGCGTACAGCTTCCGGGTCATGTGGCCAGCAGGACTAAGCCACTTCTGGCGAACCAGAGCAGTGCACAGAAACACCGTTTACCTTCCCGCCGGAGCGGTACCTATTTATCTACTTGCACTTTGACGTCCTTTCGAACTGCTAGGTTGGCAGGCGCTGGGACCAAGCAATGGGAGCTCACCCCATCACGGGGATTCAAACCGGCGACCTTCTGATCGGCAAGTCCTAGGCTCTGTGGTTTAACCCACAGCGCCACCCGCGTCCTGTGACACCAGTACCACAGGCCAATTAACTTCCCACCTGCAGAGCTTGGTTTCTCTGAGCTTGGCTTTCAAAAGGAATCAGCACATTTGACAACAACATGAGGATTGTACCGATGACCCTCATTGGTAGTATGTTCATACATTCCCTTTGTTTTGTTTTTCATCATATATTTCAGAATTATTATTATTTTTAATGAATCGGGCAATTTGCAATCAATATTCTCAGCTATATTTTAAAATTAGAGAAATTACCTTTACAAAATTTCTGCTCATAGGCGATGCCATCTTTTGGATCAACACCCTAATGGAGGAGAAAAGAAAATTAACTCATGGAGCTGAATGCACACACAAACAGAGGAAGAGGGAGAGAGAGAGAGAGAGAGAGAGAGAGAGAGAGAGAGAGAGAGAGAGAGGAGAAGCATCAATTAAGGTTTGCACATTCACCTTTTCTTTCAGGAATTGTTCCAGCAACACAATGAAATACAAGCAACCCAGTCTGTTAGAAAACGTTGAACAGTAGCAACATGAATACCTGGGGGACCCCAAATAGCTGAGGATCACTTTTCCATGATGGCAGGAATGGGCAAAGAGGCTTCCTTTTATCATACACAAAGGGATAGCATGAGCCAGACATGTTATATGTAGGTGGAAAAAATGGGTAAAGGACCCCTGGACAGTCAAAGGTGACTATGGGGTTGCAGTGCTCATCTCGCTTCAGGCCGAGGGAGCTGGCATTTGTCCACAGACAGCTTTCCAGGTCATCTGGCTCAACGGCACACTGTGATGGAAACCAGAGCGCAGGGAAACCTTCCTGCCTCTGTGGTACCTATTTATCTACTTGCACTGGTGTGCTTCCGAACTGCTAGGTTGACAGGAGCTGGGACAGAGCAACAGGAGCTCACTCCGTCACGGGGATTCAAACTGCCAACTTTATGTACGGCAAGTCCAAGAGGCTTAGTGGTTTGGACCACAGTGCTACCCACGTCCCCGATTCCTAATGTAATAAGATAAATAAAACTAATCTAAATTAAAACAAACATTATTCAGTGTGGCTTACATATAAGCATGTAAGTAACCAAAAATATAAACGACCAAATCAAAATCCTGATAATGAAATAATTGTATCATAAATAGTGGCCTTCGTCACATATCTTTGGGGGCCAGGCGAAAAGGTTTCCCTTCAACCCGGCATTCGGCTGATTAGCATTTGATGGCTTTTGAAATGTGTTTGTGGGAGGGGGGTTACTGGTTTGTTTCCGTCTGTGTTTTATTATGTCTTTTGTATTCTCATTTTGTATTCTTCTGTTGTGAACCATTCTGTGATCTTTGGATGAAGGGCGGTATACAAATTTAGTAGTAGTTGTAGTAGCAGTAATAGTAATAGTAGGAGCAGCAGTAGTGAACACATTTTCTAGCATCCAAAGAGATGCACTCAGGGACCCATATAATTCGCTGAGGTTTTCTTTCTTTGGACAGCAAATCCCAAGGCCATTTCACAAGCCCTTTTGAAATCCTCTTCATTTTCATAAGTGGTTTGCCATGTGTCAAGGATTCCTAGACCTATCACTGAAATAAAATAAACCAGGTTTTTACCCTCACCTTGTTGCTTTTTGGTATCCCATGAATGCACGAGTTTTGAAATAAGGATTACTTATGTAAGACAGTTTCACTATCCAAAAGAGTTAGAAGTAGCTGGGGCAACTTTCATAGCAGTTTTTTAAAGGTAAGATTGTCCCCAAGGTAATGCCTGTGGAGGCAGTACAGACGTATTCTTAACTAGGGGAAGTCTATTCTTTTGAAAGCTCATGACGTAAAAACTCACATAGACAGATTCCAAAATCGGAACTGAACATCTGTGGGAAATGTCAAAATATATCCTCCAACGACTCACCCATATTCCATTACAGTTGGAGTCCTTATCTGCATCCCAGTTATCAGGGCTACAATAGAAAGGAAATTAATACATTTCAGAAATGGGTCAAGGTGGCATTTTTCAGACACACAGACACACAGCTTCCACCAGAATGCTGACTTTCACTTTGGTGTGAAGTCATGTAACTTCACACCATGTTTTGCAGATGCTTTTTTCCAGTATCTGCCCCAGCATCAACAGTATCAATATAATGTACTGATGCTAATGGATGAAGCCCTGAACAAACGCTCAAGAATTTTTAGAAAAAAAGTTTTTAAACATAACTGTATGGGAAATAGCAATGCCTAAAAAGAGATACAGGTTTTTTCTTTATGATATTTTTTGTGAATGTTTCAGTGCTGAAAAGTAGCATTACAATACTTTTTAATAAATAAAATACTTTATGAAAATAAATAGATAACAATTCAGGATATGCATAAGCTATGTTTCTGCTATGTGGCTATCCTGACTATCAAAATCCGCTCTACACCACTTCCCACATATATCATGCAGACCTTCTCAT
This sequence comes from Podarcis siculus, assembly GCA_034642415.1. Lineage (NCBI taxonomy): Eukaryota > Metazoa > Chordata > Lepidosauria > Squamata > Lacertidae > Podarcis > Podarcis siculus. The sequence continues at coordinate 1,355,934 of JAXCMG010000061.1, forward strand.
GGGCAAACCATTTGGAGTCCCACAAAGCTACCCAAGCTATTGGGGAAACCTGAAGCTATAATATCATATCTAAAGAAGTGATTTGTCCTAAGAAGAGAGGAGAATTTAAAACACCCAAATTACCGTCTGCCGGGATACACAGAGGCCTGGATATCGTCACAGTCTCTACCTCTCCAGTGATATCCTCTTAAGGTCTAACCAGGAAGAGAAATGAAGAAGAGTGTAGCATTATAATTCTGCCCCCTTCCAGCCAACCATTAAACATCTAAAATAAAAATCTAACTACAGAAGGGGGAGAGAGATTCATAAAGCAACCCTCCCAGCTGCCTTCTTTTAAAAAAAATGACACACTGCTTATTTTCATGCAGAAATAAGACACCCTGACAATTTTAATACTTTTTGCTTCATGTTTTATTAATAATTCAATAAACATGACACTCTTTGCTTCTCTGGGCAATGTATTTCCATGGCCAAGCCTCCAGAAAGAATATAAAAGGAATAATTATTTTTCTTCGCCATAAAGGAAACAATATTTCAAAATAATAGAGAGTACCCCCCGGTCTTGGACTACTGCTTTACAAAGTGATGGGTTTTATAGATACTAGAAGGGACTCTTGTGAGAATCTTGTTGCTGGCATATGACTTTACTTACCGGATAAAGACTAAATTTATCTCCATCAAGGTCTTCGAAAGGTAACTTACTACGGATAAGTCTGGAAGGATAAACACAATGATCACAAACACTTTTCCTTTTTTTTGCAAACAGTGCTATAAAGAGTTCCGCTTATCCCTTCTGCACCATTAACAGCTCTGACATACACACATCTATTCTGCAAGCAATTGTTATTATATATGGAAAAGAGCTTTAACAAAAACAGTTTTCATTCTTTGGCCTAGGAGTTGATATTAAACTGAGCACATTGGTCATTGTGAGCACCAGGACAACATTTACATGTATCTGGAGCAAGCTGGTTGGTGATCACTGTGCACATCAGCCTCTGTTGATCGACATTTGCACACGTGAATTTCACATAGCTTATCCAAGCGGAGTGGCGGTCAGAGCTACCTTACATGTTTGGAATACAGATAGTTTGTTCTTGCTTTCCTTCATTCGTGGCACTGTAACTGTGGAGTTCCATATAAGTATAGGCCCTAGCTCAGGAGAACATCACTTTCTGGATGGAGAACAGCTCGTAGGTATGGACTAGGGCCGGGCGATAATCTGGTTTTCAACTTCTTGATATACCACCAGCTAAACATTGTGATATACTGATATACAGTGGAACCTCTACCTGTGACCATAATCCATTCCGGAGGTGCGTCCAGAGGTCGAAACGGGTCACTAGGAGAGGCGCCGTTGTGCGCAGGCGGCAATTGTCCGCTTCTGCGCATGCGCGAATGGCGGCAAACCCACCGGTTACTTCCGGGTTTGCCGCGGATGTTGGGCGAAATAGACGCAAGAGGACGCAGATGTAATAAGAGGTTTGTGTCGGAACTCCGCTCGGCCAAGCCGATAAGGCCTCATCTTCCTCCGAGCTGAGCCTTTGAAATTGCCTCCGATGTGTTTAATGACCTGAGCCTTTGATAAGGCCTCAAGCACATTCTATCCAGCAGGGTTCCCAGCGCAGGGATGAGACGAGAGGTTTGGCTACATTGTAAAGAGTTTTATTTCTAAACTGCGCAGAACAGAAAAAACATCCTCTCTCTATGGAAGCAGAGAGCAACTGAAACAAAGGAACAAAGGGAACAGGAAACCACTAACGTCACATCCCGTCTCCCTTTCCCGTGAGACTTGAAGGTCTCTGGAATGTAAACAGAGTCCTGTGACTCCAAGCAGCTGCACAGTGATAACAGAAACTAACAGTTTGACTGTATCACAGTCTGAAATAAGGATGGAGCTATGTAGAGGCACTGGTTGGCTTCAAGGTTTCCCCCACATTGTGATTTTTCCATAGCGCGTGCACACACACACACTGTGGTTCGTGATATATTGCCAGGTCAAAAATGATCAAACCAGTATCACAATATGGACTTCAAACCGGTTTTGGACGATACATCGGCCCAGCCCTAATATGGACATATGGTCCAAATTAAAATCTGCCTGGACACCATTTTGTCGGTCCAATAAACCCAGATGTATGGCAGCCTTAAGTTACTGGTCCTGCCTGTTAGCAATGATGGGAGTTATATTTCAGCAACATCTGAAGGGCCAAAGGTACTCCATGTTGGGAAACTGTGTACGTGCAGCTACTCACACAGGGTCAATTAAGGTTTGGCAGACAGCCAGAAGGCAATCTGAAGGAGTAAATCTGCCTGGTGATAACAGAGACATGGAGACCACTCCCTGATTGGTCGAGCTCTCTCAAGGGAGTGATAATTAATGGCCTACTAACTGGTAGTTTGGAGTTCAGTGGTTCAATGTGTCAGTGTAGGAGTTGTGAGTCGTGTCAGAGAGAGCTAGCAAAAGATCCGTGTTCTGTTCCTGTAAATAGTCCACTGTATATAATAAACACCTAACTACAAGTTCCTGGTTTCTGCTTCGTCCATCCTGTCTGCAGCCAAGTTGCCAATTGCTTCTGTGGATTCTGCGTTTACTCTGCTAGGTCTGGCTAAGGTCCTGCAACTAGTCAGAAAGTTGCGAAACACCAAATAGGTTTTGCCAATACTCTAGTCCTGCTCTGGAGTATGAAATTAGCCCAACTCCTGGAGGTTGGGGGGGAGGGGAAATGGTTTTCAGAAAGGTATCCAAGTCTTGGCTTAAAATATGCTTTTAAGAAAAAACTACCTTTTCCTTAGAAACCTGCTTCAAGGCTATATCCTTTTATTATTACAAGTGGGAGCTTCTTTTACTTTCTACATGGATGATTTTCACTCTCAAGCCCTGGGATTTAGTATCACAGATTTTATGCAGTAAATCTGTATCCGACACTAAAACGCTTGTTTAAAATGAGATTTTGTTTGGGGGTTTTTCTTTGGTCCGTTAGCTTTCCTCCTTACTCTGCTAAAATCAAGAGCAAGAGTCATAAACAATGTAGTAAGGAGATGGCATAAACCGCATGGTGTTAGTTAAAAGATAAAAAATATCTGCGCTGCCAGGTGCTCTGAGTTATTAGAATCAATAATTTCCTTTAGTCCTGTTTCCCCTTTTCTTTCTACACGGCACAGGTGGGCAACTTGAGGCCCAGGAGCCACATGCAGCCCCTGACTTCATTTTATGCAGCCTCTGATACCTCTTGAAGTGGCCCCAATTCTAGCATACTATCAGTGTGCCTTCCTCTCTGCTCACCCCCTTTTTTTTTTACATTTGAAACCATTTCCCCCCTCCTGGCGCAGCTTCAGAACAACTGGAATGAACAATATGTTACTGTATAAAAATAAATTGATGATTTTTTAATAAACATCTTTCCGGCTTATATGTCTTGGGGAAAAGAATGCCATCCAGTTGTCTGATCATTAATTGGCTGGTTCTGGGCATATAGTGTGTGTCTAGCCCATAGCTGTCAACTTACAGATTTGAAAATAAGGGACCAGCAGCCTCGAATATAAGGGATCAGCAGCCAAAATAAGGGATTTCCTTTCCCCCCACCATGTGCCCCCGCTTCAGACAGACCTTTTCCCCCGCAAGGGTGAGTGGGCCATCAATGACGTATCCATCCGATTCCGAGCACAGGTATGTTCAACTTCTGAGCGCCTCCGAGCCAAAGGCAGAAAGCCCAGCCAGCAGCCAAACGAAGCCTCAAGCGGTGGTTCCCACAGCGCAGCAACCCGGCAAAGGGGATGCAGCAAGGAAAACCCCCGTCACTTCTCCTCTGGGAAGTGCTGAGCAAAGGCGAGTCCGCAGGCAACACTGCCGATTTGATTGGCACAAGGCATGCAAGCTCCACCCCCCAGACATTCCTAAGAATGGGTGGGTGGGTGAGCCATGCAGCCAAGTAACACAGTTGGAGCCTCCCTCCTCCCTGGCCGGCAGGGAGGGAGGGAGAGGAGCTGCTTCCTTTGAAACCCGGGAAATGTACAGGATATCATCAATCCAGGACAGCAGTGGGAAACGGCACTCAGAGTTTCCCGCCAAATAAGGGATAGTTGACAGCTATGATCTAGCACACTAAAGTCAGAAAAGAATTAATTTCATTTGCTTTCCAGAACAGTATCTATGTTGGACTGTTCTTATAATTCACCCCCCATAACACTTATTTGAGAGTAGTGGCGAAGCTGCATGCTCCAGCAGCAGGGGCGGAAAGCAGGTGGGGGCGTGGCACATGGTGGGGGGTGCGCAGCACATGTCGGAGGGCAGCTGCGATGGTACCCCCCTCCCCAATGGTGCCAGGGGCGATGCGCTCCCCCGCCCCCTTCCTCCGCCAGTGTTTGAGAGTAACCCCATCAAATGCAGTGGGACTTACTTCTGAATGGACTGGCACAAGATTAGAAATTCTAATCCAATTTCCAATAGTGAAAACTAAAGCAGGGTGGAAATGATTCTGGATAATACTTTTGCCTCTCTTTGACTTTGGCTCCACTTACAATTGGCAAGTGGCCCCTGAGAGACTACCCCAAAAAGAATGTGGCCCTCGATGTAAAAAGGGCTGTTTGTCCCCACTGTAAGGTACCCAGACATTGCCTCTAACTCACCCTATATTTATTGCATCCATCCTTGATAATATCAGTTCCTCTTTCGTAGTGCTGGCATTAGCATATTTGATATACAGGGAGTCAATGACGTTTTCACGAAATGTGACGTTACACAAATTTTGCACAAACCTTACCCTACAGTGACATTTTCAAGAAGCACCAGCACTCCTGTTTTTTTATAACCTGTGTGCTAAGTGGCTATTAACAGATTTCCAGCTTCTAGGCCTTCTATATAGTGGAACTGAGTCACAAAGCCAACACAGGCAGCAAGATTTAAAAATGCATTTAACATCAGCACATGGAGAACAAATGACAACATAGCTATGAGTACAGCATTTTGATCTGTAAGTGTTCAAAGGGCTCTTGTGGCACCAAGATTATCCAGCAGATTATATCTCCTTTCTTAGAGAATATAATGGGGAGGAGTTATGCTGTTTGAGAAGTGCTGTGTGTGTGTGTGTGTGTGTGTGTGTGTGTGTGTGTCCTGGGCTGCTGAGCAATATGTACCTTCTGCAGTAAACTAAAAATATATTTTAATCAATGGGTAGCATAAAGATTTTTATTTTTTTTTAAAAAGAAAATAATACATACGATTGGATTTTCTCACACAGCTGCTTCAGAAAAGGAACTGAACACACACCTGATAACCGATGAATGTTTTCCTAGGAGGAGAAAAGCAAACATTGGTACTTAGCATGATTAGTTTCTTCTCTGTTGTGGAGAACGGGGATCCAGGATGTGGGTTTGTCTCTGCCCATCTCACCACTGGCAGGAAGTCTCTTAAAAAAAACTTTGCTGGCCCCCGGCCTATAGAGTGAGATGGGCGCACCAACCCCAGAGTCTGTCAAGACTGGCCCATACGGGCAGGGGTACCTTTACCTTTACCTTTACAAGCCCCTTGCTCCACTTCAACCCGTGCTTGAGCAAGGAACTGTATAGTCACACAAGAACAACCAAGGAACAGGAGAGGAACACAGTGATTTCAAAGGAACATGCCCTCTTGTTCACTACATGAAAGAAAAGGTTCCTACTGGCCCCTTTAACTAGTCCAGGTGTAGGGGAGAAGGGAAATAATCCTGATATGGGCCAAGAAGGGAAGAAAAAGTAGGAGGTCCCTGGACCAAAAGTCTCCTAGTTCTCTGGGCAACCCTCTGAGATTCAGCATCTGATAGCCTCCCCTCCATGCAAAACCTGGGAGGGCCAGATCCCAATTCTGCCTAGAGAGAAGGAACTTATCACGCTAAGTACCAGTGTTTCCTTCTCGCCTAGGGGAAAATTGGAATCCATGGTGTTATGTACTGAGTTGAATAGGATCCAAACAGCAGCAGTCTGATTGGTCCTAGAATAATAGGATCCAGAATGCAGCAGTCTGATTCGTCCACAGGAACCACCCAATCCAGCTCCAGGTGGAAGGGAATTGGCCTACAGGAGAATCCCAGAATTAGCCAATCAGATGGGGCCCATTGTGTAAATAATGTATATAAGGCAGACATTCTGGGGGAACTTCCATTCCTCCTCACCACTATGAGCTGAATAAAGAGCATGAAATCCACTCTCGACTCAGAGTATATTTCACATGATGTCACATGTATCTCAGCAATGGCCAGGTCAACCACCTATTCTTCCAAAGGAGGTATTGACTGAAGTGAAGGTGTCTCACGAAGGTGGAAGGAGAGGACCAAGTGGCTGCCCTACATGGGTCACCCAGGGGCGCTTGCGTCCCAAATGCTGCTGAAGTGGAAGGGGAAGTGATTCCCAAGGGAGCCCACCCCCCTGGGACCCCCTGTCTGAGAGGGTGGATGTGGGCCTGAAGAAAGGGGTTGAGACCTTGAGGCACCCTCTGACCCGCCTGCCCTAGGGGAAAGGGAAGGCTCTCTGGGGGCGCTTCTGCCAGGGCCCCTTCCTCCCCTGCTCAGCACCCGGCCCCCTCCTCGCACGGCCCCTGTGAGGGGATCAGGGGCTGCTCCAAGATGAGGAGTCTTCTAAGGGGGAAGGAGAGGGAACCAGGGGGGCTTTCTTGAAGCTCCAATGGGAAACCGCGGAAGCCACATCAGACGTTCGGCTTCCAAAAATAGTTCGCAAACAGGAACAGTCATTTCTGGGTTTGCGATGTTCGGGAACTAACATGACTGTATTTCCAAATTCCTGGGCGAAACAGCATTCAAACAAATTCACAGCTGTGCAGAAAGTCAACAATGGAAACATCTACGAATTCAAACATTCTTCTCAAACTTTAACATGCCTAAATTCCTAATTTTATGCTGGTGTCTGATGTACCTTACTTACAACACAAAAAACTCCTCCTCATAGTTACTTATGATATGTTAATTTCTGCCCCAATGCTTCCCAGTAATGGAAGAGGCTGAATGCAATGGTCAAAATAATAATATGTAATAATAATAATAATAATAATAATAATAATAATAATAATAATAATAATAA
>JAXCMG010000061.1:1363014-1379392 GCA_034642415.1 Podarcis siculus
AATAATAATAATAATAATAATAATAATAATAATAATAATAATAATAAATTATTTATACCCCGCCCTCCCCAGCCAAGACCAGACTCAGGGCAGCTAACACCAGAAATAACAGCTGTCCAGATTTTGCCTTCACATGCAGTCCTACTTTCCCACTTCAAAATATTTTTAAAACAACGATAAGCCCCTTAAGAGCTATGCTGAAAATAAGCAATACCGTACATTAACCCATTTATGACAAACACAGCAGACCTACAGGATGGACTGAGGATGTTACCAACAAGAGGGACATGAATTGTTGCAGTAAAAAAAATTAAGCCTGGATTTTATTTCTAGACAAATACTTTTTTTATATAAGATGCCATACAGTAATCCCTCATCTTATGGGCGGTTGGTTCCAAGGGTTATGTGTATACAATAAAATCATGTTTAGCACTCCCAGAGCCAGCACGCCAAACCAGCACCCTGGTCTTTTGGCACTGTATCTGCTTGGGTTAAAGGTAAAGGGGTCCAGTCGTGGCCGACTCTGGGGTTGCGGCGCTCATCTCGCTTTATTGGCCGAGGGAGCCGGCGTACAGCTTCCAGGTCATGTGGCCAGCATGACTAAGCCGCTTCTGGCGAACCAGAGCAGCGCACGGAAACGCCGTTTACCTTCCCGCCGGAGCGGTACCTATTTATCTAATTGCACTTTGACATGCTTTTGAACTGCTAGGTTGGCAGGAGCAGAGACCGAGCAACGGGAGCTCACCCTGTTACGGGGATTCGAACCGCTGACCTTCTGATTGGCAAGTCCTAGGCTCTGTGGTTTAAGAAAAGAGCTTTTGTGCTCTTTGCCTTCCTTGCTGGGCAAGGCCTGCTTGCTGCACTGGCCCTGGAAGGTTTGTGATGCTTGCACAAGATCTTGCAGGGACTCATATGATCTCAGGAGAGCGTCCCAGAGCCTTCCAGAGTTGGCGAGCTTAGCAGGCCTTAGATCCAAGAGGAGGGAGAGAACGAAAACCTTCTCAGCACAAATGTTTAAAACCACCTTGGTGGTTGGGGCTTTGCGTGACTGAAATTTCAGCTTGACCAACGTCAACATTCACATTCAAAAGCAGAACAACTCTACCTTTAAAATATTAAGAGAGGAGAAAAATATTTCTTTCCCTCGATGGGAAAAGATGCTGTCATTGAAATAAGAGGCTTTCTTATTTAAAATGTGATTTGATAAACGGTGAATTTTGTCTTGTATATGAAAACAATAAATTCATCTGTTGAAATTCATCACTAGGATATAAAAGGCATGAACTGCCCTCAAGCTATGAGGTTTTCATTGTTGGTGGGGTTGTATGTATGCAGGTACGCATGCCATAAATCTCTATGAATGTCCATCATTTGGGCATCCATCCTCAAATAAATCCATGGTACATGTATTCAATCATCTGAAGAGCCGATCATTTCAATATCTGGGACCACTGTGATAAGCTCCGGGCTAGAACCATATAATTTGTCATGTTAAAAGAATAATGGCCCTTTGTCCATTTGCTGCATTTCGTGATGTTGAAGCATATGAGGAGCATGGAAGAACTGTGAACTATTCACTTTGCACTAGGTTTGCTGTGAAAAAATGAAACAGGCACATTTGCCCTGATAACCTGACAGAGGAACCAGCATTATTGAATGGAAGTTCCAGACAATACACTCAGATAACCATGCATACAAAGGAAAGAGAAAAATCCCATATGGCTTATATATTCCCTTTCTATGGGATGCAACACAAAAGGCACAAAAAAATTACTCCTATACTCAGTTACCATAGCAAAGCACTATGTAACCTTTTTTTTTTTTTTTGGTCATTCATTGGCGGTCTTCATATAACCCTTCCACTATTACAGCACAGTACATTCTGAGACATGTGCTACGACCAGAATATGGTTGCATTTTCTAAACCACGTAGGCAAGATTTTTCATTACAGTAATTTGTATTTATGTATAGGTGTGTTTGTATGGAACACATAGGTGTAGCCAGGATTTATGTTGGGGGGGGGGCAGCACCGAGTTATCTTACACAACTGATCCATTAAGTATTTTTATTTATTTACTTGATTTAGGGGTGCAGCCCCCCACCCCCTGGCTATGCCCACTATTTCCCCTGCTCATGTGAACATAACCTCCAGGATATATTCTTAAAGCCCTCTGAGCGGCTGTGGATTTTGGGAACATGAAAACTTAACTCGCTTTTCAGCTTCAGACTGAGTCGTGACATTTTGCATTTGTGCTATGAATCCTTTGAAATTAAAGGCAGCTCAGATAGGAAGACAAGCCAATCTGGAAACTGTGCGGGAGGAGAAACTCCCACTTTGAATAAATATAAAGCACTGCATCCCCCCGCCCCACATTCGCTGACATACTTATGTCGAAACCTATCTGTAAGTAGCATTAAAAAAGTTTCCCTTTTTTGGCTTGGAATTTTTAAGTAGATTAAAAATCTACTTCTCAAAGTTGCATTAACATCAAACACTTCACATTTTTGACAGGCACCGCTGCTAGTCTACTCCCTCCCACACATCCCAAAATGCCACCAGCGTTGCTGGGGAAATGTCTACTGAAACCTTGGTTTACTTTGACTACTCTTTGACCTGTGTTTTGCAGGAGCCCTTGTTGGAGCTTGCCTAAAACCGGGTCTTGGACTGTTCTGGATGTTGCTACCATCTGTGCCCCTGATCTCAGGGGCTGTTTCAGACCTGAGCAAGGATTCAAATCCAGCTCCCCCTAGTTCAGCTCTCTGTCCATCCTCTATATTTAAGTGGCCCTACAGGCAGAGCTTCTTCTGCATGGGCTGAAAAAATGGGGAAAAAAGCTTTATCTTCATTTGCTCAAAAGGCAAAGTGTCTGCCATAAGAAAAGATGAGGCCCCCTCTGACCATGTTGCAAAAGAGCGTCCACAATTCTGGTGCTTCAAAAGATGACATGTTGGAAAGTCACATAGCAGCTTCCATGTGAAGCTCTGGAAGCAACAGTTCTGGTCCTTAGTCACACGACCTCACCACTGATGTAACATAAACTTGCCTTATGAGGCCACTGTTCCATGTAGCTCAGTATTGCCTACACTGACTGCCAGTAGCTCCCCTGCTCTTGGACAGGGTCCTTCTGAGCCGAATCTGCAGATGGCAAGTCCTGCAGTATAAAGGTATCATCTGAAAAGAGACTAAGGCCCCATCTGCATTATACAGCCAAAACAGCGTCATAGCGCTTTCCCCAAAGGAAATTGTGGTTTCTAAGGGTGCGGAGAGTTGTTAGGAAACCCCTATTCACTTCACACAGCTACAATTCTCAGAGTAGATTTAATAGTCAGTGGCGCTGTGTTCTAAGCCACAGAGCCTAGGGCTTGCCGATCAGAAGGTCAGTGGTTCGAATCCCCGTGACAGGGTGAGCTCCTGTTGCTCAGTCCCTGCTCCTGCCAACCTAGCAGTTCAAAAGCACATCAAAGTGCAAGTAGATAAATAGGTACTGCTCTGGCATGAAGGTAAACGGCGTTTCCATACGCTGCTCTGGTTCGTCAGAAGCGGCTTAGTCATGCTGGCCACATGACCCAGTATGCCGGCTCCCTCAGCCAATAAAGCGAGATGAGCGCCACAACCCCAGAGTTGGCCACGACTGGACCTAATGGCCAGGGGTCCCTTTACCTTTACCTAACCTTCCCTGGGGAATTCTGGGAATTGTAGCTCCCAAGACTTCTGAACACAAGCACTCCCAGGATTCTCTGGGGGATAACCGTGACTGTTTAAGGTGGTATGAAACTGCTTTCAATTTATAGTGCAGACGGGGCCCAAGCTTTGGATGTGCAACTTCTGCTGCATTCATGTTTCATCCCTCTCCCTCCAAGCAATTTGTGGCAGCAGAGCAGGTAATAATTATCTGAAGATGCTCACATGCCTCCAGCTGCTTCGAAACTTGAGTTGAAAATGCTTATTTACAGGGTGTTGTTTATTGCCCTGGCATCACTGTTCAGCATTAACCTAGGGATTAATTAGAAATCTACATTTTTACTTCCGCGACCGGCTTCACAGCAATAACCTGGGAAGAAGCAATATCATAATTCCTTTGCAAACAGCAGAAAAAGAAAGAATAGAAAGCCATTTGCACTGCAATGAAATACCCACAGAAAACAGGGAGCAAACCATACAGCTCAGCTGAAACATAAAAGTGAAAGTATATCTAGCCCGAAGGCAAACGGATTTGCTTTCCTCCTATGCTACTAGGTAACATGAGATCAGCATACCTGGAGTTCAAACAGCATCTTTCCATGCAATGTTTTACACCCTCATCTCAATTTTAAAGGCAGCAGTGAATGCCTAAGCATGGAAAAGCAATGTAGAAATTGAGCAGCACAGGAAAATGTTCCCATGGTGGAGAAACTGGGAAGGGGAAGGAAAGGTCTCAGGTGAGAGCTGGGAGGGTCAGACATTTTCTGTGTTGGTGCCGTGATTTAGAGCTACTTTTGGTTAGAGTGAAGATTCTGTGTTTGCACATTTCTTTTTGTTTTTTAGATACCCTGCTGCTGATCTTTCCCTCCCTTATTGTTTAAAGGTAAACGTACCCCTGACCATTAGGTCTAGTCGCAGATGACTCTGGGGTTGCGGCGCTCATCTCTCTTTACTGGCCGAGGGAGCTGGCGTTTGTCCGCAGACATTTTTTCCAGGTCATATGGCCAGCATGACTAAGCCGCTTCTGGCGAACCAGAGCAGCGCACGGAAATGCCGTTTACCTTCCCGCTGGAGCGGTACCTATTTATCTACTTGCACTTTGACGTGCTTTTGAACTGCTAGGCTGGCAGGAGCAGGGACCGAGCAACGGGAGCTCACCCTGTCACAGGGATTCGAACCATCGACCTTCTGATTGGCAAGCCCAAGGCTTAGTGGTTTAGACCACTCGTGTCCCCCCTATTTTTTATGTTGCTGCTATTATGAGAATTTGCATTTATTTATGATGCCCCTGATGAGCCACAAACAGGAGCCACCACAGATAAGTCCCAGTCATGTTTTTTCCACCTTCCGGGTCTCTGGTAGAGGAGGCGCACAAAGAAGGTCCTCAGATTATGACTGCAGGGTCCCAGTTGGTTCATACGGGGAAGAGGCGATTCTTGAAGAACTGAAGTCCTGCAGTGCTTAAGGCTTTTTAGGTCAAAACCAGCACTCTGAATTGGGCATGAAAACTAATTGGCAACCAGTGCAGTCATGCCAGGATTGATGTCATATTGTATTATACCACTGCTGTTATCTATTTCCTCTGCTTATAATTGCATTTATATAGCTGTTTTGATTCTTATATTGGACAGATATCATGTTTTGTATTGACTTTGTGGTGGTCTATGTCATAAACTTCCCCCTTTTTTCTGACAATGGAAGATATGGAAATAAAATAAATAAATAAAATAAAATAAAATACCACTGGTCCATCTAGCTCAGCAATGTTGACACATGTCAGAATTGGTCAAATCCAAAAAGGTGAAGGCAATTTTTCTCCATTGAGCTAAAACTTAGGCCATATCAAAATAAATAAATAAACATATATAAATTGGAAGGAAGACCACAGTTCCCAAAGGCAGGAACATTTGGGATTTAAGATTTTAGGCGTGATGTTGAACTGGAAAGCCACTATTCTTTACATACTGTCAAAACCGGAGTAAGGAGAAAAGGAGGAGGATAGCAAGCACAAAGCAATGGATCCTTGCCAGGGATAAATGTCTGTAATTGACAATTTCTACCTGAGAATCTTTCAGTAGAACATTTGAAGTTCCTATAATTAACTCCCCCGACACCTAGACATCTCTTTTGTGTTTGATATATATTTTTATCTTGGGTCCCCATTTCAATATCTTTTTTTGTTGTTATTCCTTTATCCTTAATGGTTACCTTTTTCTTCACACAGCACTAAAAGCAAGGCTTTCCACAATGCTTAATGTTTATTCAGGAACATTTCTGAATATTTTATATTCATCTGGCTTCAGACTTAACCAGTTCTGATTAGGCACAATCACGGTGAAAACAGCCTTCCTTACCTTGAGCTGATTTGCAACCATTCTTTCTGATTCCTTTATAGCCACATTGAAGCCCATCTAAAACAGAAAAAGAAAGCAGCATATTGTATTATTCCTATTGACACACTGAAAATTCCTACCTTTTGAGGCTTAGCTGGGCAGGGAATAAAGAATGTGCCTGCAAGGGCACAATCAATTATCTCTTTCTGGATCCACCATCAATTATTTGATTACCTTCCATCACATTCCATTTGTAAATGTTCATTTATTTCACTGCAAGCCCTTTTTTTTGGTCCATGCTAGGGAATATAAATCTGCTTAAGGCTGACGGTTCATATCCGAAGTAAGCTTTGCTAGCCACAGAAAACAAACTTCTGTTAGGTGGTATTCAGAGATTAGATCTTGGAGTGCGCTTACGGGAGTTTGTGGAAATATGCTCAGTGAGACAGAATCCCTTACACCAGAGAGGTGGGGAACCTCTGGTCTGCTAGATGTTTTTGGACACTTCCTATTGACCATAGCCTGAATGGCCAACAGTAAGGGATTGTGGGAGTCAGAGTCTAGCAAAATCTAGAGCAGGGGTCAGTAAACTTTTTCAGCAGGGGGCTGGTCCACTGTCCTTCAGACCTTGTGGGGGGCCGGATGATATTTTGGAAAAAAATAAATGAACGGATTCCTATGCCCCACAAATAACCCAGAGATGCATTTTAAATAAAAGCACGCATTCTACTTGTTATGTACTGAAGTTCTCACCCTGGGCCCACAGGGGAATACTGTAGATAGTTTTCACTCAGGTCCACATATGCAAATAAGGGATTGAAAGTGACCTTCAGTGATTGGATAGTTACAGAAAGTGGTTACTGTTGCGTTGTACTGGAGCTCTACATAAGCAGGTTGGCTGAACCCTTCAGTTCAGTTCTGTTCTGGCCTGTGAATAAACATGAGCTGTTTGAAGAATCGCTGTGTCGTCTGATATGTTCACCCACAACTTAACAGAATTGTTGCTACTTAACACTGGTGACGAGGATGGGAGTTTGTGGAAGTATGCTCAGTGAAACAGATACCAGAGAGGTGAGGAACCTCTGGTCTGTTAAATGTTTTTGGACACTTCCCATCGACCACAGCTTGAATGTCCAATGGTAAGGGATTGTGGGAGTTAGAGTCCAGCAAAATCTAGAGCAGGGGTCAGTAAACCTTTTCAGCAGGGGGCCGGTCCACTATCCCTCAGACCTTGTGGGGGTCGGACTATATTTTGGAAAAAAATTAATGAACGGATTCCTATGCCCCACAAATAACCCAGAGATGCATTTTAAATAAAAGGACACATTCTACTCATGTAAAAACAGGCTGATTTCTGGACCGTCCGCAGGCTGGATTTAGAAGGCAATTGGGCCAGATCCGGCCCCTGGGCCTTAGTTTGCCTACCCATGATTGTCACAAGCTCCCCAACCCTCCCACGGTGGAGTATCCCAGGCTACAGCTGCAGTAAAAAGCTTGTCCATTTCGCCACGGAGGTAAGGAACTATAAATTAAATTCACTTTCACCTCCACTTTTCCTACACGGGGACAATATCTCCATGCATTAAAATGAAAGAACCTATGGAGTGTTCAATGTAGGAATCAGAATCTTCGTCAACACTCACTGGATCTGCTCCAGACTGGAAAAATAAGAATATTAAAGCACAGCTTACACAGGCCACCTGGATTTAACTGGAGTGCGCAAGGGGACTCATTTTTAATCTGCAGACATCTCTAGGTACTTGTCAACAGCTCCACTGATCTGTAAGAACTGCCCTGGACGGAGTCCACAGGGATCTTGAAACCACATTGTGATTTCATCCAGCAACTTGCTCACGCATGGCCTGGTCCTGTGCAACAGCAACTACCTGTCAATACTCTTTACTTTATTCTTTTACGTGCTTCCAAAAAGTCTCAGCCAAAATTTGGTTTTAATTATGGAAAGGTAGATTCTAATCTTTGGCCCCATCTGTGCCATATGTTTAAAGAGGTATCATACCACTTAAACAGTCATGGCTTCCCCCAAAGAACCCTGGGAAATGTAGTTTCTTAAGGGTTTATGGGTGCTGAGAGTTCTATTCCTCACAAAGCTACAATTCCTTTTATTTGCTGGCTCCACCCCCTTCTGGTAGCCAATCAGAGAGAGGCTTCAGCCCTCTGGTGGGATTCAGGGACACTGCAGCACCAGACTCTGCTGTCCGTCACACCATCCTACTAATTAAGGTGGCACTGGTAATGGGCCACTTACAATAAAGTATTAAAGTAAGGATAATGATTTGGTTTTAGTTCTGCATCACCCTAATCACATTAGAGTGGAAAAATGTAATAAGGCGCCAACTGGAGTTGCTTTTTAGTTGTCGCCATTTTGTTTGTTCGGAAGCGCAAAATACTTCATGACGTTTTTGCGGAGCTTCTCCAAGAAACGGCTTTATGGAGAATAAGATGATAGAGAGCGATTAATAGTGGGGGGGGGAAATCATACTATTATTATATAACATATAACACAGCATCATACGATGCTGATGGTGTTTTGTTTCACACAACTTATATTTTATTATGCATTAGCTTTATTATATCATACCCTGCTCTGAGATTATTTTTTAATGAAGAGTGGGTTAGAAATCTAAATAAATGAATAATCATAAACATCTCTGCGCACTCTGCCTAATGGAAATAATTAAAAAAGGACCATCTGTTTGTTTACTATGGCCTTCTATAATACAGAAGAAGAATGTAATTGCTAGCTTTCAATCCAAAGAGCTGAAAGGCTGAAGACCACTTTTTGAATGAAACTATTGGAATATGGAGGGGGGGCACACCTTTCTAACTGATTGCCATTACAAGTTACTGGTTTGGTTCTGGTTCAGGCCTGACCTGGCTCACTTTCTCCTCCTTGTTTTTATTTGGCATGGCCAGCTGGGTGAGTGGCTAGGGGCCCGCCAGACCAGAGAGTTGCAGCCTCCCGTGGCAGCCTGTTGCTACTCTACCAGTGGGCTGGCTGGCCTGGCTCCATCCCTTGGACCCGGCACAAGACTCTTCCCTCTGACTTCCAGG
Organism: Podarcis siculus; assembly: GCA_034642415.1. Lineage (NCBI taxonomy): Eukaryota > Metazoa > Chordata > Lepidosauria > Squamata > Lacertidae > Podarcis > Podarcis siculus. Next base: position 1,372,103 of record JAXCMG010000061.1, read on the forward strand.
AATGGCGGCAAAGGAGTTGTCAGAGGAGGAGGAGAAGGGGGCCTCAGTTGGCAGCTCTCTATTCCCACCTCTTCTCCCAACGTGAAGCCATTTCCAGTTAGCGTTCCTCAACAAGGATGGGAATTCGGGACTCAGCATGACAAAGCAAGAAGCCGCAAGGCTTTAGGGTTTTGTGACAGTCTCGGCATTGCCGGGGTAGTTGGAGACTAGCATGTCAAGCTATTTCAGAGAAGAGACCAGGCCAAAATGGATGCGTAACGGAACAACAACAAGAACAGTCTAGAACAGTAGCAGAGCTGACTGCCTCAGTCAGGACATATGGACATACAGTGGTACCTCTGGTTGCGAACAGGATCCGTTCCGGAGCCCTGTTCGCAACATGAGCAGAATGCAACCCGCGTCTGCGCGTCAGCACATGCGCGGACCACGATTCGCCACTTCTGCACATGCACTGGACGTCATTTTGAGCATCTGTGCATGTGTGAGTGGCGAAACCCAGAAGTAACACATTCCGTTACTTCCGGGTCGCCGTGGAAAGTAACCCGAAAAGATTTAACCTGAAGCGTCTTTAACCCGAGGTATGACTGTAGTTGGAATAGCAACATAATTTCCCACAGTTTTTCGAGGGGAAAGAAGCCACACGTGTACAGCTATGAATGCAACGTCCCTAGATCACACATTTCAGGTCATGTGTGCAGGGAGGGAGGGGCACAAGACCAGTCCTGAACCGTAAGAAAAGAGTCAACAGAGCAGGTAGTAATAATATGTGAATTAAGCCATAGTCCTGGGTATCAAAGAGTGTTTGATGCCATGATCTCAGTAGGTGCATGATAAGGTTTTGCCTTCTAGGCCATGACACAGGCAGCTGGTTACAAGCAAAGCAGATTTGTATAGAAAATTATCTGCCGCTTTTTGGGGGAAGCTGCTATATGTTATTCTGTTCAACGTTTGCTGCCACTGTGTAACGTCCGATTCTGTCAAATGTCACACTGCAGCCTGAGAACGAACCACGAAGCAAGTGAAATATCTCTCGCCAGAAGGGAAGGCAGGGAAACAAAAGTTCTCTTTCCGCTTGAGTGCTCGGTCTGCCTAGTCATTTGGACGGCCGGAATGGCAGGCCCTAAGAAATGCTGAGCTTCCCAGCGGCTGCAAAGAGACCGCACAAATGCCTGGAGCTCTCCCCATGAATCAGACACTGCAACTCTTGTGGTGTGATCGTTATTTCAATGGTACCTACATCCATTCTGAATATTTCATTAACATGCCCATGAGCCACGGAGGTTTAATTCCACTACAAAGAGCAAACCAAGCTATTTTTAAGAATATTAAAAATTGCCTTGTTGCATTGGATCAAGGATCGTGCTTTTGCATTTTAAAACAGCTAACCAGTTGCCTCTGGGAGTCTCACAAAAAGGGCACAATGGGAACTGCTGTGCCCTATAGCATTCCCCAACATAATAATAATAATAATAATAATAATAATAATAATAATAATAATTTATTTGTACTCCGCCCATCTGGCTGGGTTTCCCCAGCCACTCTGGGCGGCTTCCATAGAAACCAAAAATACACTAAAATATCACACACTAAAAACTTCCCTGAACAGGGCTGCCTTAAGATGTCTTCTGAATGTCAGGTAGTTGTTTATCGCTTTGATATCTGATGGGAGGGCGTTCCACAGGGCGGGTGCCACTACCGAGAAGGCCCTCTGAAATGGAAGTATATTGCCTTGGAACAAGGATTCCACTTAGCAGTCATGACTAGCAGTTATAGATTGACATCCCCTCAGCGGACTGAGTTCCTCTTTCTCTTTTTTAAGGCATCCAATAGTTACCACCAGGGCTTTTTTCAGCTGGAACTCCCCAGAACTCAGTTCTGGCACCTTTCAGGTGGGTGCCATTACCATTCTAAGGGAATGAGGGAGGTGTCCATGGGGAATTCCGGCACCTCGTTTTCTAGAAAAATAGCACTGGCCACCACCATATTGACAGTTTGCAGATTGGCTGGGAGAGACGCCGAGAGGTCAGCCTATATCACTGGTTGCATATGGTTCTTCTTCCCCTATCACCCCCACTGTGGGCTCAAAGAAAGTCTCCCCAAAGAACTGGGAACCCAGGTCTGCATTCAGAGTCTACACAACAAAGATCCTGGCATCCGCTGCATCTTTGCTGACCTCAGAAGAGTCTGTGTTTTCAAATATATGGAAAGCGATTCTATCTCTTCTCCAGGAGAAATGCCATTAAATAGAACTGATATGTGATTCGCTATAAATTTAACAGTTATGCTGTTCTAGAAATAAAATGGTATTTGCTAGTCCAGCCATTGCAAAGATGCTGGGAGTGACTTTGAACCAATCACTATCTCCTAGCCTAACCTACATCACAGGGTGCTGTGAAGATTAAATGGAGGGAGGCATGGGACCTTGCTGAGCTTCTTGGAAGAAAAGTAAGGGGGGAAATGGAATGAATGAATGAATGAACAAAAAGGGATGCAAGAAAGGTAAAGCACAAGCATGAAGAAAGCTACCAAATGACAGGTGCAATCTTTAACGCATTTGACCATTAGCTTAACCTACCAATGCTTCATTCAGATTAAAAGTTGTTCACTGATGTATCAGTGGTTCTGAGACTCTTACAAACAAGAAATTTAAAGATGGCATTTCATTTCCCAGCAGAACTCACCTTAGGAGGGGGGTACAGGTGACAAAATGGTTGGCCCGCCTTTCGCTGGCACAAGCCAATGGAATGGCACACCACATCTGGATTCATTTTGTGCTCCATCCTGAAAGGAAATGATGCCAAAAGGCAAAGACTAAGTTAGGTTCTTTTGACTAAATACCAGCTCCTTCAGTGGAAACGTAAATCTTAAAAAAACAAAAACAATTTAAGATCCATTTTAATATAGGCCCATTTGATTTTGACTGGGTTGTGATTATTTTCAGCCCTAGATTATAAACCTTTTTGCAGCAGTGGATAAATGCTGTGCTTGAATGAAGCATCAGAATGGCTGTCCCTATTTTAGCAAATTACAGGAAAGACAAAGACTAAAAGTGTACCACTGATTTTCATATTGGTGGATCTCAGTGATCCTCTTGACTTTTACCAAGTCTTGGTCAGACTTGCTGTTGAATGTGTGCTATATTAATCAATATGATATTACTGAATTACATGATTATAGAAGAACTGCTTCATTTTTAGGTTATGTACTCAAAAGATATATAATTACATAATCACCAAGCTTTCACTTCACCAACACTAACGTGAAAGGAGGTTACATTGGCTTACAAGGCTCTGAAATGCTGGGATTAAGGTCAGAAATTGGAAACAAGAAGAAAATTACATTAACTGCAAGCTAGTTTAGCTAGAAGAGTTCAATTTACGTTCACCAGCAGACCAATAATTGCTAAGCAACTCCACTGTCAAACGAGAGAGCACAGAGCTGTGTTACACAAACATCCTCTTATATTTTGGTGCGACACATAGGATCCTCAAATATGTGTTAGGTATTGCACACATGCACATATCTGGGGAAGGGCGTAGTTCAGCAGCAGAGCAGTTGCTTTTTCATGCGGAAGGTTCCAGATTTGATCCTTGGCATCTCCAGGTAGGACTAAGAGAGACTCTTGTCTGAAACCCTTGAGGGCCCGACAGCCGCTGCAGATAATACTGAGCTAGATCGTCCAAAGTTCTGAATCGGTAAAAGGCCGCTTCCTATGTTCCTGTGGTCCTATTTCTAAGGTCCTGCCCCCTACAAGAGTGGTTTTCAACCAGAGTGGTGGGGTGCCCTGGGGTGCCTTGAATGATGGTCAGGGGTGCTGCAGGCAACACTAGCCTCTGTCCCTCTTTCCTTCCCTCCCTCCTCTTATGTTCCCTCATGCCTCTGCCTCCCAAAGGCTTGCACAGCTGTTTGTTGCAGCAGCCCTGGCTTCAAGCTCCCCAGGTGAATGGTGCCTCCAGGGCTCACCCAGGGGTGCTTGGGCAGGCTGAAGAGACACCTCTATTTGGGGCTGAGGGAGGGGCAACTCAAAGGCCAGGAGCGGCATCTGCGGCCGCCCAGAGGACTCCCAAGGAGAGGGGAGCAGAGAGAAGGTTGAGGACACACTCCACAAGCGAGGATTTTTGAAAAGGGATGAGAGGCTGCCAGCTCTGCAGGCAAGGGGTGACCAACTGGGCTCCTGAGCCCCCCAGGGGTGCCACAGAAAGAATGTAGTTGGTCAAGGGAGCCATGGGCTCAAAAGGATGAAAACCTCTGCCCTACATCATAGGCTTTCTTGGTGTGATGCAACCTCATTTAAGCTTGGTTATATCACACGGGTGCTGATCAGAAGGTCAGCGGTTCGAATCCCCGCGATGGGGTGAGCTCCCGTTGCTCGGTCCCTGCTCCTGCCAACCTAGCAGTTCGAAAGCACCTCAAAGTGCAAGTAGATAAATAGGTACCGCTCCGGCGGGAAGGTAAACGGCGGTTCCGTGTGCTGCTCTGGTTTGCTAGAAGTAGCTTAGTCATGCTGGTCACATAACCCGGAAGCTGTACGCTGGCTCCCTCAGCCAATAAAGTGAGATGAGTGCCACAACCCCAGAGTCGTCTGCAACTGGACCTAATGGTCTGGGGTCCCTTTACCCTTTACCTATGTCATTATTATGGTTCCCTTTTAAAAAGTGAAGGAGAACAACTAACCCAGAAAGATTTTGAAAGGTATAATAAGGGTAAACAGCAAGCAACTTTACAACGTAAATAAAATGATGGATGAATCTGGACACCTGTCAGGCACCAACTGGAAATGAACACTTTAGCCTCCGTATAAAATGGTTACTTTGTATACATCTTAACTTACTTTTATGACATGCTAATACTCACAACTTAATTATATGTGGTCCAAATATTTCAGCGGTCAGAATGCATGCCCCTTGTAAGTGCAACTTTTCTGGAAAACAACACATTTAAAAAGTGAGTGCATACACTTAAAAGACTATTTGAACACATCAAAATGCCATTAAGAAGCCAAGAGGTTCCCTGCAGGAACAGAGCAAGAGTCTTTCTAGTCCAGCATCCTGTTTCATAGAATCATAGGATTGTAGAGTTGGGAGAGATCCTGAGGGTCATCTAGTCCAACTCCCTGCAATGAAGGAATCTCAACCAGATCATGTATGACATAGGGCCATCCAACGTCTGCATAAAAACCACCAAGGTGGGAGAGTCCGCCATCTCTCATGGGAGCCAATTCCACTGTTAAACAGAAAGCTCTTCTTGTTTAGTTAAAAACTTGAATCCATTGGTCTTGGTCCTAGCCTCTGGAGCAGGAGAAAAGAGGCTTGCTCCATCTTCCATGTGGCAGCCTTTTAGAAATTTGAAGATGGCCACCATATCTCCTCTTTGCCAGGCTAAACATACCAAATTCCCTCAACTGTCCCTCATATGGCTTGGCTTCCAGACCCATGATTATCTTGGTCACCAGCTTCTGAACACATTCTACCTCGTCAAACGCCTTCTTAAATTGTGGCTTCCAGAACCGGACACAGGACTCCAGGTGTGGTCTCACAAAGGCAGAACAGAGCAGGACTATGACTTCCCTCAATCAGAAGACACTATACTTCCGTTGATACAACTTTCAGCGTTGGCCTGTTGCACATAGCTGTCAACTTTCAGATTTGAAAACAGGGGATCAGCAGCCTCAAAAATAAGGGATCAGCAGCCTCACCTGTCCTGGGGACAGTCTATGGGATATCTAACAATCCGGGATAGCAGCGGAAAGCAGCAGGAAACGGCGCTGGAATAAGGGAATTTCCCGCAAAAAAAGGGAAGGTTGACAGCTATGCTGTTGCAGGAAGCTTCAGGGACGGATTCTGTCAATCCAGAATGTCCTACTCAAAGCAGGATATTTGCGTGGTATGTCTTCAGTGCTCAGTTAGAGCAAATGGAAATTTCTATTTTCTCCAGATTGATGTTTGCTTTGATTTAGAGCTAAGGACCAGGCTTTCCCTGGGAAAGGAGCATAGCCAGTGGAAAACTACTCATACCAATGTTTTCTCGAAACGGGACAAGCGCAAATGTGGACGAGCCCTGGTTGGCCTTGAGCAAGGAATCTTGTAGCCTAAACTACCCAATAGATTTTTGTGAGGATAAAATGGGCTAAAGCTGTCCACTGGCTGACGATTTATTAGTTGACTATTTAGCTGCCTTTAAACCGAGAGATCATGTAAACAACTGCATTTAAACAGATTTGCAGATTAGTAAGGCCTTAACGTAGCTGCCTTTTCTGTTGAGATGATTTCGTTGCTATCACTCATGTGAAAGACAGAAAGGTTATCTTTAATATATTCTTTTCCCCCTGAGATCACACAGCGCAAAGACAAAACAATAATTAAAACCAAACGAAAGTGTGCTTCAATCTCATTCTTGGCCTCACTAATTAAAATTTGCCCCCACATTAAAAGCAGCACACTAAAACCAGGATATATATCCACAAATGTATATATTTAAGTGCCCTTCAAACTCATTCATGGCCTCACCAATTAAAATTTGCCCCCACCATAAATCTTTAGTTGATTAACCCACTGATTACCAACTAAACTTTGCAGTTCCAGTTGTAAGACACTCTAAAAACCACTGTTAATAAGTTAATGAATATCAGAGGTTATTTTTGAAGGAAGCAAGGAAAGATAGGTACAAGTGGGTTTAAACAGTCAGATGTACACCTCTCAGAGATTGGGGTAGCATGCAACAAGTATTTTGGATCAGTAAATATGCAAATACAGAAACAAGTACAAAAGTACAAGTACAGGTGCTAAAAAAATCTACATTCTCGGTAGCTTTAAAAGGGCACAGTGAATGTTCTAGGTGCAAGGTGGCAAGATGTAAAAGAAGAAAATTAAGAAGAAAAACATCTTTTAAAGAAAGAAAAGAATCATGTCATACAATTTCTTTATTTCTTCAAAGCACACAGTTGTTCCTTCTGATCTGAGGTGAGTCATCTGAATTTCAACTGAGCTTTTAGCCTATCTCATTGTCCTTCCTTATAAAGAGAATTCCTCTCTGTCCATTTTTCACATTATGGCTAATCTGCATAAGTTTAATTTGGCCAATTAAAATTGTGCCCTTGACTAACACTAGATTTCTTCAGTAGCACCTTAAAGACCAACTAAGTTAGTTCTTGGTATGAGCTTTCGTGTGCATGCACACTTCTTCAGATACACTTCTTCAGATATCTGAAGAAGTGTGCATGCACATGAAATCTCATAACAATAATAAACTTAGTTGGCCTCTAAGGTGCTACTGGAAGGAATTTTTTTATTT
>JAXCMG010000061.1:1379792-1473977 GCA_034642415.1 Podarcis siculus
GGGGGGGGGGAGAAAATGGGTTCCTTAAAGCACTGCTAGAAACGTTTGCCAAAAAGGCAAGTTACTGGAGATGTTCAATTCCCTAACATGCCCTCCTACAAAGAACAATAGGCGGAGAGCTGTGCATTTATAATACACACACATCCCTTAGCCATGCTCCTTCTCCTGCCACAACATCGAGAAAGGAGACATAAAATATCATCTGGCTACAATAATTTTTAATGCGCAGAATTCTTATGGGCATCACAAATCCTGTTCATAAATATTCAAAAGGACTAACTGCCACTCCTCAAAAACTATGACTGGCTTAGGAGATGTAGCAGTAAGAGAAGATTAGCATAAGAACGGAAGAATCACCAGTGAGATTCCTCTGGGAAGCTCATAAGCAGAACGTGATGGATCCGTCCCCTGAAGCTCTCCCCCAGCATCTGTCAAGGAGGCGTCCTGACATTTTCCCGTGACAGCAAATTGTCAGTGATGGAGCACGTCCTCCATTCATTTGTCCAGTTCTTCTAAAAATCTAGCTAGTGAGTACTTTGTAAGACATTGCTGCCTCTGATTATTCTTCTACTGATGCTTTTTGTTACTCTTCTTTGGTGTGGGATATTTAAAGTGCAATTAAACCAACAATTCCTGTATTGCTAGATAGGCACATGATTGGAGCAGAAGCTCAAAGAGTTTTCCTGTAAGTTGGCTAGAGAGGACTCCCTGAGAGAGACACTCCCACTGTGACCTGACAGGTAGCAATATATATTTTCCTACCTGCCTGGGCACATCCTCTCTTTTTTGTCTCTTCCTCATCTCTTCCTCACCAAGTCAGAAAATAACAACAACAACAATAATAATAATAAATCCAGGAAAGTTATCCTGGGATCATGGTGAATAACTCACTAAGCACACACATATCTCAGCATGCATCAGTGTAGAACAGTTCATTTTCTCTGTGTTGTACTACTGCAGACAGCACATGTTTTAGAAACGCATATTGGAATGGACTGGGGCAACCAAAAATCCCCTGCATATATAAACTTTTAATGTCAGGGATGTGTGCTCTAGCTTAGTCTTCTCCCTTGCACGATACTTTTCTATGTGCATAATACATATTTTCCCAACAGGAACCACTCAAATAATCCTCTCCATCTACATCCGAAAGCAGTGGTTCTCAAAGGGTGTGGCACTCCACACTGGTGTGGCAAGAGAAGGTGGCAAGCGTGGCAGGAAGATTCAAAGAATCTTCAAAGAAACATTTAAACATTTTAGTACAGAACAGTACAGTATAGTATCAAAATATGTTTTCATTTGCAGAAGATGGATAGATATATTTTTTTAATTGGGAGCAAAAGCATCAAGTGATGCTGAGGACAATCTTAGTGGTGATCCAGAATCACTGTTTGAACAGAGAAACGAAAGAAATCAGTGTGGCACGAGCAAATGTATATTCTGAAAGTGTGGCCCAGAGAAAAAAATTGAGAACTGCTGGCCTAAAAGAATACAGAGAAAGAACCACATTTCTACTGATTACATACGATGACCCTCTTTCTGAATCACTAGTGCTATTCTTATACCCTTAAACAAGATAAACACTGAATTGCTGTCAAATTAAGGAAGCAAAAATAGGTCCCATGTATAACACTTTGATAGCCATCAGTTGCATTAAGCCAAGTTGCGACTAATAATAGCAGTGCAACATTTACAGTGGTAAGTGTGAATTCATAATAATCACTGAACAGACCAACATATGGTACATTGCTTTTTTACCAGGTAAGTAGCTACAGAGTCTCTCCAGAGCTTCTTTTGCTGTAGAATTGTGGACTTGAGCAAGCTGTTCTATTATGGACACCACAAGGACACATCCTGCAAAGGCAAGGAGAAAGAAAGATTCCTGTTACTCGTATTGATTTTAAAATTAAAAAGTTCTCTTTTTTTGTTGAGGGAGACAGTTCAGGTCATCTGAACATTATTTATTAAAGTGTGATTTTTTGGAGGAAGAAGAGTATTCTCTAGCAAACTCTGATGTCCTAGTCAGGAGTCAGCCATTCATGTGAAGTCCATTCCTTTCAGCAGCACCATTTTCCTGTTTTAGTTCCTGATACAAACCAGTGCTCATGCTAACTGTGCTTATTGTTAAGTTGTGGGTGAACATATCAGACGACACAGCAATTCTTCAAACAGCTCTTGTTTATTCACAGGCCAGAACAGAACTGAACTGAAGGGTTCAGCCAGCCTGCTTATTTAGAGCTCCAGTACAACGCAACTGTAACAACTTTCTGTAACTATCCAATCACTGAATGTCACTTTCAATCCCTTATTTGTATATGTGGACCTGAGTGAAAACTATTTACAGTATCCCCCTGCTGGCCCAGGGTGAGAACTTCAGTACATAACACTTATCTCCACAAACCAATTACCGTAACCATGATTTGAAGTGCATTTGTAACCTAGATTATCAGGAGTCTTGTATTATGAGATTACTATTCATACTATGGGTATGAGAAGTAGGGAAGCAAGGAGCTAAAGAAAACAGTAATCTGTTATAGATTCTTTACTATTCTGAGAAATCCAAAGTAGGAAGTAAGAAGAGGAAGTGCCCTCTGTACAGTAGGGATAGCAAACCTGAGGAACCAGGCACAGTGTTCAAACTTGAGTCCCCAGCTGTTGTTGGACTACAACTTCCATGATCCCTGGCCACTGGCCCTGCTAGCTAGGGATGATGGGAATTGTAGTCCAGCAACAACTGGAGACCCAAGTTTGAGAAACACTGGACCAGAAGTTCTTCATACCTGATGAACAGTCAAAGAAGCAAAGCAGAGGAACCCAACACATCCAATGGCAGGGAAATACAAAGAAGTTAAGCTTCCTATATGAAAGGAAGGAATTATAAAATCAAAACCTTCTCCAATCCATTTGCAACATAATGAGGTTACCTTGTAAAACATAATGCTAGATAGCAGAAGCTTGCAAAACCCTAGATTTGAGCCAACTAGCTGGTAAAGTGTATAGTAGATTTCTTGATTAGGACTAGGTCAGCGGCTCTCAACCTGTGGGTCCCCAGATGTTGTTGGACTACAACTCCCACCATCCCTGACCTCTGGCCTTGCTAGCTAGGGATGATGGGAGTTGTAGTCCAACAACATCTGTGGACCCACAGGTTGAGAACCGCTGGACTAGGTGACCAGGGATTGGCTTGTGGAGTCAAAAGACAACTGGAGTGGTCAGATGAAAAAGAGGTCAGGACTGCTGTAACAGTTGCGCAAAAGGGGGGATTTTAGCAGGGGTGCAGTTTATTAGGTGTAGCTGCTGAAATTATCCCTTTTGCACAACTGAAAAGCCCTGAATTCTTTTGCATCTGTTCCTCCTGTTAGGTTTCTAGGGAAGGCAGAGTGCCTGGTAGCACAGGATCAAAAGCACCGAGTCCTGACTGCTAGACGACCCAGTGCAATGCCACGTTATTACACTAACTCGGGAGCACAGTTAATCCCTGCTAATCTCATCATGAACCAATCAGGAACTACGCCTAGTGGCTTCCAAGAAAACCAGGGTTTGGAAGATAAATTTGCATCATGTTTCTAGACATGCTGATATCTCATAAGATATATCAATGCTTTTGAGGCATTTTTGTTGGGGATTGTAGGGAAAGACCTGCCAAAAAAGTTGAAAAACATTTTTATGTATGCGAAAGTTCTGGTAGCACAAGGATGGAAGACTGAAGCAACCCCAACTAAAGAATCATGGCAAGAAAAATTGATGAACTATGCAGAACTGGCAAAATTGACATATAAGCTACGGGACAAGGATATCTGTGACTTTAAGGATGAATGGGAACGTTTCACAAAGTATCTGAAGACGCAAAAAAGCGAACTGGACTCCTTGGCAGGTTTTGAATAAACATTCACAATTTTTTTACTGATAATAATCAGCTAAACAGTTTGAGGATCTATACAACTTTGTAACATGCAGAAAACAGCATTATTGGAGAAACCGAAGACTGGAACTGAGGGAAGTCGGGGGGTTCTGTGGGGGGGTGGAGGAAAAATGGGGGGGGGAATAAGGATATGTTTTTTGATAATATGTCTTGTTATAACTTTGAATAAAAAAAGAAGAAGAAGAAAAGATATATCAATGCTTTCATGGATGGTGCAAGTCCAACGGACAATGCGGTGTTATTGCAAACAGCAGCAAGAGGGTCTTCTGTGTCGCAACACCTCTGCTTGCAGTCTTCAGGGCAGCATCCTGAATGCAAGCCTCTGTCTCATCCTTCCTGGATTTCAAATTCAGTAGCAAATTAACAAGGGCACTCTGAACCCTCTGCAAAATGCATGCCTAGACTCCGATATGTGATAGACCAGGCGTAGGCAAACTTGGGCCTCCAGATGTTTTGAGACTACAATTCCCATCACCCCTGACCACTGGTCCTGTTAGCTAGGGATGATGGGAGTTGTAGTCCCTAAACATCTGGGGGGCTGAGTTTGCCTATTCCTGTGATAGGCTAATCAAGGGCTAATTAACACGGGCACGTTCAGCACTTGATGACTGCCAGCACAGATCCAACCATCACATTCCCTCACATTGCCTCTCATGTAATGTTTTCAGGTGCACATTCAGCTGCCAAGGGTACCAGAATAACGCACAGAGATCATAGCAGTACACTGGATTTTGGATTATTTAGGAGCAGGGATTTTTTTCAAAGGAAATCCATGTCACTGTACCCATGAATTATGAATGCAGAGCACCATTATAAGGTGAAATATAAAGTGCTGTTTAGAAATTGTAGCTGCTGGGTGTACACTTCCATACTAATATTAATCGGTTAATCAGGTAGGAGCATCCTGATTTTAATAGGAGTATTAATACTTTTAATAGGACACATATTGTAGTTATACTACCTATACAGTACACACAAATATTAACAATCACAGGATTTCATAGGAATTTGACTTGCTGGACTAAATATTAACATTGTTCTTTAGATTTTAAGGAAAATACCACCTGTTTTTTAAAACCCAAGGAAAATCTCTTCTGCTGATGTCACATTGCAAGATGTTTGATTCTTGCGCTTTAAATATTGATTTCAAATATGAAAGTCCAAGTTGACCAAGTTTGCAATCTAAGAGTAAGTCCCACTGAGCACAATAGTATTTGCTTTTGAATTGTCACATCTCGGATTGTATTGTAAATGTATTAGCTGCAGCAAATTGTTAAGGTCAGTTCACTTTCCCACTGTATGCAAGACACACCTTGCTTTGAGCAAAATTAGCCGAGTGCTATTCTCTGGTCCATGGGGTGACAAAGAGTCGGACACGACTAAACGACTAAACAACAACAACAACATTCTTCTCCAGGAAGTAGGACATGATTCAACCAGAGGTAAAGGTAAGGTAAAGGACCCCTGGATGGTTAAGCCCAGTCAAAGGTGACTATAGGGTTGCGGCGCTCATCTTGCTTTTAGGCCGAGGGAGCCAGTGTTTGTCCACAGACAGCTCTCCGGGTCATGTGGCCAGCATGACTAAACTGCTTCTGGCACAACGGGACACCGTGATGGAAACCAGAGCACACGGAAACACCGTTTACCTTCCCGCTGCAGCAGTACCTATTTATCTACTTGCACTGGCGTGCTTTCGAACTGCTAGGTTGGCAGGAGCTGGGACAGAGCAACGGGAGCTCTGTCGCACGGATTCGAACTGCTGACCTTCTGATCAGCAAGCCCAAGGGGCTCAGTGGTTTAGACCACAGCACCACCCACAACCAGAGTAAGAACTTCTAAGTTCCATTGGTTTAAATGAGACAGTGAAGCACAGATATCTTTCTCTTTCCAATGATCCTGGTGGAATCTAGTAGTGACCAGGACCGTGATTCAGAAGGTAAAGTGTTCCCATCTAAGGAGCTGGACCAAGTTCCTAGCTCTGAGCTGGATGTTGGTGAACAAGGTCTCCCTAATCCTAGGACTGGCTGAGCCAGATGCCACAGTGCTGTGACCATCAAAGGTGCCTTCTCATGGCCTGAAGAACCCAAAGCCCAGGAAACATACCAGGTGGAAAGTCTTGGAAAGAGGTCTCTAAAAAGGTGCAGAGCATAGGAGGCACAGGAACAAAAGGCTTCAATTCACTTCCAACTTCACAGAGCCACTTACTCACTAGAAGTTCATCACAGCGCTGTGAAAACCAACCTGCCTTGCCCTAACCAAGGTCGCTTCTGCTGGACAAGAACAGGGCACTCTCATCCCTTCAAATGAATGGGATGCCAAACTATTCCATCATGGACGGACTCTGCCTCATAAGCCCATAACTTTGGAGTTGTACAAAACTTTTTTTAAAAGCAACGTTTAAGAGATTGGCTTCTTGGTAGCACTTGACAATGACTTTCACTCCTTGACAGGATGAAGGAGCATTTTTATTTCAAGAAGTGTCTCGGTATTACAACGTCTATCATCCCTTTGCAGCCAGACCTGAGCATTAATAAACCTGCCTGTCTCTTTTCAGATATAGCTTGTTCCACCTGCATTTAATTTACGAGGGGGATCAGAGCATACGATGCTCACACTGTTCAACAGCAATAATCTAAAAATTCACATTTCAAGAGACTGCTTTCCTATCATACTAAAAAAGAGAGAATGTGTTTAATAATAAAATGACATTTCTAATAGACTAGAGGGAGTTTAGATGGGAGGAAATCACATCTCAGCTAATAAAGTCGGAGCGAGAGTTTGCTGGCCATGAACCCCCTGGCAAGCTGAACAGACTGTTGAAATTAATCTACTTCTGCAGCAAACATACAAAGGAAATTCTAATTAGAACGGTATCAATGGCTGCAGATAAAAGCCAGCACAAAAGAGTTCCTTTTTTTAGAATACAGATTTTAAATGCGGGGAAAAGCGGCCAACTTTGTTATTATAGTTACGTGGGTTTAGTTGCATTGTGCACGATCCTGCTCACATTAATTTAACCAGATGGGAATAGGACTTAACATTCTTTTTTATTGTTAAAATAGAAAATACGGATTTAAGACAATAGCATATGCCTGCATGGCACTTTCCCCTTTACGATTCAGGTTGCAGTACTATGTGCCCTTGAAGCCAGTGAAAAGTGCACGCATCTGTCTGACAAAGAATGAGTTTTCCTGGTATATCAGGCTAAGGGCTGATGGGAGATTCTTCTCTTGGCATACTGCAACACACAGCAGAAAGCCTGCCCAGTTGGTCTCTAAGTAGTGCTGGCTTCATTCAGAATTACAGTTCTGGTTGGTTCTAATCTACATATACAAACATGTTGAGTCAGCTGTGCAGACCTGGCTCAGGGCTTATTGGCCTCATCCATGACAGCAGTGACTATTCTTAACTAAAAAATTAAAATAAAATAAATCCAACTTTTAACTGAAGATTAGAGTCCAGTCCGGAAAGAAAAGGTGGCTCCAGAATTCAGTTACAGATTCTGAAGTTTTAAATCTCCCAGAAGTTTGAAAGATGTTGTGAGAATAATGTCCTGAAAGGTGGCAGATCCACTGACCTGATCCAGACATCTCTTATTGATGTGGGTGTGGGTGATTATGGGCAACAGAACACAAGGACAAACCCTTCTTCTTACATTTTAATTTGAAAATTAGGAAACTGCCTATTGCGAGCCCTGTGCTCATTTGCCAGGAAGCTGGTGGCTGGGCATTTGAGGAGCACTGCGCAAGGGACTTTGTTAAGCGTTGACATTATAATATCAGGTTACTGAGAGGTGGGTTGTCGGGCCCACCTGGCAGAACTGGCCCCGGGGCCATGGGGGAAAATAAGGTCCTGGCCCATTGGTCCAAAAAGGTCCCCCACCCCTGGATCTATACTGATATAGATCAGGGGCTCTTCAGGAATCCTGCTCAACCTGGTGATGACTGAACCTGGGATCTTCTGCATTCATTGCCAGTGAGCCATGACCCTTTCCGCAAAGGCACTGTTATGTACTAAGCTTGGATCCTAGAACAATAGGCAAGTAGGATCCTAGAATGTGACAACAGATTGGCTTGCAGGAAAAGACCAATCAGGCTCCAGGAGGGAAGCAGAATCAGCCTATTAGGCTGGTAGGATCATAGAATGCAACAACTGATTGGCCTGCAGGAAAAGACCAATCAGGCTCCAGGAGAGAAGCAGAATCAGCCAATCAGATGGGACTCATTGTGTAAATAATGTATATAAAAGCCTGAGGTTTGGGGGGGCGATTGAATCACTGTTTTACAAGCTGCAATAAAGAGCATGAAATCACTACAGGACTCCAAGTACAGTGGTACCTTGGGTTACATACGCTTCAGGTTACAGACACTTCAGGTTACAGACTCCGCTATCCCAGAAATAGTACCTCGGGTTAAGAACTTTGCTTCAGGATGAGAACAGAAATCATGCTCCGGAGGCAGTGGAAGGCCCTGTTAGCTAAAGTGGTGCTTCAGGTTAAGAACAGTTTCAGGTTAAGAACGGACCTCCAGAACGAATTAAGTTCTTAACCTGAGGTACCACTGTATATTTCAGGAACGCTACGTACAGGTTTGATCTGCAGGCTTGTTCCTCTGCACCTCCATCACGGAGACTTCCACAAAAGCAAGGGAGGGTTTCAAATCCCTCCCTCAACTCTCAACACGGCTTCCTGAGCGTCTCTGCATTGCAGGGTCCCAGCTGTAGGGCAGTCTAGTAGCTATGTTGATTTCCCCAATGTAGCAGTCGGTGTGACAGTTACTGCTGAAGGGTTTGCTTCCGAAGCCCCACATGCAAAACAAGCGTGCTGTAGCCCACGCACAAGGTCTCCCAGGAGCACCCCCCACATATAAACATGCCGCAAAGGTCTGCTTTGTAATATGATAGCTTGCATCTCCTATCTGCCTTCCAGGGGAATGAGCTATCCTAGTTATTTAAACACTGACAGAGCTCCATGCAATCAAATGTGGTTCAAAATTCAATGGAAAATAAGGGCAGATGTAACAAAGCCCATTGCCTCCTGACTGTGGGGAAAATAATGGTTTTTATACAAACGAATTATCTGTTTTCAAAAGCTCTGCATCGTTATGGAAACAGAACAAATAGTTTATTTTGCTTGTCTTCTTTGGATATGAAATCCCAGACCTGCCGCTAGCCTCTGTGCAACTAAATCTGTAGGAAATACAAATTTGAATGAAGCAGCTGATTTTGTGAAACAGAACCTCTGGATTCAAAATGGTTTGAGAAGCACAGCAAGAACCAACTCCTACTAGTCTAACACAGCCCTGTGGAAATCCTGGAAGGAAAGCAGCCATCTGTAGAAAATAAGATTCACTATCACTTGTAATACCCAACACATTTCTGGATTGTTCCTCATTAGGGGATAAATTATCCCCAAATGGCAGTGGGGACAAGTGCCCAAATCACTGTAGGCAAAATTATCCCCTCAAGTCAGGCATTGGCAAACTCTGGCCCTCCAGATGTTTGGGACTACAATTCCCATCATCCCTAACAGGACCAGTGGTCATGGAAGATGGGAATTGTAGCCCCAAACATCTGGAGGGCCAGAGTTTGCCTATGCCTGCCTCAAGTACTGAGGACTTAGGGGACATTTTAAGGCATCAACTTCCATAAATGCGTATGACAAATGCATATGACTGAAATGCAAGTCGTCTGTTGCAATACCTACAGAAATAGCCCACTGCCGCTATGACCAATATTACTTGCTGAAAAACAACATATCCGAACGGTGTACATGTTGGTCAATAGTGGCAGGGGGCTATTTCTGGAGGTATTGCAACAGATGACTTGCATTTCAGTTACCATTAAATGGGAAATGGCACCTCAGATGTCAACATTTAGAAAGCTAGTACTGTATGTTTGGGAAACTTCCTGCAGTTAGAGAACACTTTTTCACCACCTTTTTTTGCTAAGTAAGCCCTGTACTGTATTGCAACTCTTGGTTCATGTGTTCTTCAAGCCAGTTGTACCGGCATACATGGGGCTGTAACTCTGTTCTGCAACACACTCAATGCATGCAGGTGAAGATCAGTTGTGGTCATGCTGTAAACAAAAATCTGCCCTTATTTCCCCTTATGGGGTATCCAAGAGCCCATATAGAGGCCTTACGTAGGTTCCCAATTGGTAGGAGAGAATAACAGAGGCCAACCAGAGAATACAGTGGTACCTCAGGTTACATACACTTCAGGTTACATACACTTCAGGTTACAGACTCCACTAACCCAGAAATAGTACCTCAGGTTAAGATCTTTGCTCCAGGATGAGAACAGAAATCGTGCTCCAGTAGCGGTGCGGCGGCAGCAGGAGGCCCCATTAGCTAAAGTGGTGCTTCAGGTTAAGAACGGACCTTCTGAATGAATTAAGTACTTAACCTGAGGTACCACTGTATTGAGAAGCAAAGCAGCTAGTAAGCCTGATCTTTATTGATCTGTTGCAACAGGGTCCTCACTCACCACACGCAGGAGGGAGGAGGAACCCAGAACAAAGGTGTGCCTGCCCTTATATAGATATTTTAAATTCCCTGCCCTGGAGCTCAAGACCACCCCTCCATACATCATACATACATCACAGAAGGGGTATAACCTAAGACCACCCCCCTAGATACATCATACCTACATCACAGAAAAGGTGGTCTACAGCAGAAATCTGAGTGTGTTGTTTATCTCGTCTGACAGGTTACCTGTTTAATGGTCACTTGAGTGGATTGCCTGGGGAGCCTGGCCAGTCTTTTGTAATGATAAACACTTAATTCCTGAGCCAGGTCACAGACTCACACCCTATTCATATCTTAAATGTGCCCTTAAGACAGGATTTGTGAAGGAAAAGACAATGGGGAGGCTTTTCCATTTTCCTTTGACCTTGCAGAGAAAACATTTGGTCAGTTTTGGGAATCAAAAATGGTTTCAGGTCGGTCTTCCTGTGCTGATCTACGTACATGCTTGGTTGGTACACTTATGAACATTTAACATATATCTAAGACCTCAAAATTCCTATCACAGTTATCAAATTGAACAGCCCCAGGATTTACAAAATCTGCCTTTGGGCACCTCTGCAAATCAGAAAGCACAAGTAATTGGGCAGCGGGGGGGCAGGATAACCTTCTTAATACAATGACAGTGTAATGCACAACACACAAGAAGTGCTGATTCGCCCAGTTTAAATGTAACAATCGGGAAGAAATGGCAAACTGACCGTGAATGGCAAAGGAACCCCATTTGAACAATGCAGGAACTCGGGTTTTGAACTGCAGCAACCTTCGCGACATGGGTGGCACTGTTGGGACGCGGGTGGCGCTGTGGGTTAAACCACAGAGCCTAGGACTTGCCGATCAGAAGGTCAGCGGTTCGAATCCCCACGACGGGGTGAGCTCCCGTTGCTCGGTCCCTGCTCCTGCCAACCTAGCAGTTCGAAAGCACGTCAAAGTGCAAGTAGATGAATAGGTACCACTCTGGCTGGAAGGTAAACGGTGTTTCCGTGCGCTGCTCTGGTTTGCCAGAAGCGTCTTAGTCATGCTGGCCACATGACCCGGAAGCTGTACGCTGGCTCCCTTGGCCAATAAAGTGAGATGAGCACCAAAACCTTGGCCTGAGAACATATTATACAACACACTATTTGGAGCTTTTTGAGTATAAAGTACAAAAGGCTAGTGTAATATGCAATTTTTCCAAGGACAAAAACTGAGAATCTATTTCTCATTCCATTTGTAGCTTTAACAACAATGTAAATGTGACTTGACTTGACTGATATTAACTTCAGGACCCTAAGACCTGTATGAACACTTGTTCCCGTTCTGCTATTTCTCCATTGTTTAGCATCCATTATCTCTTTGGCTGATTCCCTGTTTCCTCAATTTGCTCTCCACGCCCTTCCTTACTTTTCATTGCCCTTCACCCTTGAAAATGGACTCTATGGGTACACTCTGCAGTCTTAACTGTTCATACTGATATGGTGACATGGACCTAGGAATAAGAAGAGGGGGAAGGACAGAATTTTCTGATATTTCTTCTTATTCCTAAATCAAATCAAGCACTGATTTACGCTAACATAAATTGCTCAGAAACCAGTAAACTCACTCTGGACGGGCACTAGCTAAAGCTCAGAGTTTAGATTGATTTTCAGCATAAAATGAATTGTGATTTTGTTGGGCGTGCTAACTACAGGACCCCACAGGGTATAAGCAATGTTTTCTAGCATGCCAATGTCCTCAACAGTTGTTGAGTGCAACTGTTTTGGCTGAGTTTTTGCAGTGCTTCCAGTCATTAAACATTTCTGAGTATTGGGGAAACCATGATTCTTTCAATATGACTGCATGTATATTTTTCAATGTTAAAAATGAGACATGAAATATATTATCCACCCTGTATTTTCCCCAAAATACATGTCACATAATGGAACCAACATTGAAATTCATTGAAAGACCAACGTAGTTAAGCAGGGACAGTTGGCTTAACAACCATCGGAATGAAGGAAATGTGATTTTTTTTTTAAAAAAAGTTGCATGTCATTTATTCAGATAAAATCCATGCAACTGGGAGAAAAAGAAATGGTCTTATTTTTAAAATGACTGTAGCTATTTGTGGATTTTACTTGTGGCATCCAATTAATGAGCTACATAAGATATGCAATCCATTGCTTTTGCTACTGGATTGTGGGAATTGTTTAACTGTTCGTTTCCTTAGTTTTGACATGTAAACGATTCCAAAAATTTGTAGTTAATGGGAGTGGTCCCCCGCCCCTGCTGAAGGCACAGGTTTAAAAATGTGGCTAAGAGAACACATTTTTCTTTTCTTTTCTTCAAACTGGTGCATACCCTGTTGTGGAAAGGCACACAGAAAGCAGGGGGCTTGTAAAATTACTCGCGTACATGTTCCATTTTTCTTGCAGATCTACCACGCCTCATTTACATGTGCTTCTTTCCATGATTGAATACAGAGGCTGCGGCGGCGCTGAAAGAGCTAACTTTATAAATAGCCCCCTTTCCTTCAGAGGGGGTTACTAATGAATAATTAGTTCCACAATTGCGACTATAATCAGGTAAATTATCTGCAGACGTAGCAGTTACTATACGGCTTATTTCCCTGTGCAATTAGCAAACATACTGCAAGTCGGGGCTTGTTCCCATGATCTCTTTTGTCTGGAGACTGTTAATCCTTATTGATTACCCCTGATTAGCAACTCTCCTGGGGTGGAGGAAACTAGAACTGTGTGTACCCTACCCCTCTATTGTTTCTACCAGCAGCCGGCATCAGAATTAAACCCATCGCAAGGAAGCGATTACTGCTGTACAACAAACCCTATTGAAGTTCTCATGGGCTGGCTGGCTGGGTGAAAGCCATTCCCCAATCTGAATGTGACTTGTGTTCGTCCGGGTAAGAACAGCAGCAACAATAACCTGAGCTAGGCGATGATTGGGAACCGGATGGCCTGCAGTTCTGAAGTGACTAGTAATAGCCTTTACAGTGGTACCTCGGGTTAAGAACTTAATTCATTCTGGAGGTCCGCTCTTAACCTGAAACTGTTCTTAACCTGAGATACCGCTTTAGCTAATGGGGCCTCCCGCTGCCGCCGCGCTGCCGCCGTGCAATTTCTGTTCTCATCCTGAAGCAAAGTTCCTAACCTGATGTATTATTTCTGGGTTAGCGGAGTCCGTAACCTGAAGCGTCTGTAACCTGAAGCACCTGTAACCTGAGGAACCAGTGTATTTGTACAGTGGTACCTCTGTTTAAGAACTTAATTCGTTCTGGAGGTCTGTTCTTAACCTGAAACTGTTCTTAACCTGAGGTACCACTTTAGCTAATGGGGCCTCCCGCTGCGCCACCGCCGCACGATTTCTGTTCTCATCCTGAAGCAAAGTTCTTAACCCGAGGTACTATTTCTGGGTTAGCAGAGTCTGTAACCTGAAGCGCATGTAACCCAAGGTACCACTGTATGTGTCTTGCAAGCACTTGCTATACTAAATCCACTTTCACTGTGATAAGCAAGGGTTGCTACCGCACTAGAGACCCCGAGGCATTGCTATTCTGCAATTAGCCAGAAGTGAAATTAAAATTCCACACAGTACTGAATATAAGGCTACATTAACTTTCAATGCTCTCCCCTACGGCCAATGATCATTTATAATGTTTACTCAGAAGATCACCCCTGTTCAGCAGTGACCCCTTTCAATGTCAGTTAAAAAAAATTTCTCCATCTAGGGTCAGCCTTTTACTTTTTCCTGGTAATGACAGTTAGCCATTACTGGTTTTCTTTCATTTCCCCACCTATTTGTGTGTTGTTGTTTTTAGCAGAACAGTGTTGTAATTTTGCCCTAAAAATAAAAAATAAAAAAATGCTGAAGGGAAATCAGTAATTAAAATCCTTTGAAGAGTGAACACAAACTAAGAAGCAACTCGTAACTAATATCCCAGTTTTGATGAGGAAGGAACAATTAAAAAAACAAACTGAACATGCAAACAGGAGGTAGTTCATTGAAGGTACAGTAGCCCTTAGAAATTTCAACAGGGCTTTGTCTGTCTACGTAGAAGAGACTGGATTTACAACAGCATTTTATAGTTGGAAGGAAAATGTCTGAACAAACTCCAAAAGGCAAGTGAACACAGGGTGGCAATTCTGAAAAAATGCAGAAGTAAATTAAATTTGTGGCCATCAGGATGGTACAAAAGCACATTATAGTCATCAACCTCATCATTAAAATTTCTATACCTTCCCTCATCCAAGAAGGCCCCATTAGCTAAAGTGGTGCTTCAGGTTAAGAACAGTTTCAGGTTAAGAACGGACCTCCGGAATGAATTAAGTACTTAACCTGAGGTATCACTGTATTATTTTAGCTGAGATGGCTACCAAAAAGTTATACAGATTGAAAATGGACAAAAACTATATTCTATGTTTGCTTGGACATAAAACTGGGACATTTTCATGCTTGAAAAAAAAATCTCACTAGTGCGTACCAGTGAAAGGATTATTTCTCCACCGCCATTACATCAGCACATTTCTGAGTGGTGAGGGGTTTATTCGCAATTGCCCAAATCGAAAGGCTGCTGGAAGCCTTGGAGATGGGCTATGGAACATGTTTGCTAGGCACCTATCCCTTTAGGGAGGGCAAAGAAAATTTATTTTGTTTGTGTTTTAATGAGAAGTAACTAAGTCACACTTTATGAACAAATATAAGATGTGAAACGCAATTAAACTTTGAAAATTGCACTGCTCTGATTTTATGTATGTGTTGGGGAAAAGTGAACATAAAGATTGCTTGCAAAGATGTGCATACAGAAAAGTGTCTATCGGGAAAAATTGCACTTAAATCCTGATGAATTATTATGGGGGTTGTTTTCGGGGGGGTTGTTAATCGCAAATTGCTGTGGAAATGTGGAGCAGTGAATTTAAGAGTGGAAAAATGAGAAATAGAGAGAAACAGAAATTAACAGATATTTTGTCTAGCCTCAATGCCATTGAATCTAAAGCTTTATACAGTCGTACCTTGGAAGTCGAACTGAATCTGTTCTGGAAGCCTGTTCAACTTCCAAAGCGTTCAGCTTCCAAAGCACGCCTTCTGCTTGGCTGCAGGAGCTTCTGAAAATTGTCTGAAAACCGTACAATCACTTCTGGGTTTTGATTGTTTGGGAGCCGAAACATTCAAGTTCAAAGGTGTTTGGCTTCTGCGATTCCACTGTATAGTCTGATTCTACAGCAGGGATCAGCAACCTAAGGCCCATGGGCCAGAAGTGGCCTGCGGTGGTTGTTTGACCGGCCCATGAGCCACCCCTGAACTGAGCTGCCCACTTGCGCGCTGTGCTAAATTAGCAGGGACTCGCTTCCACAGCACTGAAAACTGCGTCTGCACAGACGCTGAAAAACACAGGCGCGCGCGCTCACACACATGCGCGCTCACACACACACGCGATCCAGCCCATGGAGGGGTCTTCATGGGACCGATGCAGCCCAGGCAAGATAAAACTTGCTGGCCCCTGTTCTATGGGATCAATTTTGGTTCTTAAGGCCTGAAGATTTGGACAAGATGCTGGAAGCTGTGCGGCTAACTATAGGGTCTTGCAACCTTTGTACATCATGATGAATTTGAGTGAATGGGTGCATCTCCTTGCATGACGGAGAGGTGACTTGAAAGAAGCCATAGTTGCTCCTGGAAAATATCTATCATGGGCTGGAGGCTTATGAGAGCTACCCCTCAGTCCCAAATGTCCACTTTGTGGGGAAGGTGCTCAAGATGCAACTGCATTAGGTGTGGCTGCCCAAGTCCTTGTTGCAGGGGTGTGCCGGATGAAAGAGAGATGTTGCGAGGGGGTGGTTCTTAGGTCTGGGAATTAGATGGCTTATCTGTTCTGGATGTGACTCTCCCTTAAGGTACAAGTGCATCGTCTGGGATATTTTTATGAAGAGCTGTTTTAAATAAATACAACAAATAAGAAATCAGCACATACCTATACAGCTATGCTGCTTGTTTTGGACATTGGGAACGAGGGAGGCGCCTTTCAGCAAAAGCACGAAGAGGAGCACAAAGTTGAAGGAAGGAGCCATCTTCCAACGCATTCTCATTCTGGAAGTAAAAACATAGAGGAAGGGTGGGGAAAAACTTCTCAAAATCAGCATTGACGTAAGTGAAATTCTTAAGGACTGACGCCATTAAATCTCATGAAGGGAGACCCAAGTGCAGGAGCAATGCATGCGGTTCTTGCCCCTGAGGAGCTGAGGTAACCGAGTGCTTTGCCAATAAAGAACCAAACTTCCAGTCGCATGTTCTCTCTGGGTTTGTGTGCATGTGTGCATGTGTGCATACCTTTGGGACAGAGAATCTATCCTTTTTGGTTTCTCTCAGTTTCTCGTTTTCCCAATCTTACATTCAGCTCCCCACATTTCCACATCAATATGCAATTTTTCAAAAGCCATCATGAAATTCATTAGCATATAAACACCTTTGCATGCTATTTTGACTAATATGCACATTATTGCAAAGCAACTACCCCCAAAAAAATGCATTTTTGTACCCACTTATATGCACACTACCCTGGTTTATGCATTTGTGTAAAGGTAAAGAACCCCTGGACTGTTAAGTCCAGTCAAAGGCGACTATGGGGTTGCGGCACTCATCTCGCTTTCAGGCCAAGGGAGCCGGCGTTTGTCCACAGACAGCTTTCCAGGTCATGCAGCAGCATGACTAAACCGCTTCTGGCGCAATGGAACACCGTGACGGAAACCAGAGCGCATGGAAACACTGTTTACCTTTCTGCCGCAGCGGTACCTATTTATCTACTTGCACTGGTGTGCTTTCGAACTGCTAGCAGGAGCTGGGATAGAGCAATGGAAGCTCATCCCGTTGTGGGGATTCAAACCATCAATCTTCTGATTGGCAAGCCCAAGAGGCTCAGTGGTTTAGACCACAGCGCCATCCCTATGCATTTTTGTACACACTACTTGGCTGAAGAACTGCATTACAAAATCAGGATAACTGCAAATTTCAAAGGATAGCTGTTGCTTTGGTTCTCATCTTGTTTTGAAAAGTATGAATTTGGCAAGTTCACATTTAACTGTGAACTCAGTTGAATTTCTCCTGCATCCCTCTCTTCGTGCACTACTTTTAATTTCCCACCCTTAAAACTTGGATATGGTTGCATGCTGAACTTCAGTCATGGGATCTAGAACTACACACAGCAGCTGTTATCATGTTTGTATTCTAAGTTTGTATTCTAAGTTCGACTTGGCAAATCTTCCCTGGAAAGCCTAATTTATGTCTGGGAAAATTAATGAGCAAACGCCTAGATTTTATTTCATCAGAACTGAGAATGATGGCGTCTGCCACTCGAGGAGGACTTTTGGATCAGCGTGTGAGAATTTATTGCAAACAAAAGACTTACCAGCTTTTAAAAAAAGGGAGAGCCTTACAAAGTTCACACAGAAGCATAATATTGCCTATTTTAACTCGCCTGTGGAAACAACTCAGAGACTATTAAGAAGAAAAAGGATAGCAACAAGAAGATTGAAAGATGGGACTGGTGAACACTAAAAGCAGCAGAAATATGAGATGACTGGACCCTTACTGAACTCGAAGCATGGGAACCCCCAACAAAAATATATAATTTGGCAAAATATTTGGACTTTATGATATGTATTGGTATAATTTGGAATGATTAATGTGATATGATTGGATTGTTAAATGGAAAACTCAATAAATTTTTTTTTTTTTTAAAAAAAGAACTACACACAGCAGCAGTTGTCTGTAGCAAAGCGAATCACAAAGCGGCTACTAGATTTTGATGCAAAGAGATGCAATGACAGGCAGAAATCTAGCAGGCAGTGCTTCTTCAAACACAGCATCTTTTTGTCAGGGACAACTGTGGATGGTGAATTTTGCCCTCAGAAGCCCCGCTTAGAAGCAGAAGTGCCACCCTAATGACAGATGCAGTTAATGCTGCAAGAAAAACTATTGCCAGGACATGGGAATCATCACAATTATTAATGGTGGAGCCATGGTATAATGCAATTTTGCCAACAGCATTTTGGAAAAAACTGACACAGAAAGTAGCAAGAGCCAAAAAGAATTTTTATGCGGTCTTTTTTGATTACAGAAATGAGGTATATGGTAGAATACTACCCATAGTTTACAGCACAGTTTGGCTTGCATGCAGTACATACCGGTATTTAATTATTTCCCCTCCCCCCATCCTATAAATTCCTGCAAATTCTAATTCTAATTGATATGAAATACCTTTTGCTTATGGTCACCCGTCTAAGCAATGCACGTTACTACACATAATTTCGTATCTGTAATAATTTTGGCATATACGCTTCAACACCAACCTTGTGACTATGTTCAGAAATGTTTGTTGTTGCGCTGTTTTTAATTTTCTGCAATTGTTGCATGTCATATGCCCTAACGTAAACAAAGCTATATCGCAGTGCAGCCGTGTTAAGCAGTTTGAAGGTGGAAATGAATACAAACCACGTCACCAAAAAACAACCCAGCAGCAAAAGCCACATGCCTTACCAGTAGTTTCTGCAGCAGTGTCTCCTAATAAAATAGCAACAGCGAAGAAAAAACGCCTCCTGAGAAGAGGAGTCTCTCACAGAACTGGCTCCGTCTTCGTTTTCTTCTTCCTCTTTTCTTGACAAGTCTGGTTTGGTTAGCAGGGTGTGGAACCCGGCAGCAAAGTTCGCCGTTTGGGGTTTTCTCATAAACCTCATTCATCTGAAACCAAAGCATGAGTCAGAGATACGTTTACTCACCAATTCAAAATTTGCCTTACCCCTTGATCCTATGAGTCTCTAGTGACATTAGCAATGTGTCTTGCAAATACAGTGGTACCTCAGGTTAAGTACTTAATTCGTTCCGGAGGTCCATTCTTAACCTGAAACTGTTCTTAACCTGAAGCACCACTTTAGCTAATGGGGCCTCCTGCTGCTGCTGCACCGCTGGAGCACGATTTCTGTTCTCATCCTGAAGCAAAGGTCTTAACCTGAAGCACTATTTCTGGGTTAGCGGAGTCTGTAACCTGAAGCGCATGTAACCTGAAGCGTATGTAACCTGAGGTACCACTGTATACAGAATACAAATAAAGAGGGAGCACTGCATGAGTTACTTGCATGGCAAGGTTGTCGCAGCCAGCAGGCAAGAATTTTTTTTAAAAAAATATTTTTTATTGAACAAATTTAACAAATCAACTTATAAATCAGATGTGGCCAAATACATTCCCCCCTCCATCTCCCACCCTTCAGAGACTTCCCTCAGCTCCCCTCTCTGATTTGTTTACACATATTATTTTCTGCATGTTGTAAAATTGTACGTATCATTGCCTTGTCTGTCATATGGTCTACTAATAAATTTGTGGATGTTTATTCAAAACCTGCCAAGGAGTCCAAATCCTTTTGTTGTCTTCTTAAATAGTTTGTAAATAATTTCCATTCTTCCTTAAAGTCACGGTTGTCCTTCTCACGCAGTTTATGTGTTAACTTTGCCAACTCCGCAAACTCATCAGTTTTTCTTGCCAATTTTCTTGGAATTTCCTCATTCTTCCATCCTTGTGCTAACAAGACTCTTGGCCAGCAGGCAAGATCTTCCCCACTTGCCAAGATATTTATATTCCCAGTGAGCAACTTGGAGGGCCAACACTGAGGCTCCAGTATTCTCCCACCTGAGACCCTGTTTCTAAGCCCTGTTCCTGCAGGTGCCAACTTGGGAGAAAGGTGAGATATAAATGCATTTAATAATATTAATAATAAATCCAGGTTCATACATGTAAACCAGGCTTCCTCAACCTTGGCCCTCCAGATGTTTTTAGCCTACAACTCCCATGATCCCCAGCTAGCAGGACC
Source organism: Podarcis siculus (assembly GCA_034642415.1). NCBI lineage: Eukaryota > Metazoa > Chordata > Lepidosauria > Squamata > Lacertidae > Podarcis > Podarcis siculus. Next base: position 1,400,071 of record JAXCMG010000061.1, read on the forward strand.
AGTGGTCAGGGTTGATGGGAATTGTAGTCTCAAAACATCTGGAGGGCTGAGGTTGAGGAAGCCTGAGGTAAACTGTGTAACTCAAGGTACGGAGTCACGGTGATGAATAAGGTTGATCAGTTAATAGCTTTTGTCCTGTAGACCTTTCCCAATGGACACCGGAAAATGCCAAAGTTCAAATAAACTGAAAACATTTAATGCATTTCCCGTTCTTTAGTCATGCAAATATATTTTTCTTGGCAGCTGTGAACTTTTAAAGATAGTGCTGCTGTCAGATTTTGTATATGGATTATTCAAACTATTCCCTTAAAAAGGAAGAGAGAGAATGTACAGGCAACCGTGAAAAATGGATGCCTCATTGGTGCATAGCAGTCAGCCAGGTATTCTAAATGCAATATGACATTTCTGTACCGGGTCCACTGATCCCTTTTTCTTCTTCCTCTCAGCTGAAATTCTTGCTAAGGTAGCAGCACATTATAAGGCCTACACATCCTTTAATCCTCTGAAGAACCTTTTAAACGCACATCAGATTATGACCCACAACACCTTGAAGTCTGTTAAAGCTGTAGACCCTAAATTGAAAGGCATTACTCAGAAAAACAATGCTTTCAGAATATGAAGCTTTCAAGGTACGCTTCTCATCTCTGAGGCCATTTTTCCTGAATGCAACACATCCTAATGCCACCACTTAAACAGTGATCCTTCTCTGACCCTTTCAAGGAAGGAGAGAGAGATGTTCGTTTCTGTTTCATTTTTAATTTGTTCGCTGCCTGTCAACACTGCTGCATGCGACGGAGTTTGCAACCCACAAAAACGACAAAACATGCAACAAAGATCACACATCCCATAACAATACCACCCCATACACATATGCCATAATGGGAAAAAAATGACTGTTAAAAAAAACACACACAACTTAAATTGGCCAAAGCAATATTCAGTACAGTGGTGCCTCGCAAGACGAAATTAATTCGTTCTGCGAGTTTTTTTGTCTTGCAAATTTTTCGTCTTGCGAAGCACGGTTTCCCAAAAACCTCAAAAAAGGCTACCACACCGCGTGCTATGAGTTGCTCTTGCAAGACGTTTTTGTCTTGCGCAGCAAGCCCATAGGGAAATTCGTCTTGCGAAGCAACTCAAAAAAACGAAAAACTCTTTCGTCTTGCGAGTTTTTCGTCTTGCGAGGCATTCGTCTTGCGAGGTACCACTGTACAGTGGTACCTCGGGTTAAGTACTTAATTTGTTCCAGAGGTCTGTTCTTAACCTGAAACTGTTCTGAACCTGAGGCACCACTTTAGCTAATGGGGCCTCCTGCTGCCGCAGCGCCACCGGAGCACAGTTTCTGTTCTCATCCTGAAGCAAAGTTCTTAACCCGAGGTACTATTTCTGGGTTAGCGGAGTCTGAAGCGAATGTAACCTGAAGCCTATGTAACCTGAAGTACCACTGTAATCCATTTAACAGATGTTGTGGCATTGTGGCTGTGTGTGCCCTTGGCCCAGATCTTCACTCTATAGGTGGCCTTAGGTAAACTGATACCCTCTCAGCCTCAGCATTGAAGATGATGAGCTACAACAAAGTGCTGCATTGTGCATTGCTACTGCTCAGGAGACAACCTTCCGTTCCACTACCAACAGGTCTCACTCCCCCTCGCTCCCAAGTGTCAGCCGACTTTCTGTGGTCATTGACTGCACTTGGTTCTCATTGGGCTTCTTTAATGCGGGGGACGTCCTCCCAACTTAGGTTTCCCCCATAAATGTTTTTAATAGTTCTGCAAACCATTTGGTTCCCTCAACCTGCTGCTATGTCCCTCTTGTGCGTTGCTAAAGTTGTTTTGTCCAGCAGCTCTCATGGACTGAACATCACAAACAGAGACACTCAAATGTTGTTGGGTTGTAGGTGAGAGAAAAAGAAAGAGAAAGAGAAAGAGGAGACTTCAAAGCTCTTCCTTCTAAGACAAGAAAATATCCACAGCAAGGGTGAATGAATGGGATGGCAGCTTTATATTTATATATCCCTTTTCTAGCTACCCCAACCCACTCTAAATTCCCCTTCTAGGGTTTTTCTACAGGTTTTTGCACTTCTGCAAGCCTCAGGCTAAACCCGAGCCTACTGAGAGCTCTATTCTATGCTGCTATGGCTACATAAGTGCCCACCAAGTGAGAACTGTATTGGAAAGAGAATATATTACAGGGCTGTTGGAGGAAAATAAGCGAAGCACCTTATCAGTGCTGCTGCTATTGTCATCTACCAATGCATTATTGGATGCGCCAGACCATTGTCTTGCCTCGGTAATGGGCTGGATGAGAGCCAATAAACTGCAGCTCAATCCGGATAAGACCAAGGCACTGCTAGAAGGTGGCTCCCTGGTTTGCGATAACTCGCTACGTCTAAGAGATGATGGCGAAATGTTTCAAGTTATCTGAACTGAGATATAGTAGAGCTTGTAAGTGAGCATACAGAATATATTATTTAAAGATATCCAAAGGTCGTCTATGGAAACACACATGGAAAGAACACCCAGAGAAGGAAACAATGTGAATTGTTCATGTACTAATGGCAGAAGTTTCAAATCAATGGAGGAACTGACGTTTGTGGTGCTGAGTGAATAGAGAGAGCAAGGGAGCAGAAGTAGCAGAACATAGAAGAATGACTCAGTGGGATCTTTTTATCTATATATATATCCACAGATAACAATATATACATATATAATACACACACACACACACACACACACACACATATGTATATATAATTGTATTTTTCGCACCATAACACGCACCCGACCATAACACGCACATAGTTTTTAGAGGAGGAAAACAAGAAAAAAAATATTCTAAACGAAACAGTGGATGTATGATTTTTGTGGTTCATGCTGTGGCCACAGTCATGTGATTTGACGGTGAGTTTGGGGTAGCCCAATGCAAAAATCCTGAGGATCCATGAGGATCAGTGCTTTGTAACAACATTTTTGCACCACTGCAGCCCCAGGCAACAGTGGGTGCATGGTTTTTTTGGTGCAAGCTGTAGCCACGGACATGCTATGTGATTTGATGTGAATTTGGGGTGACCCAGTGCAAAAATCCTGAGGATCCATGTGGATCCATGCTTTGTAACCACGTTTTAAGTGGGGAGGGAAGGAAAAGCACTCAAGGGACAAGAACACGCGTGGGGTGGGTGGAGAAGGATGCTGTTAATAATGCAGAAGAGGGGTATAAGAGGAGAAGGCTCCTCTCCTCTCCCGCTTTGCTCCTTTAAAGGCTCTGCTTCTCTCCCTCCTCCTCGCTGAAAAACTTTGCTGCTATTTAGCCAGCTGAGTGGGGAGGAGAGAGGGACGGGGAGCCTGCTTGCAAAAAAATTTGCTGCTATTTAGCAAGCTGTTCTCTCCCTCCTCCCCGGCTCACTGAAAAAAACAGCTCCCTCCTCTTTGCTACTATTTAGCCAGCTGAGTGGGGAGGAGAGAGGGACAGGGAGCCTGCTTGTGAAAAATTTTGCTGCTATTTAGCGAGCTGTTCTCTCCCTCCTCCCCGGCTTGCTGAAAAAAACAGCTCCGGACTCCTGTAAGCGGCTCCTCTCCTCTCCCGCTTTGCTACTTTAAAGCAAGCAGGCTCTCTGTCCCTCTCTCCTCCCCACTCAGCGGCTCTTCTCCCGCTTTGCTGTTTCAAAGCGAGCAAAGTGAGCCACGGAGGAAGGAAGGAAGGGGAACCATGGATCCTCTGCTCACGACTGCAGCAGACCCCCCGTCATCCGTAGGCATTCGCTCCATAACACGCACAGACATTTCCCCTTACTTTCTAGGAGGGAAAAAGTGAGTGTTATGGTGCAAAAAATACGGTATATATATATATTGCAGGAAAGGTTGCTCTGTATGTCAGAGACCCTACAGCTCCTTCCCTCAGATAAAAACTTAAATCAGCCCACAAATTCACTATGTATAGAAATGCCAGGCCAAACTGGTAACTTAAGTATAGAGGAATACTATCGCCCTGATCAAACTCTGATGGTGATCTTGAGACGGAGGGGATAGGAAGGTAGTCAAAGAAGAAGTGGCCATTTGAAACTGGCAATTTCAGCTATTCTTGTATTGATTGGCTGAGTAAATGTACGTTTTGGTCTTGACAAAGGAACATTTCACCCCCCTTGATGCAACATATGATTGTGACTTGAGGAGAGAAGCATTAGGCGACTCCGTTTACTTCCCTTCCCGACACATCCCTGTACGGTGTAGGGAGAAATTTTTGTTTGTTTGTTTCTTAAACTCACCTATTTATTTAACAAGATTTATATACCACTTATCTGTAGATGAAACCTCCAAGTCGTTCACAAAGAATATAAGCCAAGTGACCCTCTGCCTCAGTTGTTTCCTTCTGCAATTTCTGTCCTTTTTCACGTCTATTATAACTGCATTTAAGTCACATCCTGACACCAACTCCCCATGTTTGAAAGCCTCAGGTCCTCGTACACCATTAGGGAAATGGACAAAACCTGGTCCTTGCCAATGCTCCCTTTATGGTGACATAACCGCCTCGTGGGACCCAGGAAAATTGCTTCAAGAACAAATAAGCATTTATGAGCAATCATGACTGAGACTACCCAAGAGTGAGATGTTCCTGCGGCCAGATACTGCTCTTTCAATCAAGAAGCTTTCAAGGTGGCATTCAAGCCTCTTTTCTTGTGTGTTTCTTCACCATCTTGCAGTTTTTAAAAACACCATTTCTATTTCATTTTACAAAGATATGTATGTACATGTTTGCTAATTGCACAGGGAAATAAGCCGCATGGTATCCTAAATATGTAGAAATCACTGCGTTATATCTCTGTTTATAGTGGTACCTCGGGTTACAGATGCTTCAGGTTACAGACTCCGCTAACCCAGAAATAGTACCTCGGGTTAAGAACTTTGCTTCAGGATGAGAGCAGAAATTGTGTGGCGGCAGCGAGAGGCCCCATTAGCTAAAGTGGTACCTCAGGTTAAGAACAGTTTCAGGTTAAGAACGGTTAAGTTCTTAACCCGAGGTACCACTGTATTTCCAAACTGATAGACACTCAACCACTGTTCACTATTAGAGGGAATGATGATATTGGGGATTTACATAATCCGGCATCTAATTCTACACACAATAATACTTTATCTTGATGGAAAGTACCCACATGAGGAGGTGGTGCTGGGGACAGAAATACCTAGGCTCAGTTCCCATCTAGAGTCGCCAAGTGACTTTCAAAACTTGACACATCTTGTCCATGTACCTTTAATAATAGCTTGATCTGCAGAAACCAGCTTACCATGGCATGGAGTTAAGCAACATTGCCCGCTCATGTTTGAACAAGCAGAAGAGCAAGGCAACTAAAATATTTGACAATCCTATTCGCCTCTGATCTGAAGCAGCACACAGCTTTGGACTCTGGAACCCCAACTAAGTATACAAACAGCTCACACGAAGCAACCCTCAGAGATAGCAAACTCAATTTTTCTCTCATTTACCCTGCAGAAGTCAATGCAGGGAAATCGATGGAAGATGGTGTAAACAAGGAAGGGGAGATTGGAAAGGTATTAATCTTTGCAGCTTTCTTGCTTTAATGTAAAAAGTTTCCGCAAAGTCTCTGGCTTTACAAGCTGCTGCTAGTATCATTAAATTGCGCCTGGCAAGGCTGCAGCTTTTGTGCTCTGTGGGACGGCTGCCTGGTTGACTGAGTAGCGTTCTCATTACTGACCTTCCCGTGGTCCTTTTCAGGGGATTTAACTAGCCAATTCAATTAAACAGCATTTCCGACAAATGTACACATCTTGTTATAGTACCTGTTGAGACACAATTCTATCAATTTGGGCACACTTTAAAACACTTCTAACAGTGTCCAGTGAATAATTACATTCTGTCGCGCACATCTTGATATGTATTCTTGGCACAGTTCATTAAAGCGTGTGTGCCGGCAGGAGAGGAGGATATAGGAACTTGCATTAGCCGATTTTAGATTCTCACATCTCCCTCTGCTTTAAATCAATTGATCTATCCCCATTTACGTGCTCTGCGCTTTTAGCAAGCCCTCCTTTTAGCACAGAAACAACTCTTTGTACGTGAAAGCCATAATGAAAAGGTTCTTTTTAACAGTAGTAGTGAAATAACAGCAGCAACAATAAACGAAAGCTCAAAAAACTCACTCAGTGTTATTATTCTGATCCTCTCTCTGGACTCAGCTAAAAGGTAAAGGTAAAGGGACCCCTGACCATTAGGTCCAGTCGTGACCGACTCTGGGGTTGCGGCGCTCATCTCACTTTATTGGCTGAGGGAGCTGGCATACAGCTTCCGGGTCATGTGGCCAGCATGACTAAGCCGCTTCTGGCGAACCAGAGCAACGCACGGAAACGCAGTTTACCTTCCCGCCGGAGCGGTTCCTATTTATCTACTTGCACTTTGACGTGCTTTCGAACTGCTAGGTTGGCAGGAGCTGGGACAGAGCAACGGGAGCTCACCCCGTCACAGGGATTCGAACCGCCGACCTTCTGATCGGCAAGTCCTAGGCTCTGTGGTTTAACCCACAGCGCCACCTGCGTCCCTGGACTCAGCTACACAGATGTAAATATGGGCAAGAAAAGGCCACAACTTTATTGATTACAGCAAGTGAAAAGGCATTGGCTTAGGCACTGGATCACGTCAGCTGACTCCACCCACTTGGAGAGGGATGAGTCTAAAAAGGGGGTTTATTCACCAGTAGGGGGAGCCTGTTGATGCTAATCCAACTATAAGCTCTCCCCTAATGTCACCGAGGGTCGTGCCATGGCCCCCCGCCACACAGGCATCGGACAGGATTCACGACCGCCGGATTCCTTTAACGGAATACCCCAAAATTGAAGGCGTAGGCGATGCCCCAACTACAGTGTGCTCCGCCAGGTAGCCACTAGCAAGAAGAAGCTAAGGAATTTTGCACAGTGATCATCAAGCCCAACAGGAAGCTAATTCCAGTTGGTTTTGAGGCAAGGTAAAATCGTGGGGGCGAGGGAAAGGTTTGGCAGGAGAAAGAAAGACCAGTTTATTATAACGTTTCAAGTGTTTTAAGTACATTATACAAACGTGACACTAGGTGGCAATGGCAAGCTAATGGCAAATTCAATGTATTTTTCAAAACACTTTTTAAAAAAGCATTTTCACAGTTTTTTATATGTGTCTAGATTCCAGCTCTATCTGGCTAGGAACCATACCTAGATTTTGCAGTGACTGGCACTTTCAAAACAGAGTGGGACTTATTCCTGCTGTGGGCAGGAACAGGCCCAGGAGTATGTGAGGCCAGATCTAAAAGCGGGCGAGCCACCCTTTCTCTTTTGTTCCCACGCACTTACCTCTCTCGCTTGCTCCCCACGCACCTGCTGCCAGTTCCAGATTTATGTATAAGCTAAACAAGCTATAGCTTAGGGCCCCACTTTCTTGGCCCCCCCCCCCAAAAAAAATGTAAAGGAAAAAAACCTGGATGTACATTTCAAAAATGTAAGATAAAAAACAAATAAAATAAAACCTACATACAGCAACAGTGTTTTGTGTTGTGTAGGCTCCTATGATGCAAGTAATGGGCTGCTAGCCTGCTCCCTAAAATGTCACTGGTTTGCTCATTTCTATATATAGGGTGCCTACATTCTGCATGGACTGGCTGTAATAATTACAGTGGTACCTCTGGATGCGAACGGGATCTGTTCCGGAGCCCCGTTCGCATCCTGAAGCAAATACAACCCATTTTCACGCGGGTCGCGATTTGCCGCTTCCGCGCATGTGCGTGACGTCATTTTGAGTGTCTGCGCATGCACAAGCGGTGAAACCCGGAAGTAATGCACTCCGTTACTTAAGGGTCACCGCAGAGCGCAACCCAAAAATATTCATCCCGAAGCATATTTAACACGAGGTATGACTGTACTTTGATAAAATACATATTTTGTTATGTGCAAATGGCTTTAGATACCTATTAGGCCCATAAATTACCATATAGCAGATATTCAACACAAAAAACAGCAGCAATTTGTTGTTGACAAAGGACAGCTGGACATATAAAGGGCCCCATTACCTTCAGTATCTTAGGGCCTCATCAAACCTAAATCCGGCCCTTCCTGCTGCCAGGGAAAGGAGAGATTCTTCTTGCCAGAGGTCCAAACTTGCAAAGGACTTTCTCCTGGCCGCCTTCTTTCCATTGCGTCATCTGTTTCACCTCCCTCTGTGATCCTTCTTCCTCCTTGGAAGTGAGTCCAAGGGCTGCAGGTTACTCACCTGAGATAATATATTGAGAATGAGACTATTGTATAAATGGCCCATAGAGAATCAGGGTCTCTGCATACTAGCAATCTGAGGGTTGAGGTTTGTATTTATTATTATTATTAATAATAATATAATAATAATAACCCCCTGCCCATCTGGCTAGGTTGCCCCAGCCACTCTGGGCAGCTTTCAACACAAATGACAATAATGTTAGTAATAAAACATCAAACATTAATAGTAACAACCTGACCCAATATAAAAAGTCCTGATAACAACTTGTATCAAATAAAGCAAGAATCCAATAGTAAACAGTAAAATTAAACATCAGCAAATAATAATTCAACAGTTTACACTTATCAATTACGAAGAATTACTAATCTGTAAACAATAAAAATAACAGCAAATCACAATGCATAAAGTACCACAAAACATAGAAAACCATGCAAAGGGATCAAACTGAGAAACAAGCTTATAATTTTTTAAAAAATATCCCTGAACCCCTCTCTTCCCCGCTGATTCTGCTGTTTTCAAAGGCTCCCAGGGCTGGGGCAAGGCAGAAAGTCTCTCTCCCCTCCCAACACTGAAGATTGTAGGAAGCTAAGAAACACCTGGAAGCAAGATAAGCCAAGCAAGCCTTCGTTTAAATAAAAGGTTATTTCCTTGTGTTTGTAAGCAGGAAACATTTGCCATAAATGCACAGACAGGGATATATCATAATAGCACAGGAAAACATTTCGAGCTTACCACTGTGATGAAAAATTCATTATTCATGCACTGACACCAGTCTGTTTCTTTAATCCTAGACACAGCAGTTACTTCTGATGACTGGAGGATATAAATACAAAGTCCCTGGCGATTAAAGAAATCTGTAACTTTTATCCAAAATTCATCATCTCTTGTTTACAGAATACGGCTTTATTTTTGGCTCTAGTGTTCCAAAACACTCCACAATCCATCTCTACTCACAGCACATTTATGAGGCCCAGAACTCTGTCTAAGGAACCAAATGGATTGCAGATTCCCTGGCCTACGGCTTATCAGTGGGGGGCGAAGAGGTTTAATTGCCATGGAAAAAGCAAGAGAGAGAGGAAACATTGAATCAGCAGCTATTTTTTAAGACAATATATTCAACACTTTCATCGCAGAAGCCAATTCCCCGACAAAGAGTTCGATAGCTGAGAAAGAGCTTCAGAGAGAAAACTAGATCACCATCACTGGAAGGGATTGGAGGGTCACAGACACCCCTGTTCTACATCCAGATCCAGGTAGCAAGTCTGGCCACTGGGGATGGCAAAAAGCCAATCAAAGGAAGACTCATGATTCTTCTGAGCATCTGCAGTGACTTTCTTGCACCACTATAATCATGCGGTAAGAGGAGTAAGGGCACACCCACAGCAGACATTTGATGTACACCTAAAGCACACTGTTTGCCCCCAAAGAATCTTGGGAACTGTAGTTTGTTAATGGGGCAAAAAAACCTAGCTAGACCCCCTGTAGCTACGGCTCTGCCTTATGATATTTGAAGATGCCTTACATGTCTCCTCTCAGTCTCCTCTTTTAATAATAATAAATAATAAATTTTTATTTATACCCCGCCCTTCCCTGTTCAGAAAACCGGGCTCAGGGCGGCTAACTACAAATTTAAAACAATTGATGCAACAAAAACCAGCATGAAATACAGTATAAAACGTGAATGACAATAAATTCAGAATTCAAAAATCAATTTAGGGGAAAATCCATCCAATAAACATTAGATGATCACCAGGGCTTGCTGGCTAAATTAGTCCTATTTGGGCCAGCGAGGAGACCAGGGGAGAATTAGCTGTGGGATCCCAGAGTGGGTAATCTTCATAAAAAGGGGAGGGGGAGGGAAGGAAGGGGAACAAAAGATCAAGCTAAGTTCAAATTGAAAGCCGGGCGGAATAGTTCTGTCTTACAGGCCCTGTGGAAGAAAGTTATATCCTTCAGGGCCCTGGTCTCCTGGGACAGAGCGTTCCACCAGGTCGGAGCCATCACTGAGAAGGCCCTGGCCCTGGTGGAGGATAATCTGACTTCCTTAGGGCCCGGAACCTCTAAACTATGATTATTCATGGACCTTACAGGCTAAACATCCCCAACTCCCTTGATCTAATCTACTGGGGAAAGCCCACAGGTTTATTTACAATAGGTTTACAATATGCCATACAGATTATGGCCATCGTGCATCTTTAACATTTTGATATACTCTTGCCACAATACAAATAACACAAAACAGACCCATTATTTCAGACAAGGTCCTCAGTTCTTCCTCTCGCCTTTCCAATCAGCACTCACGCAGAGCTACTAAATTAGCAGTTAAATGCATTTTAGATTTCTTTCCTGTGTAAGAAGGCAAGGATTCTTATCCTTTTTAAGCTGCTTGCAACTTCAGTTTAAGGCACTTGTGACATACCGCAGAACCACATCTGCACAACATAAATCTTCCCCGCTGAGTTGTTTTTTTTTTAGCGGAGTGCGCCATGACACGTCTGCTTTGGGGGGAAAGGAATCTGAAGACACAACTCAGATTCAGAGCGACAAGTTCTTGTATTAGGAGATAAAACAGCACAGGATTTTTAATAAAAAAAATCCTCATGTTATTTAACTCTAATCTAATTAATAGTTGGTTCTTCCTCCTGGGTTTGGCATTAGAGCATTTAATTAAAAGGACGGGGTGCTCTTCCTCCTTCCCCCCTTTGTGGATTTTTACCAGAGTGGAGCTACAACAAGATTGATATAGATGACAGGTGAGCCAACATGTTCGCTGACTCCCAATCCCCACCAACACGCAAAAACACAAAAGGACTGTAGAGGATCTTGCGCTAGACTTGAACAAGGGAAGGTTCAGCAAAGTGTGTTCTCCCTGAGAGCATGGGTTGCGGTGGGGGCCGCCGGGCCAGCCCTCTGTTGCCAGGCAGGTTAATGGTTAGTGCCTGGCATAATGATTGGCTGACCGGGTTGCTGGGGCAAATTGCATGTAGCAAATGGTGTGGGTGGGACCGTAGGCTTTAAATATTGGGGCTCACTGCTTCTGCTTTCTCTTTCGCAGTGAGCATCGGATCACCCGCCCGTCCGCCCTGTGTTCCGGTTTACCTTGCTATGCCTGTCATGGGGTCGTCTGCCTTGGGGCAGGGGCCTAGTAGGAATTTTGCCATTTGGCTGATTGGCTGGTGCCATCTGGTTTTTGCCTACTACTTAGCAATTCGTCACAACTTGTAAGGCTGCGGTTAGGCATTGGTTATAAAAATTGGTGGTGGAGGGGTCAGGATAGGCTGGGCCTGCCCCTCCAATGGTGCTGGAAGGGAATTCCGTTAAAGGAATCCTGGGGCTTGCCACGATTTCGTCCAATCCCTGAAATGGGACCAGGGCCGGCAAGCCTTGGGGAGCTGGTTGGGTGAGCGGTGAGGGACTGTCGCTCAGCTCAACTGATCCCCAACATTGTTTTCCCTTCACTGGCTTCCGAGGGAGTTCGGAAAGTCAGTTCTGTCCCAGGCGGGGGGACAGATAGTTATAACCAATGTCTAAGCAACCACTCACAGATTTTGTATTTTAATAAAGTTGTGGCCAAAATAGTGCCAAAAACCTTAAACTAAAATTACGTGTGATTTGTGAATTATTTCGAAGGGTGGCTTGGGGACCTCCACACGCAATGGATCTTGTATGCTGTAGGTTCCATGTTCAGTCCATGGCAACGTGCAAGCCAAGGATTTCATATAGGAGGGCCAGGCCTTCTGAGGGCTACTCACAGCCCAATAGTCTTCCACAGATTTCTCCAGCTTGGTGCCTGCTAGATGCTGGTGAAGGAAACCCAGTTACACAGCATGAGGACAGTGTCCCTCCTGGCCAGCCCAAGGAGACAATAGGTTGAAAGGGAACAACACGGGCCCCCAAACCCAACCTCTCATCCTGGAAATTATTGGCAGAAATCAGCAGCCTGCCTCTTACATTCTGATCTTCAGTGAACCACACACAGCTCATCCGTCACCCACATCTTATGCTCCACCCTGTTGTTGTTGTTGTTTAGTCGTTTAGTCGTGTCCGACTCTTCGTGACCCCATGGACCAGAGCACGCCAGGCACCTCTGTCCTCCACTACCTCCCGCAGTTTGGTCAAACTCATGCTGGTAACCTCGAAAACACTATCCAACCATCTCGTCCTCTGTCGCCCCCTTCTCCTTGTGCCCTCCATCTTTCCCAGCATCAGTGTCTTCTCCAGGGAGTCTTCTCTTCTCATGAGGTGGCCAAAGTACTGGAGCCTCAGCTTCACGATCTGTCCTTCCAGTGAGCACTCAGGGCTGATTTCCTTAAGAATGGATTGGTTTGTTCTTCTTGCAGTCCATGGGACTCTCAAGAGTCTTCTCCAGCACCATAATTCAAAAGCATCAATTCTTCGGCGATCAGCCTTCTTTATGGTCCAGCTCTCACTTCCATACATCACTACTGGGAAAACCATGGCTTTAACTATACAGACCTTTGTTGGCAAGGTGACGTCTCTACTTCTCAAGATGCTGTCTAGGCCTGTCATTGCCCTTCTCCCAAGAAGCAGGCGTCTTTTAATTTCGTGGCTGCTGTCACCATCTGTAGTGATCATGGAGCCCAAGAAAGTAAAATCTCTCACTGCCTCCATTTCTTCCCCTTCTATTTGCCAGGAATGCTCCACCCTAAGAAGGGGCTAAAGGGAAAGGGGAGGAGGAGGAAGTCCACCCTAAGAGGGGCTAAAGGGAAAGGGGAGGAGGAGGAAGTCTTGACCCATTGGTGCTTCAATATCTGTAAGCTGCAGCAGGAATCTTCTGAAGTTGTTTGCTCCAAGCTGGTGGAATATTCCCACATTGGAAGGCAAGGCAAGGCAAGGCAAAAAGCCAGGTGGAACAACTGCCAAAGAGATATTCCAGAGAGGGTAGATCTCCAAAAGTTGCAGACCTAACCCAAGGACAGATGTTAGTGGCCATTTTGGCCAAGGCCCCCAAAGACTCCAGTTGTTGTTTAAAGGATGTTCCACTTGGTATTACATTTTCCTTTATGTTATGGACAGACAACCATTAACAACAACAACAACACCTGACTGGTTCCAGACCTTACCTCTTGAATTCACCACAGCCGAGACAGATTGTGTGTAAAAAGTGTGAAATTCAGCCTTAGGGTGTTGTTGTTTTAAAAAACTTGGTTTAGAGTCTTACGGTATTGCTGTCCCAATGGACAAATGGAAGCTGCGTGTCTTCCTACTGCCTTGCTCTGTTATTGTCAAAGGGATAAATGAAGCAATTTGTTACAAGTCGGTTCTGAAAGGCATCACCCCCTGCTGTACAGTGAATCACCAACAGCTACACAGTTTGCTTTCTCTTCGGCACCGTTTGGTGGTGCAGGGGGTTCAGCTGTGCGAAGACTGCAGATAGTCAAGTCAACAAGTCACAGGACTCCCTTCACCAAATTACTTTTGCGGACACCCATGCACACGATGTGCTTGGAAATATGCATCTTGCGCTGAAGAGAAAAGGCTAAGCGGAGGTTGGATGGTCACCTGTCATGGGTGCTTTAGCTGAGATTCCCGGGTTGGACTAGATGACTCTAGGGGTCCCTTCCAACTCCACAATTCTATGATTCAAAATGTAGCCATGAGACTCCACTGCAAGAGTAGTTTAGAATGAGGGAGGGAATCCGCTCAGATAACTTACCTCAGGATGAAGCTCCTGAGTACAGTAATTCCCCCTCAAATGTGGAGTCTATTGGGATTGGAGATGAATATTTAGAGTTTATTGCCTCTCCTGCTGTCCTGCACACATTATTCACCACTTCTGTTTCCCCACAAGGTCCCCTCCAAAGGCACCAGCCACAGAACGAGCATTTCTCACGGTGTCAAAAATGAATTGAGGAGGGGGGCTTTGTGCCACGTAAATGTGAGGCTTCATTTCTGCGATGGAGCAAAACAACCTGGGCAGGAAGGACTTCAAGGTGTTTCCTGACTCATTCCTTCCAGTCGACTTCCGAAAGGCACAGCGCTTTCCTTTTCTCCAGCAGAAGTAGGTCAGGAAAGAAGCCTCCTCTCTCGCTGCCTTTCAGAGAGCTCAGCGCCAGCCTGGGCAGAACCAGGCAGTGACTCCGAGGGCGACTTAATTGCCTCAGGCAGGAAAAACACTTTGGAGGAAAGCCAGCCGAGCATGAAGGGAGGCCGGCCGGGGGGAGGCCTTGTTCCCGGGGTGCCAGGGGGGCTGGACAGGTCCCTACGGGGGGAGATAAGGCAGGTCAAGGGTGGGGAACAAGAGCCACATGGGCCACAAGCTCGGTCAATTTCCTTTTAAATGAATGCTTCATTAGCTGAAGAGGTCCTCCCCACCCACCCTGCCGCTGCTGCTGTCCTGATTTAAAACATCTTTACTTGCAATTTCCACATACTATCCTTTTCTTTATAAGCCCGTATGGTGGGGTGGGCAGGAGAAGCCACCTGGCCTCGTTGCCTTTTGTAAGGGCGTGTCAGAAAGTGGGTTTTACAGATATTATTATTATTATTATTATTATTATTATTATTATTATTATTATTATTATTAATTGTAGCGCTGTTCACCTGAGGAGCTCAGGGGGCTCCATAATATGGAAACACAAAAATACACACCCAGGGAAAAAACAAACAACACACCAGCCCCAGTTTAAAAGGCTATAGCCAAAGGATTTATTGAAGGCAGTTGTTCCCAATTAGCTAATTACTGAGGACCCCCTCTTTTTCAAAAGCAAGCCATGGACCCCCTACTTCTGAAAATTTGGATAACTCTCTGGTAGTTACCTCTGCAAAGCAATTTTTTTTTGGGGGGGGGGAGTGGAGTAGCCCCTAATAAGCAAAGGATTTTAGGTACAGTGGTACCTCAGTATCATGCAGAAATGGCAAAAATTTAGTTGGAGGGGAGGCAAGGGATGGGGCCGTGGGCCCTCAGGGATACCCAGGACCCCAAAGTGGGAACCGCTGCTTCAAAGGATCCCCTAATTCTTGCACATGAAGATCAGTTGTGGAGGCTTTTCTCACTTGCCCACACCAAGTTTACTTAAATTGGAGAGCATGAAGAAAAGGGCTTTCTCAGTGGTGGCTCCATGAAATCAAAAGTCGCTACAAGGTGGGCCTCCATCAAGGCGGTATACTTCAGGTCTTTGAAAAAGGTCTTGAAGACTCAGTTATCCCTGAATGAATCCCTCTGTGCTGCTGTTGAGGGAAGGAACGTCGTGAATCCCTAGGGCACTCTGGAGAAGGGCCAAAGCTCAGCCGTGGAGAACCTGCTTTCACCCAGCAGGAGATGCCAGGAAGCAGGGAATGGTAGGGCAGTGTTGGAGAATAGCACTGTATGGGCTTTGAGCGCTGCCCTATGTCCCAAAGAGGGTTAAAGACTCTCTCAAGGCAAATCTAAAAAAAAAAGTAGTATAAACACCGACAACTGGGAAACATTGACCTGCAAACGCTCCAGTTGGAAAACAAAGGTGTCATGAGTTTTGAAGACGCTCAAATTGAGGATGAAAGGGAGAAATGTGCTAAGAGGAAAGCATGCTTGGCAAATCCTCACCGTGATCAGCTCCCGCCTGGAAATCCATGTCCCCACTGTGGAAGGACGTGTGGATCCAGAATTGGCCTCCACAGTCACCTGCGGCTCACTGTTAAGACCGTGTTCATGGAAGACAATCTTACTCGGCTATGAGTGATCGCCAAAGAAGATGTCCCAAAGAGAGCTTGCTGTCTGCTCACCAGCATTGAAGAAAGAGTCAAGGGCCAGTCTGGTTAGATTAGGCATGTGGGATTGTGGGCATCCTCTTTTGCCTTGGGCAGCAAAATGCCTTGGACTGGCCCCGGGATTTTTAAATAGATTTTTAAAATTGTTAAATTTTTCGACTGAAAATGGTGAAAGAATACTTGTGTGCAATCTCTACACATGTCTGGATTTAATGAGAAGAGGGATCTTATGCATTTATTCCATGGGTGAGAGGAAAACACAAGCAGCTCTTGCTTGATTTTTGTACATGTGTGTGCATGGGGGGGGGGTGTGATCTATCATCCCCTCCCATGCAAAGATTACATACAAATAACCTGAAAATTAATTGTGGAACTGTGATATGGGGTTCCGCTTACCATGAAAAAGCATCTGGGTGGCTTCCCTACCAATCCTTTCTCCTTTTTGTTTGGATCCTGACAGCGCTGTGGCTTTCCAGCAACGATGCACATACAGAACTTCTGGCATTTTCAGGGCTTTTTAGCACATCGTAATCTCATGAAAGGTTTTTCTAGTTTCCCCAACAGCCTGTCCTAACCCAGCCAGGTTGAAGGCCTGTGGGGGGCTAAGCGTAGCCTGAAGGAGACTGAATTTCAATTACAACCATACAGAATCAGGTAGCTAGACTTCTATCTGTCCTGCCTTAGACAGACTCATGTGGTTTGGTTTTCCGTCCAGCCTCTTTCTTACCTGCTTCCAGATATTTGTAGCTTATTGGTCTCCGACTTTATGGCCTTATTGGCACTGCATCTAGCCTTGTGACCTTCTCAGTTGTGAGAGTGACTGCTGGGCTTGCTTGTGAAATGTTCCTTTTTTTGCAGAGAACTTTGGGCATGTGCATGGCATCACCTACCTGGAATTGTTTACTGCCGTGGTCAAGATAAACACATCGCAGAGGGTTTAAAGCACTAAAGTATTCTATTGTTTAGTTCCTGGTATTCCCTAGAGATAATATAACCACGAACAATAAGCTGTAGTGCCAATTCTATATATAAATCTTTGTTCCTAGTGCAATATCACACATAACACAACCTGATTGCTCATCAGGTAAAGTACAGGAACAGAGAAGCCTTCAGTCCCCTCTCTCAGTAGGCAGGCGACATGCCACAGAAAACATTCAATTTCGTGATGTGGTAGTCACTTAATATCCAGAAATCTGCCATGAATCATTCATTTCCATTCATTGTGCTCTTCCACATCTGTTTGATCATTCTGTAGGGCATACCAATCACCTCCAAGGGAGAAGAAAAAATGTATTAGCTGCATTAAAATTTCAGAATGCAATTCCGTATTCGTTTGCTAGAACGATTCCTTTTCATCTCAGCAACTGAATCCGGCCCGTGGAGGGATGTACACAGAGGCTTTTGGAAGCAAAAATGCATCTTAGCTCACCTCACCCCATGTATGCTAAAAGAAGTCCGTATGTCAAAAGATTAAATCTGGTACAATCTGACACGGTGGCAAAACCAAAGCCCAGCTCTCTGTCCTCTTAAAACACACGACAACACACACAGCCTGACCACATGCAAGGAGCCCTTGTCAGGACAGGAGAAGAGAATCTCTGCACATTGACATTCGCTTGACAAAGGTTGGTGATAAGTGTTGTCATCTAGCTCACATGCTGAACCTGGTACACTAACACCCAAGAACTGCTAAAGTTAGTCCCAGATTACATACACCAGGCTTTGATGCTCATTTTTATCAGATGTGCCTATTCCAGTATGAATAAAATATAATGCTTTGAAAGTTAAAAATGGACTGTACACCAGGGATGTCTTACTGCTTTCTAGTTTTCTGAACATACAGGTGCGTGGATTTACGCAGCAATCTATTTCCTTTTTAAAAAAGATATTGAGGTTTGGGAATGTGTAGATTTTATTCAACAAATTTTCTCCTGTTTTTCTTAACACCCACCCACCCTCACAACAGCTTACAATACAATCAGTAGAATCACTGAGCAACAGTACAGAACAAAACTGATAAAACAAAAGGCAGCAACATAATGTACCTGGCAATAATACTAAAGTAATACATTGGCTCAAAAAAGGGGAAACCAAAGTAACACAGAACAGATCCAACAGGGAGGTGTTGGATGCCATGGAAATGGAATTATATTCAGCAAAATCCCCTTTAGGATATTCCCAGGCCAATTCTCAACTCACCTTTATGCTTGGACATAGCTGAATGACTCCTTTTCTCAGGTGACAATGAGAGCCTTTTCCCAAGTCTTATCGCTGTGTGTGCATGGTTCATCCTCCCTTCCCAGCATGCTGCAATTTCAATGAAACTCCCCAACCCTCCGCAACAATTGGGCTTTTAAGAAAGCCTCCTACTGGTGACAATGGGAGCTTCCTCCCAAAGCCTAATTGTGCCAATGGTGGAAGACAGAAGGTAGTGGCAGAGACAGAAATTGAGTGACTCAGGGGTACCCTCCCCCAAGAAATCACTATTGAAGGAATGCTGCCTTTTCACATTAAAAAAAGGTTCCTCAGCCTTGGTTTACTTTCATATGTTGTCTATAGCTATAGACCTGCTAGCACCTCATGGGGCATCTGGTTTGCTTGGCTGGATTACGTAGGTTCCTCTGTGTGGGGCTGGCAGCTGCATGGTCCAGTTTTGAGGTCTGGATGTCCTGATGGTCCCTTTCCAGCTCAATTATTCTACAGCTAACAATCGTGATGACTATAGCTATTTCTTTTAAGCCAGTTGTAACAGCAGGATGCTTTTCTACCCAACTCACACTTGTCCTGCCTTCCACCCATAAGGAGCAGAATAGTCAGAAATGAGAATGAATGTACAAGAATCTTAGAATAAAGACAGAATTCCAAGAATCAGCACAAGTCCAATTTTATTCAACAGCAATTCTGATGGGAATGTTGGTGCATATTTTATCTCCAAGGGCAAATGTTCCAGGTACCAAACGGAAATTAACACACAGGTAATTTTTGAAAAAGTACACACAATACTATTTTGTTCTTAATTAAATATATATTTGGCAAAAACAACTGTTCTGATGTTTTGTACAAAACCAAATCCCTTGGAAATCACATGTCTATACGGAAACCTGAATACATAGCACTTCTCGGTATCTATGGCGTCTGCCGCATTTGCACACAAAATAACCACAATCCCTCTCTGGACACAAGACCCCCACCTTTTTTGTGATATATAAGTACACAATAGGGACATAGAACAGCAAGTGGCTTCGTTGAAAGTGTGGAAATCACGTGAGGGAGATATTAGGTTAGAAATGTTTCCAGCAAAGACCTGTAGACTCATCGTCTTAAGAAACAGTTACGTGATGTAGCACAGATGGGGAGGGTGCTGGTGTTAAGGGACATGACAAATGGTGTAGAAGCTGAAAGCAGTGAATCATCTTCCTTTTCATTTTTGGTCAGCTCTTTAGCTGACTCCATGAAAAGAGACCTCTTGCCCTCCTCTGCTTGCAGAAGACTTTCCTCTTCTCTGCTTCCAGTTAAAGCACCTGCAATGCTGGCCGTAGTCTGGGGGTTGTGCGTTTTGTCCTTTTGTTTGGAATGTGTATCCCAGCATTTCAGAAAACAAGGAAGTTCCTCTTGGTTCGCCTTTCAGGTTGGAATGTTCATCAGATCTTGCCCAGTGGTGGTGAGAAGTTAACGCAAAGCAGTGTTTTTCATTAGCAGCGGGGAGGACGGTGCCAAAGGGAAGGGTAGAAAGCAAGAGGAAATAAATGTTTTGCATACCCCCCCCCAAAATGAAGTCCAATGTGCATATATTGTTCTCTTCTTTAGAAAAACCAAACAACTCTCCAGTTATAGCACTTCCAGTTTAAATTGCAAGTCTCAGCCGTGTGAGTAGCTTTAGTTACAGTCATATACAAAGTCATAGTTGCTTGGTTCCTTTGGAATGGGAGGGGGAGCATCTGGGATCTGTATGTTTTCCAGGTCCAGGAGGCGCAGCTTTATCTCCATACTGAGCAGAGTGTCCAAGTCATTACGTGTCAGTTCACTCATCATATCCTTTCCAAGAAGGGCATTTAGGCCATCTGTCCACACACAGTACTAGAAGGGAAGGGAAGGAAGAGCTGTGTTATTCCGCCTTGCATAAGTGCATCAGTCTGCAAAAGCATGCCATATTCATTGCAGTCACAATGGATAAATAAACAGCAGAAGCTCTGTGTTGCAAACATTTTGGCAGTCTGGGCCTATAAGAGAAAGGACGACGACGATGACGATGACAATGATAATTATTATTAATTACTTATACCATTGTCACCTGACTGGGTTGCCCCAGCCACTCTGGTAGCTTCCAACATAATAAAAACACAGCAAAACATAAAACATAAAAAACTTCCCAATACAAGGCTGCCTTCAGGTGTCATCAGAAAGTTGTGTAGTTGTTTATCTCCTGGACATATGATGGAAGAGCATTCCACAAGGCAGGCACTACTACTGAGAAGGCCCTCTGCCTGGTTTCCTGTAACTTCACTTCTTGCAGTGAGGGAACTGCCAGAAGGCCCTCGGAGCTGGACCTCAGTCTCTGAGACATTCAGGTATACAGGGCCACAACCATTTCGGGTTTTAAAGTTCCTGACCGACACACTGAATTGTGCTCGGAAACATACTGGGAGCCAATGTAGATCTTTTAGGACCAGTGTTATAGGGTCCTGGCAGCCACTCCCAGTCATCAGTCTGGCAGCTACGTTCTGGATTGGTTGTAGTTTCTGAGTTGCCTTCAAAGGTAGTGCCACATAGAGCACATTGCAATAGTCCAAGCATGTCCCACTCTGTCAAAACAGTGCGCAGGCAAGGTCTTGGCTGGGGTACCAGATACAGCTGGAAGACAGCTGCCCTGGACATAGAATTGACCTGTGCCTCCATGGACAGCAGTGAGTCCAAAATGACTCCCAGGCTGCGCACCTGGTCCTTCAGGGGCACAGTTATCTCATTCAGGACCAGGGAGTCCCTCACCACTCCCTGCCCCCACCCCCAAACAGTACTTCTGTCATGTCAGGATTCAGTCTCAATCCATTAGGCACAATCCATCCTCCAACCATCTCCAGACACTAACACAAGGACGTTCAACTCCCTCACTGGTTCCAGTTTAAGCAAGAGCTGGGTATCATTGGCATACGGGTGAACACCCAGCCCAAACCCCCTGATGATCTCTCCCAGTGGCTTCATTTAGATGTTAAAAAGCATGGGGGAGAGGACAGAACCCTGAGGCACCCCACAGGTGAGTGTCCAGGGGTATGAACACTCATCCCCCAACACCATCTAAGATAAAAATACTATCTTAGGTTATTATGCAGCCAAGTTACTTTTCTCAGGGCAGCTTCAGATGTTACACCAAAGTAGGGAAGAAGGGAGAGGTGACTTGTGTTTCTAGGGTAAATGTCTAATAATAATAAATAATAATAAATTTTATTTATATCCCGCCCTCCCCAGCCGAAGCTGGGCTCAGGGCGGCTAACAACACTAAGACAGCACCTCACACATTTCAGCTGTGGCATAGATGCATGTGAACTGTCTGTATTTCTATCTGGAGCTCATACACCCTTCTCAATATGGGGAAAATGCCATCAAAGCCGTGACAGTGGAAGATCCACAACTGGGAAACGTCCAAAGTTCTCAATGGATCAGAACGACAGTGAAATAATTCTGGGGATGTTAAGTCACCTCCTGGACTGACTTCTTGTAGGGAAGATGCAAAAAACCCTCTGCATGCAACCTCTGGCAGGGAAGACATGCTGGGGTCTAACCAGCCCACGCTGGCCACTTCACTTCCTTTCTTTTGTGGAAGAATTGACTTGACATATATTATTATTATTATCTGGAGCCTCTTTTCTGATTGCAGAACTAGCTTTAATTTTGGATTCACTCGTTCATCAAAATAAATCTGGGGCAACTAACCTTTGAGGGCTCATCATATTTAAGCAGAAGCCTGATATGCTACTTCATTAAAAAAAATGGGGGGGGGGAGGTAAAGGGACCCCTGACAGTTAAGTCCAGTCACGAATGACTCTGGGGTTGCGGCGTTCATCTCGCTTTACTGGCTGAGAGAGCCGACGTTTGACCACAGACAGTTTTTCCGGGTCATGTGGCCAGCATGACTAAGCCGCTTCTGGTGAAACCAGAGCAGCGCATGGAAACGCCGTTTACCTTCCCGCTGGAGTGGTACCTATTTATCTACTTGCACTTTGATGTGCTTTCAAACTGCTAGGTTGGCAGGAGCAGGGACCGAGCAACGGGAGCTCACCCCGTTGTGGGGATTCAAACTACCGACCTTCCGAGAGTCAAAACTGCATCAAAACTAGCGCACTATTTCCTCATTTGGGGGGGTGTGTATTTATCCATCCATATTATGAAAAATGATGAAAAATGTTGAACGCAAATGGAAAGTAGATGCAAAACCGTATAATTAGTAATACATGATACCAATATAAATTCTGTAGATTATGTCATTGGCTCTATTTTGGGAATTGTGAGGTCTTGCATTGCCCTGACTGTTTTAAGAATCAGAATTACGTCAGTGTCGCTGGACCTTTAAAAGCTACACTCTGGATGCTGGGTTCAGCTGTGAATACAAAACAAACGTTTCTCCTCCTTTAAAAATAATAATGGAAAACTGCAGCATCACCCTGAAGCTGACAGTTCCAGATAAACACGGGCTAAACAACTGTTTTAAATCAGCAGCAGTCCTAGGGGATTTCATGAACAACCATCAAATCCTATTCCATCAGCCACTCAAATTTCTTACTAAAAACCGTTTATGCAACTGTGAACAAAAGTGCTTGAATGGAGCTGTCTAAAAATAAAGATTTCAATCATACTGGCCTGTGTCCTAGTTTACAAGTGGAAAATTAAATGAGCCATAGCAGTGTTTTTATCATATAAAGGATTCTCTTAGATTCCATGCCGAAAGATGAATTTTAAATTTAGCTGACCGTGTGTTACAAAATAAGGCTGAGCTTAAAAATAGCTAGAGCTCACTGTGTGCAGCACCAGGGTGGGTGGGGGATGAAAAAATCATTATATGAACATGACAAGGGATGAAAGAGGACAAAGCCAAGCAGAATGTGCTCTATACACATTATTTTAGAAGAAATCGTCCACACTGTAGTTAGAGTTCTTGAAAGTCTTTGGCTGGGATTCACTGTAAATAGCATGGGAGTCAAATAAAAAGAGGTGCTTTGCGTGAAGGATTGTGAAATCCACCTCAACAAAGAATAGCCCAACAGAGGAAGTCCTCTGATTTTGCCTCTGCGCTTCCCTGAACGTGGCTTCCACTGTTATATTTACGTTTTCTAAGAAGAGGATCTCAAAAAGCGCTATATCAAACAAAATAGCAGTTCAAACTGACCAGGTGCTACACCGTTTCTTCTCTTTCTTCAGCCAAGTCTGGGACCAAACCGAGGAATGGAAGTAAAAAATCAGGACACTCGGTGGCAGCCGAGATGGTAAGTGATGCTGGACATGAGCAGAGCATCTTGGGGAGAGAAGGTGAGCCCTCAATCTCTTTGCCACCTGCCTTTAGGAAGGTAGACCGTGGCTGGTTTGTGCAAATCACGGTTTAGTGTGAATGCGCAGGCTGCCAGAGACAAGCTCACAGCTGCTTTGTGGACCTTTTTGGAACATTTTTGCTTGGAACAGGTTTGTCTTAGCACATAGAAGGATTAGCTATAACCAAAGTACCCATGATCAGCTAAAGAGCATCTCGGAGATCTGTGGAAAAACCACAACATAGTCTTAGATGGTTCTTCAGAAATTCTTGAAACTGTTCAGTGCCGACCAAAGTAATTCAACAAGGTAATCCCTCTTTTTCTTTTTAATACACAAATAGAACCGCACACAATTTACCTCATGCTTGTCAGGAGCAATGAAATTTAGCTGTCCATTGGAATCGTACAAGATGGAGAAAGCGAGCTCAAGCACCTCCTGAAAAGAGACAAAGAAATATTTACCTGAAAAGGGGCCTAATATGAGTTTAACAAGTTTCCTAGGCTTGGTTCACACACTGTGATAATTCATAGTGTAACCAGTAATGATTCTTTTAGGTGGACAGAGCAGCTTGCCTGGACAAGGCTGGGCTGGCACAGGGTGTCAGCGAGGTTCAATGCACCGGCAGAACCCATCAGGCGCTCCCCCCAGTGCACCCATTAACCACTGACCTCACCACCCTCCTTAAGCTGCCCTTCCCCAGTAAGCTGAAGCAACACTGGTGTAAAGGCGTCTGTCCCACCGCATGGAAAAATTTTGAGCACAGCACCATGTGAATGAGAAGCAGGAAGCCTTGGGCTTGGGAGAACCTCACCCCCACCTGGCTGTGAGGAGGCAACTGGACGTACACAAATTACAACAGGTAACTGCTGTATCAAGCAGTTGGTCCCTTACCTTTCTCGCCCTGATCTGGCCACAGTGATCCATGCGATGGTTACCTCCAGGGCTTGATTACTGTAGTGGTACCTCTGGATACAAACAGGATCCATTCTGGAGCCCCGTTCGCATCCTGAAGTAAGCGTAGCACGCGACTGTGCGTGTCGCCGCTTCCGTGCATGCATGTGATGTCATTTTGAGCGTTTGCGCATGCGGCGAAACCCGAACCCGAACATACTTAACTTGAACCTACTTCAACCCGAGGTAATGACTGTAATTCGCTCTATGCAGGGCTGCCCTTAAAGCTGACACAGAAACTCCAGCGGGTGCAGAATGCTGCGGCAAGGCTCCTTACGGGGTCCTCGTCGTAGGATCTCATTAATCCAGTGCTTAACCAGCTGCACTGGCACCCGGTGGAGTACAGGGTCAGGTTTAAGGTGCTGGTTTTGACCTTTAAAGCCCCACCTATGTTTTCAGCTGCTTCTATTTTATATATAATCTGCCTTGAATCCCTGTCAGGGAAAAAGGCAGGATAGAAATATTATTATTATTATTATTATTATTATTATTATTATTATTATTTGAACCTGTAGTCAAGATTCCCTTGGGCATCTTTGATTTAAAGGCTTATTAAAGCAATACCAGGGTTGCTTTTTGTTCTGTGGGCTGTTATGGTTTTTTTCGGCACACAACATATTCAGCTAATACAAGAAAATAACGAAAATGACATTTACTGTGGGACCACTTAGAATTAAAGCCAATTTCGAAGACCGGCAGACAGAGAAACGAGTGAATTAGATTGTGTCCCATCAAGCTATTCCAGATAGCCTTGACATTGAGTACCCAAACAACATTGCGCTTATTTATTGCTAAGCGATCCCTCTGGAAGGATGGAAGCTGTATGCTGGCAAAGGGAGAGATGATGAAACCACCGGTAAGGACATTCTGCCAAATCTATTCTTTGCTTGCGGCAGCAGCATTCTGTCACTTCTGCTCTGCCAATGCATAAACACCAGAGCAGTTGCTCTGCATAATGAAGGGCAGAAGGATGAAAATATCCTTTGGAAGTTCTAACCCGCTGTGAAACTTGGGGGAATGTGAACCCAAGTACTTTGCACATTGAAAGAAGAGCCTGTCACTCCATCCAGACACCTCTTTCAAGGGCAACCTGCAGCTGGAACGGCTCCTCCATTCACACCCGTGGAGGGAACCAGCTCCCCTACATACCCAAGGTGCTTCTAAACATGGGTTTATTGTGCAATCCCAGAAGCTTGCGCAAACAGCTTTTATGCAGGGCTCACATTATGTCGTCATCATCAAAATGCCAGCCCTTATTTTTGTTACATCTGGGTTTTCCTTCTCCCCATCACCTAGAAGGGAAACCCTCCCATTTGCCCATTGGGAAAGCTGCTCTTGAAAGCGTGCTTCCAGTGTACAGTGGTACCTCGGGTTAAGTACTTAATTCGTTCCGGAGGTCCATTCTTAACCTGAAACTGTTCTTAACCTGAAGCACCACTTTAGCTAATGGGGCCTCCTGTTGCCGCCGCACGATTTCTGTTCTCATCCTGAAGCAAAGTTCTTAACCTGAGGTACTATTTCTGGGTTAGTGGAGTCTGTAACCTGAAGCGTATGTAACCCGAGGTACCACTGTATATCTGTGTGGATGCCCAGAATAGGGAAACATAGGGAGGAGAGTGTCTCCCAGACCAGTGTTCTCTTGACAATTCCAGTTTAGCATCCAGGCACTGTCCAGGAACTGTCTCACAGCTATGGAATTGCTTTCCTTCTGGGGGCTTGTTAAAACCTCAGGGACTGCTATATGGCTCTTCCATTTCACTTGGCTTAAATTGGGCATTCATAGAATGGTTTTAATAATACTGTGTTTTCTACTTATGTAAAGCTGTTATTCTGTTGGATTCATACGGTGTTTTTTTAAGTACAGCTACCTGCTTCAAACCTCTGTCATGGAGCAAGTTAAAAATAAAAACCTCAAAACGAATTTCACAAATTCTCTGAAGTAGAATTAACAAATGTGCTATTCTGTCAAATGCAGAGTTTTCTAACTAAGAAGTTGCATTTTATTCAAAATGATACCTTGTTTTGTTTTGCTCCTTTCTCCTTCATGTGAGGGCAGTCCTTCCCTGTCACAACTGCTTTTATGTCTGCCACGGGCACTGTAGGAAAAGAAAAAGAGGGGGTGAGAGAGATATTCCAAGGTGCGAAAAAACTGTGGCATGAAACAATAGGCAAGACAAAAGCGCCATGTCAGAAGTGACATCCCTTCTACCATCTTCCAGCATCCGATGTGGGAAAGGAGCCAGAAAGATGAGATTGTATTTATTCAATTTATGTATCATTTCACATAAATGAAATCCTGAAGCGGTTTACAAGGATAACATATGATAGACAACTTTTTTAAAAAACATTAAAATGAGGTTATTTTTGAAGGGCAAGCTTTTTCCAGACAATGAAATGCTGATTTCTGAGGTCCAAGTCGTGGCTTCTGACGCAACCTGCCCACTTCTACAGACGAGGTCTCCACAGCTGCATAAAGCGCTGGAAGAAGTGTTTGACTCTTGCTGGTAGCTACGTAGAGAAGGAATAATAACTGTGCCCCGTTTCGTTTGTCTCAGTCCGCAGAAAGTACGTCAGGGGAAATCTTTCATGAACGCCCCTCGTATTATTATTAGTTATTCACTTTATCTTGCCCAGGGCTCTTGCTCCCAACTCAGAAAGCTGCTCTTGAAAGATACAACGACTGATGGTATCAAAAGCTGTTGAGAGGACAAGGAATGTCAACAGAAGACACTCTCCTCCTGACACAGGGGAACTAAGGTGCTCTCAGTGCCCAAACCGGACCAAATACCTGCTTGAAATGGATCCAAAAGAATCTACTCCCAATAAGTGAGGATAGGAATCCAGTCTAAATGTTACATGTCTACACGCGTGTGCTTGTCAGAGGTAGCATCCATGTGGTATCTATGAAACGCAACCAACTTGGTCTCTAAGGTGCTACTGGAAGGAATTTTATTTATTTTAATTTTGTTTCAACCAACTCTCCATCACTGAATCCACTACTGCAGGGCAAAGAGCTGCATTTCCCACTGGAGTAACTTTCGGACCTCACCAGAATCATCCTAGCCAATTCCCACACCCAGAGGCTTCCCCCACTCCCAATCCACAGGCAAGATGGTTGTGTGTGGGCTGCATGGGTTCCGAGGACGGTGGTTCAACACACTTTGCAAAGGCTTGCAGTGGCACAACTCCCATGTCTAGGCTTGCACTGAAGCCCTCACACAAGCAGGCAACAATTGAGGCTGGGGGAAAATAAGCATGCTCAAATGAATTAACTCAGAGAAACAACATTCATAGCTTCAAATGCAAGCCAATTTGAGGCAAAATATTACAACAACAACAACAGCCTGCCTATGTATTTCTCAGACTGATGTGGAAAGGCTGTGACAAACTCCATTGCAATCTATAAATTTTATTTGGAAAGGCTTCATATGGCGCAAGGTAAGCATCTATCCCCTCTTCTGTTTGAGCAAGACTCAGCAGAGACATATTTTATTTTGTCAGTTCTCTATCCAGGCAACAAGCTGTTATATCTTGCTTGAAATGACAAAGGTTAAAGGTATTATTAATGGCATTTCTTTGTATAGTAGCCTTCAGCACACAAAACTTATTCATGGGGCCTTAAAGTCAAGACTTGTCTTTTCAAATCTCCTGTCTTTTCTGTTTTCCTTTCTGCAAACTTTCCCCCCTTTCTGCATTCTTTCGTGACAGAAGACGCTCTTCTAATAAAGAGTACCCACACCAAAGACCAGACACATCACTGTTTGTCCAGAAAAGTGGCCAGTGAGAACACCAGGGGCGCAACTCACTGAACAGCTCTGCCATACAAAGCTTCCGGAAGAACAAAGACCAGAGAATTGCCTTCTAAGCTATGGAACAGAGTTCTGTATGCATGAAATAAAGAACGATTCTAATTAAAGGAACAAATCTCTCTTGACCACTAGGGCCAAAGCTGGTTCTGCATGGGACATCTAGCAAACTTAATGCCCTTAAAAATGCATAATAATGAACAACCCAGAAAAGATTCTACTACTATGGGCTGGGTCCCTGCTCATCTCACTCACCAACCCTCCTGCCAATCCCCCCACACCAGCCCCACAGAGCTCCCCTTCCCACCCCCTGCTACCACTAAGCTTGTGATTCATCTTCCCAGCCCCATTTCTGAAGCCACGTCTCTCCTGTTGCTGCTTTATATTCACTTTCACAGTCACCTTGATGTCCAAACCTCACCCCCCCTTTTGTGCACCCCCCTGCCCACAAATCACCTATGGGAGCCTCCAGCATCTTCCTCCTCCTCCCCATTGCAAGTACCAAGCATCCTTGTCACCTATGAAGCCACCATTCTCTCCTGTTCTGCGGAACCTTTTATGCCCCTGCTTTCACCTTCAACCCCATTCCCATGCCTCCTAATCCTTTCTTTAACTCAACCTCTGTTTTCACCTTCACCGCCTTTCCCCATCCACTTTTCTCCTTGCTTTCTTAAACTTTCCCTTGCACACAGATCCCCTCCATTCCCATGCCTCCTCCTCTGTCCTATTCTGCAGTCCCCTTTGCACACACACTTCACACTGAGCTATGTTTACTGTATTTTTAAGATGAAGAGAAGCCGGTCAGTTAGCTTGCTCAGCTAGTGAATGCTGAGTTCAGTTGATGTGTGCTGCACATATATGCTAATCTCTTCTAAATTACAGCACTGAATCTGGAACATCAGTCAGGCTGAAGATGCAGGATAATAATAATAATAATAATAATAATAATAATAATAAATTTTATTTATATCCCGCCCTCCCTAGCCGAAGCCGGGCTCAGGGCGGCTAACAACAATCAAATAATCAAACAGGCAAATAATCAAACATTCTAAAAATATTTCATTATAAAAATTAATTAAAATCAAGCTGATGGCAACCAATTAAGCAAAGTTCTGTGCAGATTGCCAGAGGAGGGAGTCAGGCTGCGCCCTGACCAAAGGCCTGGTGGAACAACTCTGTCTTGCAGGCCCTGCGGAAAGATGTCAGGTCCCGCAGGGCCCTAGTCTCTTGTGACAGAGCATTCCACCAGATTGGAGCCGCAGCCGAGAAGGCCCTGGCTCTAGTTGAGGCCAGCCTAACCTCTCTGAGGCCTAGGACCTTGAGGATGTTATTATTTGCAGACCGTAGGTTTCTCTGTGGGGCATACCAGGAGAGGCGGTCCCGTAGGTACGAGGGTCCTAGGCCGTATAGGGCTTTAAAGGATACCGAGAATGAAACACAAGATTGTGGGTTAAACACAGAGCCTAGGACTTGCTGATCAGAAGGTCGGTGGTTCGAATCCCCGTGATGGGGTGAGCTCCCATTGCTTGGTCCCAGCTCCTGCCAACCTAGCAGTTCGAAAGCACATCAAAGTGCAAGTAGATAAATAGGTACCGCTCCGGCAGGAAGGTAAACGGCGTTTCCGTGCGCTGCTCTGGTTTGCCAGAAGCGGCTTAGTCATGCTGGCCACAAGGACCCGGAAGCTGTACGCCGGCTCTCTCGGCCAATAAAGCGAGATGAGCGCCGCAACCCCAGAGTTGGCCACGACTGGACCTAATGGTCAGGGGTCCCTTTACCTTTACCCATGGAATATTTGAGGGCTTTGCATCTTTTATCTCTCTCACACAAGGCAGCTGAGAGGTTTAAAACTGGCAATTGCTTTCCTTTTAGTGTGTTTCCCTTCTCACTGTACTCAAAACAATGCCATATATATGAACAACTCCTGCAGTCAAGCTGGTGCCAACTATTATTCTCGCTTTCCTTTGGACCACATCAGTGAGGCCAAGAGGGGTCTTGTCGTCTGGGCAGCTCAGGACCTCCAGACACACTGCCCAGGCTTGCACCTCAAGGAGGTCACTTTGGTGCTGCTAATGTAGCGGTCTGTCTTCTCCCCCAGAGGCACACTCCATTGTCTCTTGAGACAGACAGGTGCCAACAATAAGAGAGGTGGCTTTCATGGAATCTCACCCTTTATGGGCTGAAGTCCTATTTTGGATTGACGATAGCTCTACCTAGAAGTGGAATGTCAGTAGCAATCTGGCTAGGCATTTCAAATTTTTTCAGCATGGACTTACGTTAGCACAGCATGCTTTCACAGTTAATAGAAGTCTGGGCCGGATGAGTGAATTCAGCTATCAAAGACACATTTCAAAGTTATTCAAGACTGACTGCCTCATCATCATCTTTCATTCCACTCTAGCATTCGGTATCATTTCTCTGAGCACAAGGAGAAGTAAGCAGCTCCTCTCGACGCCAGAGCCTTAGTGAAGTGATAAGAAACCTTGTCCTAGATTCTGATGAAGGATTGCAATAAAAAGCCTGGAACAGCCGTGAGGCCAATCTGCGAAGCAATGAAAATAAGCGAGTCTGACTATAAACTGGTGCTGTTAAGACACTCTGCTGAGGTCCTTATCTCTGTATCTTTCAGCCAACTGGTGTGAAGGAAACCCCAGGCATTTTCCTCAGGGGACAAACACATTTCAACCTTATTACCTCTGACATTTGGATAGTCACTGGATGCTCTGAGTGTTTTTTAAATAACCCCTCCCCAACAAGCAGTGCTTAGAATTGCATGCTAGGGTTTAGCTATCAGAGAACAATCAAATTCTATTTTTAAAAATACTAATTATGGGAGACGCCGCCAAGATGAACAACATGGTCACCATCCGAACAATGAAGTTCATGACCAACAGGCAGCTTCAGCGTAAGCAAGTGGTGATAGATGTTCTTCATTCTGGAAAGGCCACTGTTCCCAAAACTGAAATCCGTGGAAAGTTGGCCAAAATGTACAAGACAACCCCAGATGTCATTTTTGTCTTTGGCTTAAGGACTCATTTTGGAGGTAGGAAGACAACAGGCTTTGGCATGATCTCTGATCCCCTTGACTATGCAAAGAAAAATGAACCAAAGCACAGACTAGCCAGCCATGGTTTGTATGAAAAGAAAAAGACTTCTAGGAAACAGCGTAAAGAACATAAGAACAGAATGAAGAAAGTCAGAGGAAAAGCTAAAGCAAACATTGGGGCTGGCAAGAAGTGAGCCAGCAGTGGATTTTAAGAGAAATTAAGTTATCCTGGCAGAAAATATATGGAGATTGTACTGTTGTGTTGCATTCTGGTCAAATAAATTATGTGAAAACTCAAAAAAATTAAAATAAAATACTAATTATTGAAGAAAAATCCCTGCTTGTGGAAGAGAAAAATATAAAGTACAGCAGAACTTTATAATACATTTATACGCTGTTTTCAGTGTTCAATACAGGGATTGCAAATAAATTGTTTTGTCTTAAAGAGGACTACCCCTAATATTTAACGCAGAAGAACAGGAAGTGTGGCTTTCTTCACCCCTTCCTCGTTTGGTGCTTCCTCCTACTGTTCAAAGCTGCCATGAGTCAACTTCTTGGCTAATGAACCTGATGAAACAGACCCAGCCTGTATTAAGCGGCTGAGAGAAGTCTCTAAAGGAAGGATTCTAATTAGAAGCTAGCAGAGGAGAAGGAATTAAGTGCTGCAACATTCAACAACTGTCGAGCTGAAAAAGGGTTTGGGGTTTTAGGGAGAAAGCAAAAAGGATCTAAGGATCCAATCACCTGCCAAACCCTTCTCTGCCCTTTCCCCCTCTCCATTTGCCCATCTTACACCTTCTCATTTTGCATCACAAAGCAATGAAAAAAGAAACAAACAGAGGAGTTGCGACATTTCAATTACTTACACTTATCCTGCAATGAATCATGTGGAACTTCTCCCTGGGGACTCTCTTCCAAATCTCCATAATGCAGGACTTTGTGGTTTGGCGAAAGGCGACAATACCAAAATTTATCTGATGAAATAAAATGCCGGTAAGGATCGTTAATCTGTATCATAGCAAACCAGAGAATGTAATCCAGAAATAAAACACATGACTGCAGCATTGCAAGGAGTAAGATTTGCCAACCAATATCTAGAGGGACCTTCTCCACCCGCAACTGTGACTCTTAGGTCCCTATTTTGCACTGCAAGCTTTTATTAAGATGCCACACGAATTTGCATCTCTTACCAGCTTCATCTTCTCCCTCTATAATTCTTCTTAAAAGGGTTTGTCAAGAGTTGCTTCTGGTAATACTATTTGCTGGAAGTTTCAGGCTGCCACAGTCATGAGTTTACGAGGTCAATGCCAGACAATTCCCTCCTAACAGGGCTTTTTAACCCAAATCACCACTATTTAATAAACATATAAATGTTCATTTAATGTTTATGCTTATATAAATGTTTATTATAGAATAATGTTCCTACATTGCAGGGGGTTGGACTAGATGACCCTTAGGATCCCTTCCAACTCTACAATTCTATGATTCTAAGTGGATATTTTTTTAAGGCAGTTTGCTCTTAGCCAGCTAAAACAGCGATTCCAACTGCACAGGTTGCCTGATGGTTTGAATGAAGCAAAGCTATTCTCCAGAGAAAAAGGTTGGATATTTTTGGGTGTTTCCCTTTGGCTCTGATAACTAGAGTGAAGCAAATAAGATATCCAGTAACAAAACTAATCTGTCACAAAAATTAGCTCTTATTTATCTTAAGAGTATTTTTAGATTGTTTGCTTCCCACTGCTTGTGGCAACTACCAGCTTCACATATTGATTTGCTAAGATTTTTTTACTATGCTGTATATTTTGTCAAGCATCCATAACACTTGGAATATATGATGCGTGATAAAACCCCCACAAAATGTCTATGTTAAAGCCTTCACATGAAATGGCCCTCATGTGATTAGCACAAGAAAGAGGAAACACTTATTCATAAGTGGGCAGATGTGCCAGAAATCTAAGGGGGCTTTTTATGTCAGGCAGACTGAGTGGCAGTTTCCTTGGTTTCAGAATAAGCAGAAAATGTGCACATGATCTTAATGGATTGTGACAGTGAGAAAGGGTGAAATAATTCTAGGCAGAATGACAGAAGGATCTAAACCGGGACTTAATACCTGCCCCAAATTCCTGCAAAGAAACACACCAGACCATCTCAACAGAAATATTTGCTTTAAGTAATCATGCCTTATGTAGTTTTAAGCTAAGACACTTTAAACAGTATGGGCTTGGGCTTTTTTTTTTTAATTACTTGTCTGATAGGGAAGCTGGGGGGGGGGATTGGGCACCTCACATTGGTCTTTAGAAACTGAAAATGGATGCTCAGGATCTGAATCCACGGAAAATTCCCTGGGGGTAGCCCATCCTGGCCACATCTTTATCTCACACATGACAACAGCTGTGGGGAGGTGTCTGGGAAAGCAGCCTTGTGGGCCAAATTAGAAGCCCTGCCAGGCCTCAGAAAACCCCCACCAATTTAGAGATATTCAAACCTGTGTTATGATTTCATCATATTGGAGGATTTCCTATTTAATCACGCCATCTTACGGGCTGCCACTTGATGAAATGAACAAATATGGCACTGCTGTTTCTTAAAGGCCTCCCTTTGCATCTGCCATAATATCTAGGTCCAGCCTCAGTGTATCAGTGGCTCTCCCCCAGTTTTATGCTGCATTGAACACACACAGAAGTGACGTTTTAAAGGCTAAAAGGCACTCTTTCCATCATGTTTGAAAGCTCCCTAACAAAACAATAAAGGTTATTTTTATAGTGGTCAATAAAAACAAAGAAGCAAAGGCGAAAGAGGCAGGAAAAAGAAATCTGGTTAGTACCTTGCCGCCGCCGACTGTTGAGTTTCCTAAAGCAGGTTCCCTCAACAAGACGATTAAGACGCTGCTGCTTGATCAACTCTAAAATTTCAGGCTGAATCTTCTCTTTTAGCTCCCTGGGAAGGAGTGGGGTGGGGGGAGAACACAAGCAAACAGACACAGACTTAGTCACATCTAACTAGAAAAACGCACACTACACACAAATACTTCCCCTGCAGGTTTTGAGTCTTAACTGGAGTTCTCAGTCTGCAAAACATTTCCACTTTGGGCAATCCTTTCTCCTGCCCATGCTTTAGCTTAAGCCGCCTCTGCAATGCTACCAGTTGTTTGCAAGATGTTTCAGCTTAGCAATCAACTGTTTCAGCTTAGCAATCAACTGGCAAACCAGGTACAACGTGCACTTCTTTATTCGTTACAGTCAAATGCCCCAAACTACTATGTTCCCCTGGTCCTTGAGAAGCTGTATATATTCTGTTTCACCTGTGGCGTTGGAGCTTTGCTCCAAACATAGCATATCTAAGGATGGATTGTGCCATGTGCCCAGCAATGAGGGGACTGGGCCTTTGGTGTGAACACTAGGACTTCTTCCAGCAGTACTGCACCATACACACAAGACAGACACACGCAAATGGGTATAGCTCCCTGCTCCCCACCCCCAAATCTCCAAGGGGGATGAAGCCATCTTTTACCATTTGAGAAACCAGCTCTCTTTACATTCCGGAAACCAGAACCACACAAGCAGTGAAGTTGCTCATTTGTTCTGTTAAGGAAACGGTGGAGAAAACACACCTGCTGCCTACATTGCACTTCAATTCATATATTGACTGAAGAAGGTCTCTGTTCAAAATGCCTTGGGGAACTTGGATATTATCCTTTCAATAAATCTGCCTCACACCGTTCGTTCTGCCTTCTTTTTGTCTCCTCTCCTGGCAGGGATACCAGTGACTTCACCCACACTTGCATCTCCCTGAGCAGAGAAGGGATTACTGCTTCAAAAGCAAGCAGGGCAGCATGCCTGGAAGTTGGGCTGTCCAGGCTGAGGCCGCCAGGAGTGGCACCTCACTCCTAGAGCTTGTTGCTTTCAATGGGGAGAGTGAAGAAGCAGTGTTAGCATGAAATGTCTGCTGCTGGCTTGGAACTTCAAGTCCTGGATTCCAAGCAAGGGAGAGTGATTGTTTCCTGGCTTTGCTTTCCCCACAATGGGGACAGATAAGCAGCACATGCAGTCTTGGCCACAAGCAGTGCCAGAACTCCGGCAGATGCCTGTTTCTCTGTGCAAGCATCTCAATGGGGATTCTGCACGGACTACGATCTGCCTGCTTTTGAATAGGCTCTGGGGTGCTAGGTTCTACCATAATATCGTACTGAATAACTATTATCTTTGGATCAAACTCATTCAGCCAATAAGCTGAAGTAAGTAATCTTACAGTGCATTGAGAATTCACATTATACAGCCTCAAAAACTGTGTCAGTGTCTCCTGAGTCTTTAAAAATCAGCTGGGTATGAAGACCTGCAGGCAGAAAATGCAAGCATTTTTCAAGCATTTAAAGCTGATTTTACATTCTGTCACAGGATGTATCGTTGGGATAGCGCAACCGGTTAGTTTACAGTCGTGCTTAGCTCCCCTTAATAAGAAAAATGAAGATTAAGTTTCAAAATAAACTTGACTGTAAGTCAAAAAATGCTGTTGCATAATGGATAAGGCCCACCAGCTCCATTTTATTTTACTGCTAAAAATGGGCTGAGATCTGCCATGATGAAGTGGCAAGCGTGTCGCTCCAGTGAAAATGTGAAATGGGCCCAAGAGAGGCTTAAAAACAAGTTGACAATCTCCCTCCAGGTCCAAGAGCACAAAGTGATGCAAAAGGAATACCAATTAATATCCATTAACACAGGCATACAGGAGCTCCTTTAGATAACAGCCCCCCACCCCACCCGCACCAGACAGTAAAGAAATTCAGTCTCCTTTTGTGGGGTCCTTGTGACTTTGTGCTTCCGCTCCAGGCTTCATTTTGCCTGGTTCACTGATGGTGACATTTTCTTTTCGGCGAGCAACTGGGCAAGAAAAGAAAATTCATAGAGGAGGGGGAAAGCACACACGCACACAAAGGGTGAAAATGTCAAAGCATCATTTGCTGCAAATAAACTACTCTGAGCCCTACAGGGATTAGAAGAATCCACTTTAGGTGAATACAAAGAGGCATGTTTTTATTTCTGCAGATGGAAGCGAGCGCATTCCACGCTGATGTGACTGCCCTGCTTTGAAATGCTGCCCCTGAACAGTTTTATTACAGAGCAATTCCTGAAGGGTTCATAAATGTCATTCACATTTGTTAGACCTCCCAAACAGGAGGTGGGGGGGGGAGCAAGACTTCTACAGGAGAACACCTACAAAATTGGGCGAGATTGGAAATCTTCTTGGTTCATCCTCTCAGACTGGCGAATTTTCAGTATTTCTGCGTAGCTTAGGTTCTGAAGTTTACTTTTGAATTGATCCAGTGAACTAGGCTTCGTGGTCAGTGCTCTCATTATTTGCTCCTTCACCACTTGCATTACCTGTGGATGAAAACAAAAGGGTCTCTGTGAGTAGCCTCCTCGGGTATTCATAGCACTTAACAAAAAGGATCTGCTCCTCAAAACGCTGAAATGCTACAATTCTGCTGTATTAGGTCATCCCCAGTCTTACCTCCCTGCAGCAGGAGGTGAAAGACATGGATAATCTATGATATGAGCCAATTACTCTGGTAGGTGCCTTTCCTGTGGTTCGTTAGTATGCACTTTTAAAGCAGAAAACAGCATGGAGGAAAGAGTTAATCAAACCTCCTCTCCCGGTCTCATAGTCCTAAGTCAAATGCAGACCTCCCAGCACCACACTGACATGCAAAACACTTGATGGAGATTCTACACATGGAGTTACCACTTTAAATCTGGGTTAGCTCTGAATCCGACAAGGGAAGTGAATCGATGAATTTCAACTTATTTTCTGTCTGGTTCTGAAGATACCAATTTAACTTCCCCTTGTTTTGCTCCCCGAAATGAAAAGGATAAAGCTCCCTTTTTACTGCAGGGAATGAGGAAGAAACTGCTTTCTAATGTTTTTATACCTCCAGTCTTGGGCACAATTCTTATTCTCCTTCTTATAAGGGCTACAGCAGCAGCACAAGCTATTTCCCACCCCAAGCAAATCGGTCTTCTCATTTCTAGTTCTATTCCACACAGACTGGATTTAAGTACAGTAGAAGTTTTCCCATTATTTTGCTCAGCTCTGCTGGTCTTATCAGCAGTCGCCATGGATGAACATATGCCTTCTCTAGCGCCCACAGCCCCACTGAAATTAAACTGGAAAGCAGCATTCAATTGTAGTCAACATTTCAGCACATGCTTGGCTGCAGGGTGCCCACAACTGTTCCACCACTTTTCAAACATGCCATGGGCCAAAAAAGTTTGGCAACCCCTAGGCTTACTGATTTAAGCATCACCAAAAAGCTGCTCTTTTTCTCAAGTGAGATCTAAGCTGCTTTGCAGGAAAACACATCGAAACACAGCATTTCATAGGAAGTGGCAGGATGGATATAAGACAAAGATGGACTGCGGTCAATGCCATGTGCATGCACAGTAAATGGAAGGGTGTACACAGCCTAAGAGTGCCCTGGCATGCCTGACCATTTCAGAAACCCACTCCACCGGGCACTATAAAAATAATAATTTATAATAATTTATTATTTCTACCCTGCCCATCTGGCTGGGCTTCCCCAGCCACTCTGGGTGGCTTTCAACAGAACATTAAAAACAGAATAAAACTTCAAGCATTAAAAACTTTCCTAAACAGGGCTGCCTTCAGATGTCTATTGATGGCATGCATGGCAGATACTCCTAATGCAGAGCCATCCCTCGACTCATTGCATAAGATACTTGCAGCATAACCTCCCATGCAACAGGGAACTGGTAATGTCATGGGAAGGGAAAAGGCAGGCCTTCCTCTGCCAGTGTGGAGTGCAAGTCCTCACACAGCAGAGATCTAAAGAGCTGTCACGGCTCATTTCATTGCACTTTGCTCATTACACCTCAGGCCCCAGCAGTGCAAGGTGTGCAGGAAATTTGTTAACCAAATGGTGCTTATAGCTGTACCATGAACACTAGCCTTGTCTGTCGTTTAGTCTCTTGCTCCCTTGCGTCAGTGCAGAAGAAAAGGGCAGGAGCAAAGTCAGATGCAGGTTGCTTGGCTTAGCACAGAAAAGGAAAACCTGAAGTTACTCTTCAGTGAGACACAAAGGGCCGACTGCATCTTTTGAGGCTTCATTCTTCCCTTGTCTTCAGCTGCCCCCCCAATAGTCTTAATTTGGCTGTGCCCTCTTATGCATGCTGGGGTTAATTCGCCTCTAATCAATCATGGTTGGGGTCTGGAGCTCAACCAAAGCAGGCATGAAAAACCCGTTTATTAACTGTTGCATATTTGAAATGTAGAGCTTTCAAAAACAAGAGCAAAATCAAGAGAGATTCTGAAAGAGAACCATGAACAATGCAAACTAGAGAAGTGGAATGACAAACAGCAAAGCAAGAGCCAGGCATCTGCATATTAATTATTTAACCAGAAGAAAACTCCAGAGAGATGCAGCTCATTAACATGAAGGGAGGCGGGGGGGGGGGGGGAGAGAGTCAAAATCACATTATTTTGGCTTGCTCTCAGGCTTGATGAAATTGCATGCCTCAAAGTATTTATCTGCCTGTAACCTCCAACTATTATGTGAGATAAGAATGTATTTTCAAGCACTCAAATTTATCACTAAAAAAATTAAGAAAGAAACACGGAAGCTCAAGATCAAAGCTAGCTTTTGCCATGGCAGGCGAAGGAAGGACTAGCAACTTGCTCAGCCCCCAGGGGCATCTCACAAATGAATCAAGAGGACGCAGCTTTAAGCATAATTTTTGGAGATTTTCTTCACAAATATATCCCAAGCTGTGAGAAGATGGTGGGTGGAAAACAAACGGGCTGCTCTTTTTAGAAGGGCTTGCTTGCGTAGGATTAAATCCCCAGTGAACTGGGTCCATGCTAGGAAGTGTGCAAAGTTAGCTGTGACCAGTGTGGCAATGGAGAACCTCAACCACACTTCTCTTGGGCGACCACTTGTCTTGAGCCACAACTCATAAGCCATGAGCCAAACCTAGAAGTGCCAGTCACAGTTCAGGCCCACCCACAGTGAAGTTTCCATTTATTTATGAGACAGGACCACTTTCCTTACAATCCACTGTTTCTTTGTTGTTGTTTAGTCGTTTAGTCATGTCCGACTCTTCGTGACTCCCTGGACCAGAGCACGCCAGGCACTCCTGTCTTCCACTGCCTCCCACAGTTTGGTCAAACTCATGCTGGTAGCTTTGAGAACACTGTCCCACCATCTCGTCCTCCGTCGTCCCCTTCTCTTTGCGCCCTCCATCTTTCCCAGCATCAGGGTCTTTTCCAGCGAGTATTCTCTTTTCATGAGGTGGCCAAAGTATTGGAGCCTCAGCTTCAGGATCTGTCCTTCCAGTGAGCACTCAGGGCTGATTTCCTTAAGAATGGATAGGTTTGATCTTCTTGCAGTCCATGGGACTCTCAAGAGTCTCCTCCAGCACCATAATTCAAAAGCTCAATTCTTCGGCGATCAGCCTTCTTTATGGTCCAGCTCTCACTTCCATACATCACTACTGGGAAAACCATAGCTTTAACTATACGGACCTTTGTTGTTTCTTTACAGTGTGCCAAACAATTCATTCTGCTAATTGAAAATGGGAAACTGCTGGGTGCAAGTGGGGCAGCATTCTGGAACATTTATTTATTGGCACATTTAAATCCTGCCCTTCTAGTGTCGGTGCACCCACTCAAAGCAGGCTCACAGTTTGTCTCCCCCGTGGCTTTTGGCTTGTTGTTTGCCCGGAGCAAGGAAAACTTTGAGCCTAGACTCAGAAATAATGTTACGTGTAAACAAGGGCTTAGCTCCAGGTAGAGAGGCAGCAGAACGACCAGGAGAAGAGAGAAGCGGCCACATGTTTTCCTGCGAATAGTTGTGTGTTCTCAGGCATGGTTTGCCTTAGTGGTGTGCATGAACTAGGCTGATTACAAGCTATTTGTGGTGAGCAGCCAAAGATCCTTATTCGTTTAGAAAATAAGTGAGCTGAGATCCACGCTTCTTATTCTAGATTTCTTATTCTTATTTGTATACTACTACGGTGTCCTCAGTAAAGGGCATACATTACATTATGTGGGCTCATGAATGTCTAGCGTAGGATCTATCCTTTAAAGAAGAGAAACCCTTTAAAACAACTGAAAAGCTATCTGCCTGGCAGAAGACTACATTAAGAGCCCATTTCGAGAATGAATTCTGCAATCCCGATTGCTAATTTAGAAGGAAGAGTGCTTCTTATTAACATCCTTGTCAGAGAACTAAAAGCACTGTGATTTCACTCCTTTTTTGCCATTCCTGTCGTACTCTAAATAAAACAAAAATTGCAGCTTCATTCCAACACTAATGGCCGGAAACAATACTGGACGGAAAGGAATTGAAAAGTGTCCACTGGATTTATTACTACTTTGGATACGATACTAAAAACATTTAAAATATAAACCCCCCAAAGACTCCTGAGAATCCTGGAATAAAATTGTGTTGCTTATTATTTATTTATTTAGCCAGACCAGATTTTTTTTAAGAACTCTCCAGCTGCCACCTTTCTGTTTCTGCTTTTTGGAGGTGATAAGTCTACAGTATCACTGATGAAAGGAAAAGCTTTTCCAGCCCAGCTTTTCCAGTTAAGACTGATTTGTTCCCGACAACCACTTGGATTAATCTAGATGCTGACAACCTCTCATAATTGTGATTCATTTCCACACCTGAGCGGGTGGGGAAATCAATAATTTAAAAAGAACAGTATATAGCTCAGCTGTTGTTTTTACATATGAAGTAGCTCTCAGTCCATTTAACACACCGGATGAAATTGGTTCTTGCCCACAAAAACTCACGCCACAATAAATTAGCCTTTGAAGTTCCCGAGAAACAGATTAACACATTTAATGGAATGTGCATCCTGCAATTGTGTTCCGGGAAGTGAAAGCAGCTAAGACTATTTGACTCACGCCACAAATACAGCACAGAACTTTACATCAAGAACGTTTGACAAAACGGTTATGCACAGTGCACTGTGGGTCTCTTCCAATCAACAAAATGTGCACATGTACATAGCAGAACAAATGTCGCAAATGTGCAGATAAAGTAAGTCGAGGCCGGGTGACTAGGCAGGGGGCTCCTGCCATTCGTCTATCCTAACCTCCAACCAACAGTGTTTTCAAGCCACATGCCCCTACGCCAAATTAACTGTGTATCATTTTAATCGCACTGACCTCATCTCTGTCTTGTCACCTTTTGAAAGCTTCCTCCGCCACCACCCTTTATCTCATCCCATTTCTGTCCTCTCCTCATTCTCACTCTCTTATCTCACCCTGCAAGGATTTACTTCTATGCAAAAATAATGAATGCTGCTTCCTAGAAGGAAGATAAGACTTATTGATATGCTTCTGGTGTGCCTAGTAGGCAAATTAAGTGACAGTCAAACGAGTCGCTCATGAGGGGAAAGTTTTAGCAGGTGATAGAACTAAAAACTATGCTAGAATAGTATTTCTAGACACTTCACTAATATTTGAGCACTGGACTGATAATCAGAATAATTTATCATTTTACATTGACAATTGGGGCTAATCATATTAACTGCACAGATTAACTGCAAAGTCCACCCCTGCCTGAAGTCCATTCTTACCTGTCTTGATCTAACAGACCACACCTTTACCAGAAAAGCTTGGGTTGCAGTCAAAGGGGAAGGTTTATGTGCAATTGAGGGAGTTTTGCCTATGAAATAGTCTTTCTTTGGATTTTTTTCCTGCTAGAACATATGCTACTAATTAGGCTGCTCCATTTTAAACATGTACAATATTTTATACTGCTATTAAAATCACTTAAGCTTCACTGCTCGCCCTCAGAAAGCCCTGGGAATCGCAGTTCTAATCACAAATTACAAGCTAAGGGATCAATCAATACAACCAGTGACTTTGATTCAAAGTAATTAAAAGTTTGAAACACTGAAGTACTCTAAATGTGAGTTTAAATATTGCATTATAAAATAGTATTTTTATATTAAATACTCAAAAGAGGAAGACATGTTTATTTCATGCTAAGTCATATATATTGTTCTTTGAATGTGTCTTAGGTAAAGCTGAAAAATTTCATATGCTGGAGAGAAAGTGTGCACACCATTCAACCATGAAGAAAGAGATCTCATTCAAAGAATGCTGTTTAACAATCAGGTCTTGAAGGAGGTGATCTTGGGAAGTGGGATTCCAGATAAAAGTTAAGATTATGAATGTTGTTTGTTGTTTGCATAAAGCTGCACGCAAATGGCCCCTCATTCTCCAGCCTATTTGTGGGCAGAGAAATTGGGAGGACCATCTCCCTGAATTTCTCCAGAGGGAGGAGAGATTTTCCAACAGGATGGACACACCATCAGCACCAACAGTAGCGCAATGTCTGCCTTTTCCACCTACTGTAGGGTGTGCTTTCCCCCAGCCACTGCAACTGACAGCTGCAGGACTACAGGACGCTGTCTCCTTCTGAGCCAGACTATTGGTCTATCTATCTATGTATAGCCTACACAGGCTGGCAGTAGCTCTTCGGGGCTTCAGGCTGTTCTCTCCAGATGTGCACTAGATGCTCTACCACTGAGACCCGACACTTCCACCCTCCCCTGCCCCTGACAAAAAGAGAAACTGGCAGCCTAGCTACCATTCTGCATCATCCACAATGGTCAAGACCTAGTGCCATTCCGAGACAGTGTACATGTGGGTGTGTATCTGAGATAATTGTGCAAAGTGGCCCTTTTCTAACGGGATGAGGGGGGGGGGGAGAGAAACATCTCAGAAATTTTCTTAGAGAAAATTATTTGTAGAAACCTTTGGCTCGATTCTAGTTCTTAAGGCTAGCAGGGGAGCCATTGTGGTTGTTGGGCAGCTGATAAGTGACCGAGCCCAAAAGGAGTGAAGCTTTCCTCAGCTTTCATGGCAGAAGTAGAATGATCCCACTGAGATTCTGAAAACTGTTTTGCCATCACCGATGAGTGCATGTTTTCTGTAAATACTGTTCAGAGGAAATGGATCATTAATTGCTGCAATAAGCGCATTAGCTTCTTGAATTACTATAGATCCACAGGCAAGGAAATTGGGTCTTCTGGGAACGGAACATGAGCACATGACTCGGTTTAATGGCTCTCAGAGGCAGTAAGAGAAGAACGAACCAGATAGGCGCTCAGGCAAGCATCACCAGGCATGATACGTCTTGTCTACCCTGACACTTAGATTTCTGTAGGCATTTTGTCCTTTGGCTCTTCCAGAAATTCTGAGGGTGCAGAGATAGAATTCAAAAAGCTCTGATACTTTTGGTTCATTCCCTGGATACTCTGCAAAAATATCAGAGAAGCAGGTTGTAGATATTAATGGACTGGCATTGTTGTTGTTGTTTAGTCATTAATCGTGTCTGACTCTTCGTAACCCCCTGGACCAGAGCACACCAGGCACTCCTGTCTTCCACTGCCTCCCGCAGTTTGGTCAGACTCATGCTGGTAACCTCGAAAACACTATCCAACCATCTCGTCCTCTGTCGTCCCCTTCTCCTTGTGCCCTCCATCTTTCCCAACATCAGGGTCTTTTCCAGGGAGTCTTCTCTTCTCATGAGGTGGCCAAAGTCTTGGAGCCTCAGCTTCAGGATCTGTCCTTCCAGTGAGCACTCAGGGCTGATTTCCTTCAGAATGGAGAGGTTTGATCTTCTTGCAGTCCATGGGACTCTCAAGAGTCTCCTTCAGCACCATAATTCAAAAACATCAATTCTTCGGCGATCAGCCTTCTTTATGGAATGGACTGGCATATATATATATATATATGACCCCTGTAGGATTCAGTCACCCTACTGTCTACTGAGTGTGGAAAGAGCACCATGCAGAATACACAGCTTATGCAAGTCACTGTAAGTCATGTAG
Organism: Podarcis siculus; assembly: GCA_034642415.1. Classification (NCBI taxonomy): domain Eukaryota; kingdom Metazoa; phylum Chordata; class Lepidosauria; order Squamata; family Lacertidae; genus Podarcis; species Podarcis siculus. Next base: position 1,444,209 of record JAXCMG010000061.1, read on the forward strand.
TGACCACATCAACACCCTACATATTGGGGCAGTGAAATAAATAACAGGATTGTGAGAAATCTGATACACTAAATCTGAGCTGTGTGGATACGCCTCAAATGTCAAGGGATGGTCACATGGGACAACGAGGGAAGATGAAGAAGCAGAGACCTCATCAGAAAAGGGTGAGAAAGGAGAAGTGGAAAATATACGAGTTCATAATAACATGAACTCAATAGGTTTTGAAATTCGTATCTGAAATACTGAAGGGCAAATGCATCAGAAAGAAGAGCCTTTTACAAGCACCATAATCAAGTGTATCATGAATAGCAAGTTATGTGAATTCTCATCTTATGGTGGAAATAAATGGTGTTTCTGGTACTCATAAGGCTTTAGAAAATAACTAGGTTTGCTTGCTCACCTGTGTTTGACCTCCATCACAAGATGTGCATTATCTGAGCAGCACCTTACAGTGGGAATTAGGAAGGGGACACACAGAAAAAACAAATGTCTTTAACAACTATTTCTATGCCATTATATATCCTTGGGGCAGGGTAGGCATGTAATGACCGCAGCATGCAATGGTTTATCTGACCAAGTAAAAGGAGGTGACAGCTTTTGTGAAACTGTTCATTACTTAATTGAAGTCTAGATCAGTTGGTTGGAGACGTTATCCCTTCCCCCACTCCATGTCTGTTCCAACTATGATCAAAATAAAGCACCAGCGATGCCGGCTGGGCGGTGTATCACCCAGGAATATTTCCAGTAACATTTCATGTGTCTCCCTGCCTTCCCCCATGGTCAGCATAGCTCAGGGGCAAAATTCGAAAGTAAAAAAGTTGACAGAGGCTTGCAACCACCCCATCCTTGTTGCTTAGATGTCAAGGTAGGCAGGGAAACAAAGGTTTGCTTCTAAGTTCTGCAGACTAAGGAGGAGCCACCATGTAAGGGTCTTCACAAGACCGCTGCTACAATGCCATTTCCTGTTGACTGGGGGTCAGCCGATAAAAGTAAAAGGTTTCATCCAATGACCCAGACTTCTCTATTCCATTGTAACATAAACAAAATGGGCATAGTCTTCTGTCTTGACGCTTCTGTTGTTTTGTTCACAAGCAGTTATTTGCAGAGTTTAATTGGACTAAAAGGTCATGGGACTAACTACCTCCAAAAGCTATTCGAGTTTCCTCATCTCAGCCCTGCAATGTGGAGAAAGAATGAAGCAAGTACAGTGGTACCTCGGGTTAAGAACTTAATTCGTTCTGGAGGTCCATTCTTAACCTGAAACTGTTCTTAACCTGAAGCACCACTTAGCTAATGGGGCCTCCTGTTGCCGCCGCACGATTTCTGTTCTCATCCTGAAGCAAAGTTCTTAACCTGAGGTACTATTTCTGGGTTAGCGGAGTCTGTAACCTGAAGCGTATGTAACCCGAGTTACCACTGTATAGCACATCTCTGCCTAGCAACAGGAAGCAAAGGCTGAAGGGAACGTACAAAATACATCCCCTTCACCAAAGAATAACCATAACCAGGCCGCAAATTAACTAGAACTGGAAATAAGAGGTTCTATGCATATTTAAGTCTTGGGTCCACTCGTGTTGGGAACTGGTTATTATAATTAACAACACCATAGCCAGCATTTAAACAGTTTAAATTTAATGTTTTTAGGCAGAAGAGAATAAGGGCTTAAAGGTAATCTATTCATTCTTGCTATTGCACCTGATGTGCTTGCAGTATCAGTCTTGCAGCTCCTTTATGCGCCCTGGTGTTGGCTGTAACTCTTAAAACTCTTAATGGGTAAGGATGCTTAAGGAGCCGCCTTCCCCATATGAATCCAGCTGCCATTTCATGTTATCTAATGGAACCCTCCTGTGTGTCTCTGCACTTTCTGATATTTGGACTTGTTCTATTATGGCACCCAGAATGCAGAACTCCCTACCTGAGAGTCCACCTGGCCATGTCCAACTGCCCTTCAAGAAGTTCTAATTTCCAGAAGCTTTTAGCTTAAATGCTGTGTAATAATTTTTGTAGCTTCACCTTGATTTTTCTCAATGTTATATTAAACCGAAGCTTTGCGTTTTTGTACGGATTTCAAAACTTTAAAATTGCCGTTTGCTGTTAATTTTCTAAAGGTTTTTCTGAAAACCAAGTTGTGCATCTCCATTTTAGAAGGCGCAAATACCTTGATAAATACTGATACAACCCCCATCACTGTGCAATAAGCTTGCACAATGCACAATGCATGTGATGCAGCACATAGAATGTGAAACAGATCTCGAGCATCTGGACACATAATCTTTGCGCAATCCTGTTCATGATAAATTAATGTGATAACTTAACAAGTCTAGGACTCTCTTCTCATAGCGGCCACCCAGATGCTCACAGGAAACCTGCAAACAGGATCTGAGTTAAACAGCACACTCCTCACCTGTGATTTCCAGTAACTGGTCCCAGCAGGCATACTTCCTTCAGCAATGGAGAAAGAGCACAACCCCCATGGCTAGCAGGTATTGATAGCTTTAAGAGGTAAAGGGACCCCTGACCATTAGGTCCAGTCATGGCTGACTCTGGGGTTGTGGCGCTCATCTCGCCAGCGTACAGCTTCCGGGTCACGTGGCCAGCATGACTAAGCCGCTTCTGGCAAAACCAGAGCAGCACATGGAAACGCTGTTTACCTTCCTGCCGGAGCGGTACCTATTTATCTACTTGCACTTTGTCGTGCTTTTGAAATGCTAGGTTGGCAGGAGCTGGGACCAAACAACGGGAGCTCACCCCGTCGTGGGGATTCGAACCGCCGACCTTCCGATCGGCAAGTCCTAGGCTCTGTGGTTTAACCCACAGCGCCACCCGATTCCCTTATTGATAGCTTTACCTTCCATTAAACTTATTTCGCCTTTAAAGCCATCTAAATTGGTGGCAATCACTACTTCTTGCGGAAATGAATTCCATACCTTAGCAGAGCACTGTGTGAATAAGTCATTTTCTTGTCTGTTTAGAATTTTCTGACTTTCAGTTTCATTGAATGGCCCCAGGTTCTAGTATTATGCGAGTGGGGGGGGAGCTTCTCTCAATCTACTTTTTTCTCCCCCATGCCTAATCTTATACACCTCTTAGCATGTCTCCTCTACTCACATTTTACAATCCTATTCGGGGAATATGCTGTTATTAATAAGGACAGCTTGCATCCTGTATGTGGCAGTTCCAAACATGGCCCTTCTGGGTCTAGATTTGTATATTTTATTGGCTGTCGCTGCCACAGTTTCGTAGTGCTGCCTTCCTTTCTCCTCCCCCCCCCCGAAAATATGAACAGCATATCAAATCTCACAATGCTATAGACACACTTTAGATTGAATTTCAAGAAAGAGAGAGACAGCAGCAACCCCTTTAAGTGCAGGAATATATTGCCTGGAGTAAGAGAGGATGAATAACTGGCAGCTAGAATCTGTGAATTGGCAGCCAAGTCCAAACGAGACAACTAAGGTAGGAGGATTCAAATAAGAACTGACTTCTCCCTTATAGGAGCAAGCCAAGAAGACTGGGCAGAGGAAGGAACAGAGGAACACAGAAGCCTGAGTGGCAGCAGGCATATCTAATGGTCACAGCTGCTCTGCTTTGGATAAATGGACTGCAGCCTCTGGTAGCAGCAGAAAATATCGCTCAAGGGCTACAGCCATCAGCACATCAATCACAGGGTCTCGCAAGATTGCCTCCGATAAGTCTATCAACCTTCCAGAAACCCAAGGTGGTTTATCCTTGGAGGACAGGAGAAAACTCAAAATGGGTGCATGTGCCCTGAGTAGAGTAGACTAGAAGGAAGGGATGCAGATTGTTATAGAAATAAAATAAAGTAAAAGCTTCAAAGGCTTCGGAACCTTGTAAGAGAAGATGGGTGCTTTAATGTCTTAAGCGTGGAATAAACAGTGCACCACAGAAAAATCCATCCACAGCTGATTCATGGTTTTTCATTTATTAATCCTGCAAGAAGAAGTGACAACATTTCTGCCTCACTCAGCACATTAATCATTCTCTTAAAAAAAAGCCCAGCACAATATCTTAGTCCAGTTGGTGGCAATTACAAGGAGGAAGAATGACAATCGAGGGGAGGGGGAAGGAGAGAGATGGATGGGTGGGTGGAGAGGTAAAGTCTGTGAATCCAACCATGTTTCTGTCTTGCATGTCTGCTAAAGTCCCAATATCCTAATCCTGAAAAACTCCGCAAGGGACTTGACTACAGTGGAACCTCGACTTACGTACGGCTCTACTTACAACCTTCAGTAGGTGCTTCGAATTATGAACTTTCCTCTAGATACAAACAGCTCACCTGGCTGGCTGTGGAGCAGCACTGGGGCCTCTGCTGCTGGGGAGAGGGCCCCCATCCCACCCCTTAAGCTGTGGAAGAGGTGCCGCCTGCAAGAGGCACAGCAGGGCGCACTGCAGCCCCAAACTCCGCCGAGGAACTAACCTGAGGAAGTCCAGAGAAGAACCTGGCCTGGCAAGAAAAAAAAGTGACCCTGGACAAAGTGAACCAGCTCTATACTGACCCTTGCCCCACCCACAGATTGTAGCCAGGTAAGCCCGCCCACCCTCAGTAAACCTAAGGAAAAAAAGGGTTAATTTTTTCATCTACAATACTGTCTTATTTTCTAGTGCAGTACATTGATTATTGCTTTCATTTTATGGATCTATGGTCTCGTTAGACAGTAAAATCTGTGTTAAATTGCTGTTTTAGGGGGTGTTTTTCATCGTCTAGAATGGATCAATTCACTTTTCCTTTGCTTTCTATGGAAAAGTGAGCCTCTACTTATGTATGTTTCTAGTTATGACCAGACCTTCGGAACGGATTATGGTTGTAAGCAGAGGTTCCACTGTATTTTGTTCTTCTTTTGGGGAAGAGCATTCTGCTTGATTAGGGTAACAGTTTGTCTTCCTCCGGCAAAAAAATCTGTGCACGAAAAGGATGTTGCTGATGTGATCACAGATAACCTCAAACATTATTTGCAGGAACCATATGCATATTGTCATGCAATGAAAGCACATCTCTGTGTGGAGAAATAAACACATGTGCACTTGTCACGTGCAATTTATATGTGGGGGCTTTCTCACTCTCACACATAGTGCTGATAGACAAAAGTGCTAGAGAATCATATTAACTCATCAATGCATGAGTGTACGCTACGGAATTGTATTGTGGTTCAATGGAACCCAGGAGATGAGCGTTCTAGTACTGCCTCTCTGGATAAAGCCAGTATTTTCAGAGATGCAATTCCCATTGGCTGGTGGTAATTGTTCTTAGGGATGGGAATAATCTCTTTATTACAGAACACTGCAAGTCATAGAAGTGTACAACACGGAGTCCTCAAGGAAACAAACAAACAGAAAAAGGAAGGGAGGAAAGAGCTGAGTTTTTAAATGATTTCTGAAGATGGTGATTGATGGGGTGACCCTGATGTCCAGAGGTATGAGAGTGCATTCCTAATGTTAAGGAGCAGCTAAGTAGTATGCATGCAGACTTTCTAAAGGAGAGAGCAGAGGCGCTGCAACAGAGGACCTGAGAGCCTAGTTGCATGTTCAAGGAAGAACAGGAGCAGAGGTACTGGAGTCACCATCTTTCACCAGGAGGACTAAAAGAGAAATCCAAACCCCTGACCTGCTGCAGTGGAGAAGCCTGGCTGCATCAGAGGTGTCAGTCTCTGCCACTGAGGTGGGATGGGGGCCTCTGCCATTGTCAGGGAAGCCTTGGAGAGCAGTGTTGGGGATTCCACTCCACCCTTGCTGCAGATATGTGGGATTGTTACATGTCACATGTCTGTTTACATTCCAGCACAGATTGCTGGAGTCCCGTGAGTGGAACATCCGCTCTGTATTGCTTTTGTTTTCTCTCTCCCCGAGAAGAACGACAAGGAGAGAGGCCATGTGTTTCTTTGTCCTGATTTATGTATAATAAATGCGTAGTTTAGTATAGTATCCATGCCTCGAGCCTGTTCTGTTGTGTTTACTCTGCCGAGTAATGTGTGCTCTTGCATGCACAGCAGCATGAGTTGCAGACGCACGTCGGAGGAGGATGACTGATGGATCTCCGCAGCGGCAAGGCTGAGAAGGGAGACGCTCCGGCTGGGACCAAGCCAGCTGGCTTTCCATCCCTCGGTTCCGACAAGCAGCGCCCAAAACTGCCTGCCCAAACTACAGGCAGCAACATCCCTACCAGCAATAGGCAGCAGAAACCCTTGACCTGCGGCACTTCAGGAGGGGTGGGGGCAGCGCACGTTCTGCTGAATCCTGAGCAAGCCTTGCCACCATCATGTGATGGAAAAAGGCCTAATTTGGGCCTCTTCACTGTATCAGTCTGGGATCTGGCACAATGAAAGGGCATTTCCCCCCTCCTCACCTTATGCCCTTGCTAAACACAGGTAGTAAGCTGTGAATACAGTTTAATTTTGACGGGCCTTCCAGGGGCTAGGATTGCAGCCTAAGAACTACCATTTGAGCTTCTCGGTGTCATGAAACCACCACGTCGATCAGAGCATACATTCCATTTAAAAGATGGATCTCTTGGGCCTTCTATACCGAATTAACCACATTCAAAACTGACACACTGGGATAATAAAATGCATTTGTAACCTGCGCCCGTTACACCAACGCAGATTGTTACTACAATGGACTAATCTCAGCCCATCAAAACGATCTCTAGGACAGCTGCTGAATTTATACCCTTAAATAAATTATCTCAGGTGAAATTACCTCGTCATGGAAAAGGAGTCCCTCAAAAGTAGTAAACTGTTTAAGCTACCATGGCCACCACAACTGCCAATGCTAAAGACCAGGGGTAGGCAACCTAAGGCCCACGGAGGGTCCGGGAATCAGCGTGTTTTTACATGAGTAGAATGTGTGCTTTTATTTAAAATGCATCTCTGGGTTATTCGTGGTGCACAGGAATTCGTTCATTCCCCCCCCCAAAAAATAGTCTGGCCCCCCACAAGAGCTGAGGGACAGTGGACGGCCCCCTGCTGAAAAAGTTTGCTGACCCCTGCTAAAGACGAACTGGCCCACAAATATTGACACCCCAAGATGTGACAGGAATCGGCTTTCTTACTATACAATTCACTAATTTTTCAGTAGGGCATTAATTTTTAAAAAATAAAAAACCCTTTATTTTGCTTTTCGAGAACATTTTTTTTGGGTTCTGATCAATGCGGATGCCCACTATCATGGATAAGTGATGGCCCAAGCAAGGGGGAGATCAGTAGCCCTGGGGTTCCAGGAAGGCAAGGCAAAGCAGGATCAGCACCTTGGAAAGAGTCCTAGGTATGTGTTTCAGGGACACATTTAGCAATCCTGCAGGTGAGGCAGAACATGCAAGGTATCTCAGCAGTTGTTCTGGAGCAACTGGAAGATCTATATAGCCTGGACTAAGTATTCACAGGCAAAAGGCTCCACTTCCTGATTGCTGCAACTGACCTTCCTTACAGCTGTTGGTTTTTCTAGGCTCAGGAGTTTCAAGAAGTGGGAGTATGTTGACATTCCCACCAACAAAATTCTCAGGGATCTGAGGGGGGTGAGATCCACTTCCTTGGAAATGCATTTGCTATTAGGCAACAGACAGAGCTGGGAAAAACCAATGCTATGAATATGCATCGCCGGGCCATCCTATGTGTGCCTATTACTGCAGACAAATTGCCTCCTCTAATTTTGTCCCTACAAATGTCTGCAAAGGCTTCCAGGCAGCAGAAACATTTGTTTAATCATAGTCTTTGGAAAATTAAATGCTCTTGTTGCCTCTGATAGATATTATCCTCCCCTCCCCTCCTCTCTTTGCTATTCCAGAATGTCAGGAGTGGCTATTTCTCCTCTTCTCTGCAGCACAGCAGAGAATGGAATACAAATGAACACTTTAGTCCCGACCAATCAATCTTGTTTTAATCATTTTCTCTTCCTACAGAGTTTCCTTCTGCAGCTTCCACTCCTTACCTCCTGCAGTACTGCCTTAGTGCAACTAGATTTCTCTCTCTCTTCTCAAGCAAAATAAATTAGCATAATTACTATCAAGGCTTGCACAGCTGCTTTATGCAATTACTGGGTACTAATGTGGACATTCTGCTGTAAACACCCGCTTGAATATCAAAGTTTGCTATTCGTTTTATAACATATTACTCTTAATCCATAATACATATTGTGTGCATGTGTACACACACACACACACAATCAAATCAGGGACACACGATTAAGAAATTTAATATTTTTTTGTATTGGGCAATATTGCACTGAGATATCAACTGGTGACTATCATAATGAAAACAGCTGCTTTGGTGGTCATACACAAAGATAAATGCCTCCAGGCATGATATGCTAGATTACTGCAAAAGAACTGGATAAATATATGATTTACACCAGGGGTCAGCAAACTTTTCAGCAGGGGGCCGGTCCACTGTCCCTCAGACCTTGTGGGGGGCCAGACTATATTTTGAAAAAACACAAGAACGAATTCCTATGCCGCACAAATAACCCAGAGATGCATTTTTTAAAAAAGCACACATTCTACTTATGTAAAAACACGCTGATTCCCGGACTGGATTTAGAAGGTGATTGGGCCGGATCCGGCCCCTGGGCCTTAGTTTGCCTACCCATGATTTACACCACTAATTTTCTTTAAGTCTTGATTCTGGGCTATATGTTGAGTTTGGAGAGGCCTGCACACGTGCTCATCAGACATATTTGTTGTCCTCTGGCATGCTAACTCTGTGCAATTGTGGTTCTCTCTCACATTCACCTAGGAAATTGCTGGATAAATCAAACACAGGTTTAAGGGCAGATGCAGAAAGTCACACCGGAAGATGGCCAGAAACATCTCCATGGCAAATGAGCGGAATGCATTGAAACAGAGAACAGTTGCAAAAGGAGAAGGCAAACGAACCCCCTGCCCCATCCCCCAAGACAGGGAAATGAGACCAAGGAAGAACAGAGTCATTATCTGATGAGATGGAAATCTAATCCTGTGGATCATCCCAGCAATCACATTTTCTAATATGCATATAGCTTCTGAGGGTAAAGATGTGGAATACAAGGGATAAAACCAAAAACAATTTAACTTACAAGCAAGCCCTTTGGTTTCATTGCTAAATACTATTACGTAGTTTAAAATTCAAATTTTATTCACTGAAATTATCAGTGAGCTTTCCTGTAATTGCCTGAGTAGTATATAAGCATTTTGAAGCTGGCCTTCTCCCCTCTTCTCTTACCTAAAAACAACAAAGAGTCTTGTGACAACCTCCACACACTTTTTTTTATGGCTGCAACAGCTACCACTCTGGAAATTGCTTTTACCCGGTTGCTTCAGAGATCTACGCGTACAGGGTGGTATACTTACTTACTTACTTAAAGGTAAAGGGACCCCAACCATTAGGTCCAGTCATGACCGACTCTGGGGTTGCGGCGCTCATCTCGCTTTACTGGCCGAGGGAGCCGGCGTACAGCTTCCGGGTCATGTGGCCAGCATGACTAAGCTGCTTCTGGCGAACCAGAGCAGCTCATGGAAATGCCATTTACCTATTTATCTACTTGCACTTTGACGTGCTTTTGAACTGCTAGGTTGCCAGGAGCAGGGACTGAGCAACAAGAGCTCACCCCGTCGCGGGGATTCGAACCACTGACCGTTTGATCAGCAAGCCCTAGGCTCTGTGGTTTAACCCACAGCGCCACCTGCATCCCGACTAAATAAATAAATAAATAAATAAATAAATAAATAAATAAATGCCACTAAGGAGAGGCTACCTTGGCAAAACAAAGAACTGCAGTAATTGTACAGTTAGGATATTTATATTTGAATATAGCAACGGATACAAAGGATGACGTCTTTGGAGGAACATCCAAGACTGATGAGAGAACAAGCTTTGAAAAATACCATATTGGCCTGCATATAAGCCTCACCCCCCCCCAATTCCAACTGTGAAAAGTTAAAGTGTGGCTTAAATCCGTGACCTTAGAAAAATTGGCTTTTACAATATCGCTGCTGAAACAGACATACTGTAAAACGGAACAGGTGTGAGTGCCTGCAAAATTTTAAGGGGGCGGCTTTTTTTTGGGTTTTGTCTTTTCCCCCCCCCCCCCCCCCGCATTTTAAAGGTGCCGCTTATATTCAGATGCGGCTTATATTCTGGCCAATATGATAGCTGTTTTCGGTATGCTGGAAAGAGAGACGAACGGAAAATGTCGGAGCAAATGTGCCAACAACCTTCCCTGGACTCATCTATCGAACACTTTTATCTTTAGAAAATATCTTTCTTTTTAAAAAAGTAAAATGTTTTCCATCATATACCTGACTTTTTCAACAAGAATGAAACATTACAATTAGTCAAAGGTATTCTTCCTTTGGACGTACCCTACAAGTAGAAAAGGCTAGAGAGTGTTTCAGAAACCTGCTTCAACAATGATGGCAGCCTAAGCCAAACTATCTAAACCAGTGTGATACTGTCTTACTCAACAAACATACAGGTCTACTGGTACATTATGAACATTAGATGTTAGAACTAAGGATAGGAAAAACCTTAACATTGCTATTGGGCTGAATGATGAGAACTAATTGGTAAAAACTGCCTTTTGAATTTACACACACACTGAAGTATACCTGGATACCTTTGACTTCTTCTCAGTTATCAGCTTTTCATATTAGTGCTGTGAGTATCAAACCAATCAGACACAAATACAGCTTTGGATTTGGTGCTGTAAATGTGTACCAAACTACAAGTTGGATGCATGAAGGAATCACACCACTGTGGTCCACATGCTGCCTCAATCAGATGAATCCATATGTACAACATGCCCATTTAGACTGGCAAATTCACCTTAGGAAACTGGAGTTCAGTCTGAAAGAGCAGAGAGCACCATATTTTTCGCTCTATAAGACGCACCAGACCACAAGACGCACCTAGTTTTTGGAGGAGAAAAACAAGAAAAAAAATATTCTGAATCCCAGAAGCCAGAACAACAAGAGGGATCGCTACGCAGTGAAAGCAGCAATCCCTCTTGCTGTTCTGGCTTCTGGGATAGCTGCGCAGCCTGCAATCGCTCCATAAGACGCACATACATTTCCCCTTACTTTTTAGGAGGGAAGAAGTGTGTCTTATGGAGCAAAGAATACGGTATATTTGAATAGAAGCCCAAATGAATACGGACCCATTTCTTCCAAAACAATGTGCATCAGAGGAAGCAAACACACAGTCAAGAACTCCCACTGCGATTAACAATTCATTGAGTGTCTAAAAAATCTCATTGACAAAGTATATGTTCCGCCACTACTTTTAGCTTGCTGCATTCAGAGGTTACGCTAGCAGATCAATTCTGTTATTACCACTTCTGTGACATGTTATGTTAAAATCTCAGTCATCTTGAAATCTCAAACTCTTTTCCATTTTAATTTCCAGGATAATTTCTGAACCAAAGCCAAATAAAAGAAAAGGTTGTATTACTTGCCCTGCACCTTATTTTAGCCAGACTTTCCCTGTCTTGCCACATTTCCATAAGGAGCATTTTGAAATCTCATAACATATCACCATGCTCCCCCTTACTCAACAGATTAAAAAAGGTAAAATTGTTAAGTGATAAAAATATAACTTCCACTTAAAAGGTTTTGAAGTAGGCCCTCAACAGTCCAAAAGTAATGCCACGTACCTCTGTAATTTCCTGTAGCTCAAGATAGCATATTTTCACACTTAGATCTCACATATTTTTCCTCTAGTACAAAATATGATCCTTCCCACTATTTATCCAATATTTCCCTTTCCTCCAGTAAATATACAACACTTGATAATCTACCAGACAGTAACTCACCTTGGTTACTATCGCCACTTCATAGGGAGACAGGCTGTGCACCTGACAACATAATGAGTTTTAGCATACCTCAACACTAAATTAGAAATTTCGGGAAGCAGGACAGCCACAGAATGTTACCACGTGCTCCCCACACACCTCACCTCTAAAGTCAAAGAAACACTGGAATCATTTCCTTGGATTCTCAACTAACCACTGGGAGATGTACCATATTTTTCGCTCTATAAGACGCACCAGACCACAAGACGCACCTAGTTTTTGGAGGAGGAAAACAAGAAAAAAAATATTCTGAATCCCAGAAGCTAGAACAGCAAGAGGGATCGCTGTGCAGCGAAAGCAGCGATCCCTCTTGCTGTTCTGGCTTCTGGGATAGCTGCGCAGCCGGCATTTGCTCCATAAGACGCACACACATTTACCCTTACTTTTTAGGAGGGAAAAAGTGAGTCTTATAGAGCAAAAAAATACGGTAATTACTTTTGATTATACAGTGGTACCTCGGGTTACATATGCTTCAGGTTACATACGCTTCAGGTTACAGACTCCACTAACCCAGAAATAGTGCTTCAGGTTAAGAACTTTGCTTCAGGATAAGAACAGAAATCGGGCTCTGGCGGCACGGTGGCAGCAGGAGGCCCCATTAGCTAAAGTGGTGCTTCAGGTTAAGAACAGTTTCAGGTGAAGAACGGACCTCTGGAACGAATTAAGTACTTAACCCGAGGTACCACTGTAGTTTATCCGAACAAGCCAGAATTATAAACAATGGTTTGAAGTTAACTTGTGTGGACAAACCATAGTTAAAGCTGGCCACAGTTTGTCTCTGTTTCACCAAGTTGGAGGAGGAAAAGGGGAGGAGTGCAGAGTCCATGGAATGGTCACAGAGTACTAAACTAAATGCATGCTTACTACTATGTCCACAGTGGGGACATAGGTTTCTAGGTGGGAGTTGATCACGGTGAGGGTTTGCCACACATGCCTTCCTCTTAGCACGTTTCACCCTTTCATCCTGAGTTCGAGCGTCTTCAAAGTCCATGACACCTTTGGTCAAGGCTGTTCTCCAACTGGAGCACTCTCAGGCCAGTGTTCCCCAGTTGTTGGTATTTATACTACATTTTTAAAAAGATTTGCCTTGAGACAGTCTTTAAAGCTCTTTTGTTGACCACCAGCATTACGCTTTCCATTTTTAAGTTCAGAATAGAGTAGTTGCTTTGGAAGACGATAATCAGACATCTGCACAGCATGACCATGAACATATGCAGGTACTTCCCACAGGTGTGGTTTATAAATGGATTGATGAATATGTGAAACAGCACCAGACAAAGTAGCACCAGATCTACCATAACAAGACTGCTTGTGCATTAGTGGGCATGATCCACCTATTATGAAGGTGTAACTAAGGCACAATACTACAAAGTACCCTGAGTAAGTGGCACTATATCCCTTGCCAGAAAACTAAGGCCAGCACATAATAATAATAATAATAATAATAATAATTTATTTGTACCCTGCCCTCTCCAGCCGAATCCAGGCTCAGAGTGGCTAACATCATATAAATAATACAATATGCATAAAAACAAGCAATCAATTGATTAAAATGCACCCCAAAATTAATTCAAATAAATTAAAATTAAAGTTAAAACTGGACAAGTGACAACCCTCAGGTTAAAACTAAAAGTGGTTAATACTCGCCAGGACCAACTGTTTCCACTGATATTATAAGGACCTGTGAGCGGGCTGCGAAACCTCCTTCATGCTTGTTCTTATACAATGAGAAAAATGAGTCAGACCGAACCCTGACCAAAGGCCTGGCGGAACAGCTCCGTCTTGCAGACCCTGCGGAAGGATGCCAAATCTCGCAGGGCCCTGGTCTCTTGTGAGAGAGCATCCCACCAGACCAGGGCCAAGGCCAAAAAGGCCCTGGCTCTGGTGGAGGCCAGTCTAATCTCCCTGGGGCCCAAGTCCAATTGGGACAGCTGCAACAAGAAGCACCCTTAAATCTTTGTCAAAACCTAGTGTGTAAAGCAGCCAAAGTACGAAGAATTTATAGGAGTGTTTTCCCAGCACAATGGTGCAGTGCATAATTTCAGTCAAGATGGCTATAAAAATAAATATACTACACTGGCATATTTCAAGATTGGCGTCAAGTTGGAGGACCTAGCTCTCGGTGCCTACCCATGTGGTTCATGGGTTCAGTGAGCAATTGGTTTCTGTACCTTGTCTAAATGTCTTTAGAGAAGCTGGCAGTAGGTTTTTTCAGTACAACTAGCTGAACCGTGGAAAATGACACTTTTCAAAATTTCCATCCACAGCAGAAGGAAAGGGTGTGTTATTGGGGGGGAGGGAATTATCTTTGCCTGGGGACTTGAACAAGTACTGTTATTTTCCATAGCTGAAAGGCTTCAGGCTCATCTGAAATGAGGTTGCAATCTGTTAAGTGTTGCTGCATCTGGAGCCTGCCTAAGAATATGGATGTTACAAAATATTTCTATGGCACCTATCACAGGTACAGCAAGGTGCCATTACACAAATGTTAAAGAGCATTAAAAAAAATTTAAAAGCATTCTTTTTGAGTTCCTGTTATGATTTAAACCAGAAGTATAAGGATGAATGTGAGGAGATCAGTGATCGTCTACAGAGTCCTAAGGTGGTGGAACAGCTGAGGTCAACCACAAAATAGTTTTCAGGTTCAAATCCACAGTGTGACGTCTCAGAAGCACGGCCTCCCTGGAACACCTGGGAGACTATGGTGCTGGGAGCAATCAAGAAGACGTCTGCATGGGACAATAGTCTAGTTCCTGCGCTGGCAAACTGGCCCCTTAAGAAAAGCTTTTGCTCAGCGGCAGAATGCATGTCGTGCGTGCAGAAGAGTCCAAGGTCAATCTCCAAAGACCATTAGGCAGAACAGGGTTTGTGGGTGTACAAAAATCTGACGGGCAAACACACAGTGGAAGAACATTTGCCACATTTGTTCAGTCTTCTCCATTATCAAGCTCCAGAAATCAACTTTGCATTGTGCTGATTGGCTGAACAGTGATGGTGTCACACTTCAATTTCTTCCCCCAAAGCAATTTGACATTTTAAACATTGTATCTGTTTTTTTGGGGGGGGTGAGGGGGTGAATGGGAGACACACGAATGTATATTCAATAGAATAAGTTTACATGTGGCACATGAAATCTTTCTTTTTTTTTAAAGTGGACACATTCCATGAAGCATGAGAGAAGGGCCAAAGGCAGTACTAAAACAGTATGCGAGTCACTCACTGGGCAGTAAATCTATCAAACGTATTGCAAAGATGTGGGAAGCTGGGCTGAAACTCTGATTACTCATTTGCATGTACACTTGTTTGTACCCACAGACAGAATTATTTTTGTACAGGACACATCTAAGCATATCAAGAAATATATAAGAATTTGCTGTACAGATAACATGTAAAAAATAAAAATAAAGGCTATGGATGTGAAATCATTACAGTGGTACCTTGTTTTGCGACCGGGTCACTAGCCGAAAAGGATGCAGGGCAAAGTGCTACGTCTGCGCACGCGCGTGGAGCGGTTTGCACTTCTGCGCATGCGTGAAGTGTGATTTAGCTCTTCTGCACATGTGCGAGTGGCAAACCCGGAAGTAACCCGTTCCGATACTTCCGGGTTTGCTGTGGACGTTCGCCGGAATGGACGCTAGACGAGGCGGACTTTCGCAGAGGTATTACTGTATTCCCTCACATTCTAAAAGAAGGCTCCACCTTAACCTTCCTTCCATTTAGTTCAAACAACAACAAGTGGTAGCTTCCATCTATAATACAGAGAAGCTAAGCACAAATGAAACACCCTGTCCCCCCCCCCCCGCTGGCCTAAACATCCCAGCATGCAGTGGCCTGCCTACATACAATACAGGGGACCTTGCAAAGTAAATGACTCAAAGGCAGCAATAAGAAATGGATGCCTAACAAAAATCTAGTTGTGACCGTCACCCCTATTGCAGATGTCCGGAATTCCTGTTACCAAAGTGCCCAAAATCCAAGTCTAGAGAAAGTGAGGAGAACCTCACAGGGCGCTTTTACTGACAAGCACTTGCTCAAGTAGAAAACGTTTCATGCTGTAGACATGCAATGATTATTGCCTCTGATGAAGAGTTATTTTATGCCCAGAATGTGTCAGGCACAATAAATTTTCTGGAGTCCCTCAATAACTAGGCGCCTTACTACCAACTGAGATTTGCCTCACTTTGAGAGATTTGGCGTTAGCGCCGCTGCTTGCTTTTCCTTGGATGCTTCTCACGTGCCATTGTTCCTAAACGAGATCATTTCCATAGGGCAACAAGGAAACACTGCCATTTGTGAAAACGGCAGAGTGCACATTTTGTGGCAAAGAGACACGTTTGACACATGGGAGGCTGTAGTATGTGGATCACTATAAATGCACCAAGGAGGCAGGAAACACAGATTTATCTGACCACATACAAGGCACAGAATTAATGCTGTGGCAGATCTGGCCATTGCCTCTTGCACCCTAGTGACATGCAGATTTGAGTACTGCAATGTGCGCTATGTGGGGCTCCCCTTGAAGAGCATTTCGGAAACCTGGGCAGAACACAGCGACTGGAGTGGTTTCTTATCAGGACAGATTAATCATAATAATGTCACAGCCATTCTTTTTCATTTACACTTGATTTCCAGTACAATTTCAAAGTGCTGGTTATTATTTATAATCTCCTAAATGGATTGGGACTACTTTATGTGAAAAAAATGTCTCCTCCTTGCTGGACTGACATTTTAAAAAATGAATAATTTTTTTTGAGGGGAGGAGGCATGAAGCTTGCTTGTAAAATATCTATGGACCTAGGAGTGCTTTAAAAAGAAACAATATGTGCAGTGCCCTATGGAGCATCATTTTTGGACTAAAGGCCTTTTCTGTTATCACACCAAGTGATCCTCCCCTGCTTAAATCCACATATTTCACTTCAGGGATGGGAGACCTGTGGCCCTCAATGTGTTGTTAGACTACAACTCCCATCATCCCTGACCGCTGGGCATGCTATGATGGATGCAAGTCAGAGTCCAACAGCACCGGGAGGAAGACATTTTCCTCACCTCTCCTTAAAAGGTAAAGGAACCCCAGACCAGTCGCGGTCCAGTCGTGGCCAACTCTGGGGTTGCAGTGCTCATCTCGCTTTATTGGCCAAGGGAGCCGGCTTACAGCTTCCGGGTCATGTGACCAGCATGACTAAGTCACTTCTGGCGAACCAGAGCAGCACATGGAAACACTGTTTACATTCACACCAGAGCGGTCCCTATTTATCTACTTGCACTCTGATGTGCTTTCGAACTGCTAGGTTGGCAGGAGCAGGGACCGAGTAACAGGAGCTCACCCCGTCATGGGGATTCGATCCGCCGACCTTCTGATCGGCAAGTCCTAGGCTCTGTGGTTTAACCCACAGCACCACCTGTGTCCATTCATCTCTCCTTAGCATCTTCCAAATCCTCCTCATGTTCTCAATCCACAGCTTCACTTATGCCTTCATCAATCTTGTTAGCATTTAATGGGACTGAATACTGGTTCTCCGAACCCTCCCTTCCATTTTATCCGAGTGCAATCAGTCATTATGGATGCAAGTCCCACATTCGGCAAAAGATCCCTGCTTTACAGGGGGTTGGATTGAATGAGCCTCATGGCCTCTTCCAATTCTATAAATTCTCATGACCACATTGGACAATTTCTGACGTGCTCTTACTGCCGAATAACACCTCAGGGCTTCCACGCAGTGTGCTGTTGTGCACTGCTTTTGTGGTTCCACTGGCGTCATTTCCCCCATAGTCAGGAAGAGCAGAGATATTATTTCTAAAGGGGAAAATTGTTATTTTTGTTACCTTGGTCATTTAAGTAAAATCTTGAGGCACTTTCTGAGCCTGCAACTTGGATTTTAAAAGCCATCATTTTTTAAAGGGGATGAATGGTATTATATTATTTTAAAGCAACAGGACTTAAATACAGCACTTGAATTGCACAAATGATTTCTGCTGAATGATTCACTGTCCGTTTTATGAAAGCCTGCGAATGTCTTACCAGAGGTAACGTGGAACAATCACAATTACGCAACACAGAAAAACAAGGAAGTCACAAACATCAATTTTTATGACTAGTGAGTGCCAAGGGGGGGGGGGAATGTACTGTTGAACAATGCCTCCTATGGCAGAAAAGCCCAGAGCACTCTATTTTCTCACTAATCTATAACCATTAGGATTAATGGACGTCACATGCATCGCTCTCCCTCATGCGCGTCCAGTATTAAACCTTCTCTTGGCATGTGCAATACTTGGGAGCATTTCTTCACTTCTTGCTCCAGGTTTTTGGATTCTTAAATTCATCTTAAAGCCTTTAAGATCTACTTAAATAAATAATAGCTAGCAGCACTCCAGCAGAGACCAAGGCAAATTAAACTCATAATGAAACTCAGGGGGTTTGGATGATTCCCCGTCACACACTTAACTCACTCTCAAAGGCAGGGGGTGGGGAGGGCAAGAAGAATTTGTAGAGGGAGCCGCCACTATGTTTCTTAGCAATTAATATGCAGATATGGGGAAAACCTTTATATCAGGTATCTTGTTTACAATCGCAAAACATTTTCTAGCTAAGAAGCTGTAATAATATTCCAGGTGTTACGGGTCACTACTTGTATGCTTATAAATAAAACTAAATGACAGAAAGTCAGGTGAATTTGAACTAATAGGCAAACAATTCCAAAGAGTCGCATATTATTGTAAGAGCTTAGTTCTTGTACTGTAATTATTATTATTATTATTATTATTATTATTATTATTATTATTATTATTATTATTATTTATACCCTGCCAATCTGGGCAGCTTCCAACAAAGTATTAAAATACAGTGGTCTGTTAAAATCTTCCCTAAACAGGGCTGCCTTCAGATGTCTTCTAAAAGTCTGGTAGTTGTTCTTCTCTTTGACATCTGGTGGGAGGGCGTTCCACAGGGCGGGTGCCACTACCGAGAAGGCCCTCTGCCTGGTTCCCTGTAACTTGGCTTCTCGCAGTGAGGGAACTGCCAGAAGCCCCTCGGCGCTGGACCTCAGCATCCGGGCAGAACGATGGGGGTGGAGACGCTCCTTCAGGTATACTGGACTAAGGCTGTTTAGGGCTTTAAAGGTCAGCACCAACTCTCTGCACATTTTGGAACTGTGCCCTAGTCTAAGTCAGTTAGGCTTAAGGATTGATCCGTCAGCTTCAAACTTGTGGTTCTTCCATTCCTTTTATTCTTTTCCTGCTCTGCGCAAGACCACCAACAATCCAATCTCTTTTTCTTTTACTCCAGTCTCAATGCCATTCACTAAGCTTGCAAAACTCCTCCTCTTTATGAAGCTGTTCCCTTTTCTTCCTATTGGGAGAACGAAGCTTGCCAGTTGCACAAACAGCAAAAAGCTGCAGCCCAGAGACTGGGGGATATGCTGCCATCACCTTCAATATTGTGGTTGCTTTTAACACCCAGGAGACTTTGGCACCCTTTTCTCATTGTTTTCTGTAGCCTGGTGTTGTCCGTAGCCTTCTGTTCCAGTGTCTTGGCAAGATGTTTGTGTCTGATTATGTAGTTTATCCTGAATTTACTTCTCCAGAGAAGAATCGAAAAATCAATTGATGCCCTCTAAACCCTTCTACTATATTCTGCCTTACCAGCCTTGGATCTTGTTTTGCCCGAATCTATATCCAGACTTGGTGCCTGAATTCCAGCATATAAAGTGATCTAAAAGCTTCCGCATGGTTCTTATTTCTCCTGGAGCTTTTCCTAAAGCCAGACCCTGGATCTTTTCTGCTTCTGCTAAATTGTTCCTGAATTTCTATTCCTGCTTCCCTCTCCCAAGAATCCTTGGTGCAACATGATACAGGGGTGGGTTTAGGGCTGCATGAGCCATGTGCCTGGAGGGAGGCTCTGACAGGGTCCTAGAGTCCTCCCACCTCCTTCCCAAAGCCTAGTTAGCGTTTTCTCAGCTTTGGGAAGGCAGTGTGAGGACTGGGTGGGTGTGCGCCAAATTTTAGCCTTGAACAGGGCACCTTGGTACCCAAGTCTGCTACTGCCTGATACCTGCATCACTGCCTTGTTTGAACCTCTGCTACTTCCACAGGCCATCTCAAGTCTTACCAGACTTCATCACCAACCAAACTTTTCCACCTCTCCCTTCTTCCAACTTTGTTGTTGTTCACCATCTAACCTGATGAAATGGTCTGCAGAACTTAGAAAGCTTGCATGCTATTTGGTGACATTTCGGTAGGTCTAATAAAAGTATTGTAATGCTGTAATCATGATCTGCACTCCCATTCCATTCCAGCCTGCCCTGTTTGATGTTTCTAGTTTAACACTTGTACAGTCTGGTCCAGCTACCCGTTTGGACCCGCAAGGGACATTTCCTTCATCCAAGCCCAGATTCCGAAGAGACACAGAGCACAACATTTGAATCGCTTTAAGCGTGAGACGTATGAGCTTCGAATTAACAACTATACTTCTGGGATCAGCTCTAGTTCATGAATATGGACTTAGCCAATCAGTCCCTTAACAGCTTCTAGAGAAAAGAAGCCTAGGAGCAGAGATTCAACAGTCTAACATAGTAGGTAGACTAATGTGCTACTGAGCAATCTACTGCGAAGAGAGAAGAATTAGCCTAATTACATGTAAGAATGTAAGCAGGGAAAAACAACCTTAGGAGAAAATGTGCACGCAGAGAAAAACTAATCGAAAGCAGCTTTGTCCACCAGTTTCTAGCAATATTGAACCTACAATTAATTTCCTAATAGGAATATTAGTAATGGTTGCTGTATTACATAATTATATTTGCAGGAGACAAGATCCTTTGTGCACTTAGCAGATTACTTTATTACATACAAAGTGCAAACAGGGAAAATGGTGTTATGATAGCTCAGTGGGGATTGGAGTCCCCATGAACAGCTCAGATGGTGACATGTTGTGAGGCCAATATTGGATACTACTGAGGGGCATAGTGGTTTCTCTGAACGCTCATGTACTGGGAGGAAGGTATTTACCTTTGCTTGATTCTATCCAGGCTCCTATTATATGGTTTGTCCCCATCCCACTGTGCATCTGTGATTCTCTTACCCCTATTCAAGACCTTCACTACCTCCTGAATTATTATGAGGAGTTCAGGCTCCGATAAGGAAAACATACAGGCAAATAAAACAGCCGCTTCCAGGCCTTTTAACTTCTTTGTAATCAAGAACAAAATGTAGGACTGAAAAACTGCTCTGGGTGGCCACACCTACCCCATTTGGATTGTCACCCAGATAGGATTCTGGTAGTCTTCTGAAAATATTTTATATGAAGGGGGAAAATGGCAACAACAGTAAAGCTAGCCAAGTTAAAACAAATAAAACTTTAAATTGAAAGTATTATTTCAACTTGCTAGAAACATCAGTCAACAAGCTCCTCATTAGTATGAAGCTAATATGTCATTTCTCTCTTTCACACACACACAGACACTTTTTTGGTCTCTGGAGAGATAGGGCTGCTTGTTAGTCTCTCTGGGGAAGATGATAACATGAAAAGTGAGATTTCTAAAGAAAACAGACATTTGATTTCAGGGACAGCTCATCATTATTTGGGTTACAGTACAAATGTGAATGAGAAAGCTGAAGGGTCAAACTGAGATGTTTGCAGGTTTAGCATAGTGTGCTTGGCCCCAAAATAAAGATGTTGTTCCATTTGGGTACAATGCCCTATCTTGGGTAGGGTTTTTTGGGTGATGGCGGAATGGGAGAGCACCATATAAAATACTTCCCTGGGTGGCAGTCAATGCTAATTACAATCCTGTTATCTGAGGAGCTCCAAAGCCTGCTTGCTAAGCCGTCGCCATCTTGGACCCATTATAGAGTATTGATAGCTGTGGAATGGGCAGTAGACCCATATAACATACATATCCGGGAAATAGAGAGTCTGTGGCCTCATTAATCATACTCAATAGAGGAGAATCACCACTGATCCCAAGCATCCTCTCTGTGGAGTCTGGGGCTATGAAGCCAGCTGGATGAGGATTGGAGCACAAGCGGTGCAAGTCTTGCTTTGAGATGACTGAACACTGGTCAGAACACATAATTATGCCTACCATATGGCAGTGCAGGCTGCGAAAAGGGCTCATTTTGCAGCTTGCATTGCGTCCTCTAGTAGCTGGCTGGCAAAATGGTTTCAGATGGCCTGGTAGTTACTCAGTGTGGAGGGAGAGACCTCTGCAGCACTTGAAGACCTGCTGTTGAGGACACAGTTGCTCGACTTCAGAGTGATCTTGGCTCTGCACTTGTTGCAGAGGAGGGAGAGAAAGGAAAGACATTTGCCTTCCTAGTTTGAATTTCCTTTGACTGTATTGCAGCTTTGATTATATCTGTAGCTGAAAATCTCCCCTTCTGGTGCAACACAGTGATTTGAATTATCTCAGATAGGTTAGTTAATACAGAAAGGGCATGAGCCTGTGGGAGGCTAACAATGTTTCTTATAATTTATCTTTTCTGTTGGCTCATTTTTCTACTATTCCCCATTCAAGCTTTCCTCCTGATTTCCATCAACTTTTCTACTTGCCTGAGAAAAATGGTAAAACATCTTCACAGCTCTCAGCAGGAGCAGCAGTATCCCTCAGAACAAGACCAGCAAAGCTGACAGATGTGCTTTTTAGCACTGAGCACTCTGGCTAAATCAATACCCTGGCAGCCCCGCTGCCATCTGTAGAGTTTCTGGAGCAGACAAGTTATTTATAGAAACTTGTTTCTGCAAAGCCAATATTTACCTGTCGGCTCTGTCAAATTTTGCCATTCATCTTTGTCATTAGCAATCCACTCTCCCCGGCTACTTTTCATACCAAACAGCAGAATTTTCCTGGAGAAAACACCCTGCACACATTTCTGAAATTCACTCGGTGCTCTGCATCCTTTAAACAACTGGCACTGTTGTCCCACACGACTACTACCCAGACTCAGAAGATTCATGGGTTTCTGGTAAACCAATGCGCAGATATCATGGGAATGTCTGCCCTGGGCCAAATATCTGTCCAGTCCTCTAGCCACTGCACCATAAATACTGGGAGATAACTACACAGAGAGATGCTGGCATGACCTGGCAAGAGCTATAGCTCAGTGGCAGAGAACATGCCTTGCACATGGGTGGTCTTAGGTGCAATCCTCAACATCTCCAGGTAGGTCTGGAAAAGACTTCTGTCCGAAACCCTGCACAGGAGCTGCAAGTCGCTGTAGACAAAACTGAGCAAGATGGAAGAACCATGAGGCCGTTGGATTATTGAACACTTGACGCCTCACAGCTGAATGTGTAAACTGCCTCCCACTATAATATTTGAGCTGTTATGAAACCCCCGTCTGCTCAGTCTGTGGAATTTGGTGGCTTTTTCACAAATGCAAGTAGAAAACTTGCTGCTGCGGCCCTCAACCAAAAATGTATTTCAAAACGCAGAGTGAGGTTTTGAGTCTTGCCGAAGATTTCTTTGGAACATCTAGCCCATCAAATTATTGAAAACCACCATCCTTTTCCTCCACAGATTTTCATGGTCCAACTTGTTTGCACTCCAGATGGGTGCAAATTGTAACAGAAGGTCTGGTGTAGGCTACACTTTCAATATGAGGTACAATGTTTTGCTTGTGGGGGAGCTTTCTCTCAACAGTTTTGTTAAGATCTCTAAAGCACCAAACCGAATGGCAGAGGAAGAAAATCCATACATTGAGATAGGATAACACAGGGGCCAGCAAACTTTTTCAGCAGGAGGCCGATTCACTGTCCCTCAGACCTTGTGGGGGGGGGCGGGCTTTTTTTTTTTTTGGGGGGGGAATGAACAAATTCCTATGCCCCACAAATAACCCAGAGATGCATTTTAAATAAAAGCACACATTCTACTCATGTAAAAACACCTGATTCCTGGACTGTCCGCAGGCCGGATTTAGAAGGCGATTGGGCCACATCCGGCCCTCGGGCCTTAGTTTGCCTACCCATGGGATAACAAGACTCCATCATAAATAAACCAGCCAATACATCCTATTTATTACCAGTGCCTGGTGATTTTAGGAGCTGATGTTTTCCAATTCACAGAATTATTGTCTCATAAAATGGATTAAAATATCAATATATCAGAATGTGCTAAATTATGGCAGGGTAGTGGATGGGAAAAGAATAGAATTCTAGAGATGAAGGGAACTTAACTGTGATTCCCTTGCAACAGAAAAAAAAATATGAACCTAATTTAAGTTTTCAAAAAAGACTTTTTGTGTGTGTTGGCATTCGTCTGTTTCAAGAGACAATGGAGTGCACCTCTGGGGATGAAGTCAAAACGCTGGACTATCACAGCACCTGTTGTGGCTTCAGAGATGGGTAACTCATAACTGCTGCCTCCTGCGTTGTTTTTGCTGTGTTAGTAGCACCGATGTGATCTCTCCAGGGTGCAAGCCTGGGCAGTGTGTATGGAGGTCCTATGCTGCCCAGATGACAAAACCCCCCTCTTGGCTTCACTGATGTGGTCCAAAGGAAAGAACAGCAATGTGTTTGGCACATGTTTAGCTGCAAGAGTTGCTGGAAGGAGGTACACAAGACTCTATCCAACAGCCTTAGGGACTCCACTCTGAATTTGTATAAAACTTTCCAGTTACAGAAACTGTGCAGTGGTCTTTGTGCCATGCATATGAATACTTAATATTGAAACACTTCTCTCCAATATGTGGCTGAAATGTTTGTTCATACTAGAACTTGTACTAATAAGGGGGCAAAGGGAAGCTTGACAGAAGCAAAAAACCAACCCATTGCCTTGAGATGGAAGCAGCAGATGGATCTGAAGACCACCCCTCTTTATCTTTAGCTCTTTCCATGTAATATACTTCCCTAGTGTTCAGCTGGTTGCCACCAACACACATACTCTCACCAGGCTACATTCTTCTTCAAGCTAAATTTGGTTTAAGTAAATTTGGTTTGGGGCAGGATAGCACACGCTGATACACTATTTCCTCAAGAGGGTCTTTGTCAGCAGAAGATGTAGTCCTGTGTCAAGGGGAACAAGAAAGGGGGCAGATTTTGCCTTATCAATGTCCCAAGTACACTCTTAGGTTCACCTGCCAAAGTGAGTAACAGCTGTTCACTTCTTTGGGAAATACTGGAGTACTGAACCAGGGAACACAGTTGAGTTAGGAACCAAAATTTGTCCCTTGCCACTGACACCAGTGACTCCATTGTTTTGTTGAGGTTTTGACCCCACACCCACAGTTGTCCTGACCAATGCCTAATTATATTGTCATTAAAATTGCAGGTGACACCAAACTGGGTGGATGGTAGCTAATGCAGCTGAAAACGGAATCGGGATTCAACATGACCTTAACAGACTGGAGAACTGGACCCAAACTAACACAATGGATTTCAACAGGGACAAATGTAAGGTTCTACATTTAGACAGGAAGAACCAGCTGCACAAATATTAAATGGGGGACACCTTGCCAGTAGTACATGTGAACAGAATCTAGGGGACTATTCTAGGCTGCATGAACAGAAGCATAGGGTTCCAATCAAGGGAAAGAATAGTTCCGCTCTATTCTGCCTTAGACCACACCTGAAGTACCATGTCCAGTTCTGGGCACCACAATTTAGGAAGGATATTGACAAGCTGGAACGTTAGCAGAGGAGAGTGACCAGGATGATCAAGGATCTGGAAACCAAGCCTTATAAGGACCAGTTGTGGGAATAGGGTATGTTTAGCCTGAGAGGTTGATATCATAACCATCTTCAAATATTTAAAGGGTTGTCACAGGGAAGATGGAGCAAGCTTGTTGTCTCCCACTCCAATGGCTAGGAACCAAACCAATGGCTTCAAGTTATGAGAAAGGACATTCCAACTAAACATCAGGAAGAACTTTCCAACAGTGGAAAGGACTCCCTCAGGAAGTGGTGGACTCTCGTTTTATGCAGAGGTTGGATGGTCATCTGTCATGGATGCTTTAGTTGAGATTCCTGAATTGCAGGGGGATAGACCAGGTGCCCCTTAGGGTCCCTTCCAACTCTACAGTTCTATGATTCTATGAGTCTATGAATCCTCTCCTAGCCATCTTCTCTGAAATAATCATCTCTCTCTCTGTCCCCCCCCTCTCTCTACACACACACACACACACACACACACACACTTTAAGCCTCCTTACACTATAAACTTCAATTTTTGTTGCTTATCTGCTTCCTTTTTAGTTTAGTATGCAAAGTATAGCAAAATACTTTTAAATAAGAAAGATGACTCAGTGCTCAATTAAATCAATTTACCTATTCAGGGTTGGGGAAAGTAAAGGAACAAGCAGGGCATTCCACAGGTACTCATACTGGATGCTGTTTTTCAGCTATGTTTTTGTTTTCCTTCCATGATAAACTCCATTTGATAAAACGAGTACCAAATGGCCAATGGAGTGTTATTTCCCCACCATCAATACATGCATTTCCCCTGGTAAGGCACAAGAAAAATCCACTTACGTAACATGGTTGAAAATTGCTTTTGCATTGCTTTTAAGGATGTCAAAGCCACAACAAAGCTATTTCCACACTTAGAAGAGATATATAAATGGCTGCAGTTCAAACATTAGGGACGGCCTCTAGAGACGTTGCTCATTATAAAAAGTGAATAAAGAGTGTTAGGTTCTCTCTTTTCTGAGGAGGGGGAGTGGCCAAGAGGTTGAATCAAAGCATATTTAATAAACACAAGCAACACTCAAACACTCTAGGGACGCGTGGACCTGCCATTTTCAGCTTCTCTGTTATTTTTCCACTCTTAAATTCCATTTGCCCCAATTCTGCAAATATACACATTTCTGTGCCGTTTCCCCTAATATAGTGCATTTAATGTGTCAGCTTCACCGATATATGAATCATTGTGTGTATGCTTCCATAATGCATTTTTGTACACATTATTTGGTTCGGGAAATGCACCATAAACTTGGGAGAAGTGTGGATTTCAAAGGATATCTGTATTTCAGTTTGAGAAGTGTGAATTAGGTAAGTATGCCTCAGGAGCAAGCTTCAATGGCTGAACCATGAATTCTTTAAGTGGAAAAAAACCCTAGACATTGATCTTGTATTAGTGTAAACCAAATTACTATTACCAAATTACTAGGTGCTATTTTTGTAACAAGCAACCTTTGTAAAAACGTAAAAACCCAATTTACGACTCGATTCCACTAAACAAACAACACCTTTAAATCAATCCAATTTTGATAATAGGTTAGGAGAAGAGGGATCAGCCTTGGAGAAGCTGTTTGTAATCTGCTGGCCCCTAAACCTAGAAACTGCCACAGGAACAGAATAATCATAGCCTTCTGTCACTGTATAAAACCAAAGTACCGTATTTTTCTGTCTACAAGACGCCCCGATGTATAAAGATATCCCCTATTTTGGGGGACTCAGATTTAAGAAAATGGGGGCAGGGATGTATCTGTGTATAAGATGCCCCCTAATTTTTGACATTATTTTTTAGGGAAAAAACCTAGTCTTATACATGGAAAAATACAGTAATTCAGGAACAGTCTCGTGCAACAGTGGATGAATAATAGGTGACTTAATTTTGCTTATTCCCCACAGTATTTCTCAAAGACCACAGATGCTTTAAATGCTTCTATATTGCAAATACTGTAAGTGTACTCCACAGTGGTGGTGCTTTAATAAATGCTGGCTGAGCATCAACGCTACCCTAGTGTAACCCTCCAGTGGGATGTGCCCTACTTCTGTCTCGGCGACTCAGTGTTGACTCGTCTTTAGAGAAATTTCCTCCTTCCCTTCGGTCCTCCGCATTACATGCACACCAGCCCAAATCATGGCTCAGAAACCCCACTGAAAAACATGGTTTCATTCTGGCTTTGACAAAACGTTTCCCAAACTTATCTCACGAATCCTTTTAATGTCATTACAACAAGCCAGGTAGGCTAGAATTATTTCTTCCCCTACTCCGTAGAGGCAGGGAGGTGTCACTGTTGCTAAAAGCTGCAAGCAAACCTTATTTGAAGGCCCCCAGTCTGCTTTTGGCCAATCCTAAAAATGTATTCCAGATAAAAATGCTAAGCATTTTAATGAACCTCCCTTCATGCTGTATAGTTACATGTGCTGACTGCCAATGTCCATTGCTCTGTATTTATGTTTCAGAAAGATATAGCTGCCGTATTCTAAATGCAACAGACTCAGCACACAGAATCCTATTTTTTGGGGGGGGGAGACTGGGAGGAGATGAGGGGATGAGGTTATGCACAAAATAAGTGCTGGAAGAAGAAACTACATTTTAAAAATATATAAAATCTCCATCCCCTCCCCCCCGCAGTACTTTTCGTTAATAAAGCACAGTTCAAAATTGAAAAAAAGGAAAACATAAGAACATCTAAATACACAAGGTGGCTGCAAATAATACAAAAAAAGAAAAGATGAAGCAATCTGAGCTGAAGGGCCCAACATTCATAAATCGGAATTTGTTGTTGGTGAGAAAAAGTAACTGCTAAGAAAAAAAATAAGGAGTAAATATTTTCCACTCAAATCCTCCTTATGTAATTAAATTGAGTTAAAATGGAGTTGCTGGTGATTTTAATGAAAGTAGAATTTTAGCTCAAATTACCTTGGCATATATTTCTAACCTGAGAGAAAGAAAGTGTATAACACAATCTTATTTTTATTTTATTTTTTAAAAAGGAAGCAATACCCAGCCAAAAGAGGTAGACCCCTGAGAGTTGGAATGCTCTTGGGTAGCTTTATAGGCTCCTGAAACATGCCTGCATGCCTTGTGTTGTTTTTCAAAAGAACTATAACTACCGATATCTAGGAGGTACACACAGTGGCAATGCTAGTCCCCAAACGCTATTGCTTCCAAAGTAGCAGAACTCAGGGTTCAGCTCCAAAATATGCGAACTACTTATTTAAGTCAAATAATGGTGCTTTTTTTTCTAGGTCTCACCACCACTTGCCACAATTTGATCTGTCAATCCAGTTGTCCCAACCTGCATGCGACTATAAGTTTGCTGTTCAAATAACTGAGGTGATCTATTGTCTCGAGTTTTCCATTAATTAGCAATTATTATTAATGGCTAAGCCACGTCAAAGCTAAAAGAAAATCGTCGATAAAGTGACAACATGGCCCAGCGTGTTTTTTCTGGCAGTATTGAAGAGTACAGTCATACCTCATGTTACATTTGCTTCATGATACGTTTTTTCAGGTTGCGTCCCGCGGTGACCTGGAAGTACCGGAAAGGGTTACTTCCGGGTTTCACCACTCACGCACGCGCAGATGCGCAAAATGACATCACGCGCATGCGCATAAGTGGCAAATCACAACCTGCACGTGCGCAGACACGCTGCTGCGGGTTGCGTTCTATTCATGTTGAGAACGGGCCTCCGGAACATAATAATAATAATAATAATAATAATAATAATAATAATAATAATAATTTATACCCCGCCCATCTGGGTATAAGAGATCCCATTCGCAACCAGAGGTACCACTGTACACAGTGCTGGCACCATTTTCTTCCAGATCGTGCAGTAAGGTAAATGGAAGGCTGGGAGAGCAAGCAAGCAAGCATGGCTCAAGGGGGGACTGCGAAAAGCTGGAGGCTAAGGTGGCAGTGGCGAGGAAATGGATTGAAACCTGAGGTTTCACTTTAATTCTTAAAAAACAAACCAACCTGAAAGCTCTTCAATCAGCACAATTAAAGCAGTGTGCTGTTAATGCCTTCAGAAACTTGGCAAAACCAGTCTTCAGGCATGCTCTAAGGTGAGTAGCTAAGAGAAGCTGTTGTGGTTTAATGTTGGACTAGGTCTCTTGTACAAAGTCATTGGGTAAGAGCAGATTGGATAGTCTTTCGCTCAAGTACTTGAGTGCTGCCTTCAGACATGCTTTAATCACCATCTCATGCATCAAACAGCAGAGCTTTACTGTCAGAGACTGCCTCCAGGTCCCAGCTCACAGAGGACCAACG
>JAXCMG010000061.1:1488900-1506370 GCA_034642415.1 Podarcis siculus
CTGCAGCTAAGGACACGCTCGTATATCCTGCTAAATACTCATGCACATGGATGAAGCGGTAAACAACAGATGGGTAACAACTGTACATTTATAATAAACGCCAGGAAAGCCCTTAAAATAGAGGCACGGGGAGCTCACTTTATGGTTGCCACGGTGAATGGCAAAGCTTTAGTATTATATATGAATAATTCCTAATGTCATCTGATTTGGGCTATTGCATTATATCACACTCACATTTATCATTCGCTCTGACAGCAAACTCAAGGTAGCGAATGCCAACAGGGCTGTAGCCCAAATGGGGTCACTGAGAAATGAGAGGACAATATCAGCATGCTCCGGTGAATCATGAGATATGCAGAAGTACAAAACATTATGGAAAACCACAGGAGTAAAAACAGCCCAGTAAGGACTGAGCATGCTCAGTAGCCATGGATTTTTGAATTTCATTTAGAAGAGGAAAACGGAAGGAACAAAACAGAGGATCCTAGAAAATGGCATGGGTGGTTGAGTGGCTGATCACTCCTGTTAGAAGGTGAGGGTATACTGCAACATTTTCTTGCAGGTCCCACCTGTAACTGTAGATCTATTGAAGAAGATTGGAAATGCACAATCAGAACAGCAACAGGGTGCAGCTTTTATTTACCATTTTTTGTCAGAAGAAAAAATCATATGGTTAAATGCTCCTGCATACGACATATTAAAGTCTTCATTTGAAAGGACATGGGAGCCTCTAAAAAAACAAGTCACCACAAGTTCATATAAATGGGAGCAATATTCACTTAAGTTTAGGGCACAAAGAAAGCGGGTGGTGTATACAATATATATATATTATTTTCTTCCCCACACTATTCCA
This sequence comes from Podarcis siculus, assembly GCA_034642415.1. Classification (NCBI taxonomy): domain Eukaryota; kingdom Metazoa; phylum Chordata; class Lepidosauria; order Squamata; family Lacertidae; genus Podarcis; species Podarcis siculus. The sequence goes on from JAXCMG010000061.1 coordinate 1,489,754, forward strand.
GGACTACCAGACAATATATGAACATTAAAGTGTGGTAAAATGCACCCCCAAGGTAATCTGGGTAAATGTACTTAATGTAGCTGATATATTCTTGTTTTTGCACTCTGTTTATGCTCAAGGACAAGCCTAAGCCAGTCTCTCGGTGTTATATCCAATTAGATGTCATTATTTCAACCAGGACAGAGAAGATACACATACGACATGCAAAGAGCTAGCATATGGTCCAAATGCACATGAGGACATCAACTTGCTGAAGCTATGAAGGTCTGGTCATCTGTCTGAAGCCATAGACATGTGAGGCATAAGCTGCAACCACTCTCTTAGCAAGCAAAAAGGCAGGGCTGTAGGCACAGTGGAGGCCTCTTTTAAGTGCTTAGCTCCAGCTGTGATAGTTTTGACAGAGTCTGGCAGATCTGCTCACCTGGTGTCAAGGTAGCACCAGGAAGAGAGGGGGAAGAGAGACTAAGTCTAGAAATACTTGAAATAGTTATTTGATCATTAGAACCCCTCTCCAAGCTGTCCTGCCTTATTTTTTGGGAACCACAGAGCCTAGGGCTTGCCGATCAGAAGGTCGGCGGTTCGAATCCCCACAACGGGGTGAGCTCCCGTTGCTTGGTCCCTGCTCCTGCCAACCTAGTAGTTCGAAAGCACATCAAAGTGCAAGTAGATAAATAGGTACCGCTCTGGCAGGAAGGTAAACGGCATTTCCATGCGCTGCTCTGGTTCGCCAGAAGCGGCTTAGTCCTGCTGGCCACATGACCTAGAAAAACTGTCTGCGGACAAACGCTGGCTCCCTTAGCCAGTAAAGCGAGATGAGCGCCACAACCCCAGAGTCGTCTGCGACTGGGGCTAGCGGTCAGGGGTCCCTTTACCTTTACTGTAAAATTGTCTAGCGTGGCAACATGGACTGCCCAGTGTTTCTTCTTCGGCTCTCTGGAGTCCAAAGAAACAGGAGGGCCTTCCTGCAACTAGTAAGGCATTTTATGCAGTGGCAATATCTGCCATGTTCCTTTCTGCCACCCCAAAGGCCCCTTTTCTGTAGTTCTGTACTGTCAGGTCTCCGGATTAGGATCTACATAGACCGCCATAGCTCTCCTTTCTGTCACATCTCCAGTCTTGCTGTGTCCCTGTGGGTATACAGGGGTTTTTGGTACACTGTAACCGAAACACTACAACACAGATCACTTGGATATCTAATAGTACACTCCAATAGGTAGTGACAGAAAATATCACATGCTTGTTCCTTGAAGTTCCAGAAAAACCTGGGTTTAAAAAACTTGTTGCTGTACTGTGGTACCTCGGGTTACAGGCGCTTCAGGTTACACACTCTGCTAACCCAGAAATAGTACCTCGGGTTATGAACTTTGCTTCTGGATGAGAACAGAAATTGCGCGGCAGCAGCGGGAGGCCCCAGGCCCCATTAGCTAAAGTGGTGCTTCAGGTTAAGAACAGTCTCAGGTTAAGAACGGACCTCTGGAACGAATTAAGTACTTAACCCGAGGTACCACTGTATCTTATTGCCAGCACAGCTGGAGGATAGCAATGGAAATGAGGGACTACAGGGTTCTTTTGCACCCAGAGTCTACTCAGGTACAGATTGCTTCAGGTTTGATATAAAAACTAAAAATGGCAGATTTCGTGTATGGAACTTTAAAGGGCTGAGAAGTGCAGCCAAAAAATTTTCACCTGAAGCACTCTCCATGTCTCAAGCTGCTAGGAGTTGCTTGTGCGCCTGTTGCAGTGCTGTGTTTTGTATTCAAGTTGAGTTGTGTTTCCTGAGCGCTATCCTCTATAAATCGGGATGATTTACCTACCGTAACAGGTGTAGCAGGTTGTAGAGTACAACTTTGTACATCAATAAAGCAGAGCTCATATAAAAAAGAAGGCAATCCAATTCAAGGATGGGACTGCACAACCATTTCCCTCCTCTGCTTCTCTCCATCCCAGCTTTATACAAACCTCTGCTGTTTGTATAAACATCTTCCTTTGTGTTCCCTTATCCCTGCTCTGTTAAAATCTCGGCTGTTCAAAACTGCCATTTGACTCTCTCCATCTCTGCTTTATTCAACCTTCTATTCTGCCTTGGGCAGACCACACATGAAATACTGTGTCCAAATATCTAAATGGCTGTCACATGAAAGATGGAGCAAGCTTGCTTTCTCCTGCTCCAGAGAGTAAGAATCGAACCCATGGATTCAAGTAACAAGAAAGGAGATTCCGACTAAACATCAGGAAAAAACTTTTTGACAGTAAGAGCTGCTCAACAGTGGAACGGACTCCCTCTGAAGGTGATGAACTCTCCCTCCTTGGAGGTTTTTAAGCAGAGGCTGCATAGCCATCTGTCATGTATGATCTGGTTGAGATTCCTGCATAGTATGGGATTCGACAAGATGGCCCTTGAGGGTCCAATCAGTTACCATACTCCAGGTGAGCAATTTCATCCCTTCCAACTCTACTGTTCTATAATTACATGAAATTGCCCACCTGGAGTATGGCAACTGAGTGGATGGCAGAGCTTTATTAACCCAGGAATGCTCACATAATCAAGACAAATGCAAGGGTAAATTGAATTTCGTCATCAGGTTATGTAATTCCTAGAAAAAAAGTAAGAATTTTTAAAGTCCCATTAAAAAAAAAAAAAGAAATGACTTGGAACTAATGCTATGCCCCAGGTATTCCAGCAGGTCTGTTGTCACTTTCAGATTTAAATGCGTTGTGTTCTGGCTCCCTAGGATGAACTCATATGGGGAGCATATTACATGACAAAGAATGTCCAGGGTTACAGGTGAAACTTTCCATCAATGTTTTCCACAACAGCAGATCTCTAGAACGGCTGCTGCTCTCGTCTTCAACATTCTGGGTCCTGTTACATATTGTCACACAAGAGTTATCCCTGGCGCAGCACATGGAAAATAGTTCCGAGACTCCACTGGCCTTTATATGTGTATCTTTCTGCTGGATCTCTGTGCAGCATCAATGAATTGCAGGAGGCAGCCTTCTGAGTGAAGAACCTTCTGGCACTAGAATGACTTTATCTAGGCTGGCTGTTGACTGTTCCTGGGCAGGAAAGACTCTAAGGGCTTCATGTGTCATCTAAGTCTTGCTTGAGTACGGAGGCCTTCACTGACGTGTGCTGTGTTCCTGTCTCCTTTGGTCCTGTCCTCTGGTTCACGCCCTGATCCTGCCTCCTGGCTTGTCGTTCAATCCTGACACTCTGGCTTGCTCTTCAGCCCTTTATCAAGGTGTTTTTATTGAAAGATCCGTTTATATCTCACTTATCCACTAATCAAATCTAGCATTCAAGATGGCTTCATTAGTAATAGCCAAGCATGAAGCAATCAAATAGCAACCACAACCACCTATTATCCCCAATAATTTGAAACATACACCCCCCCATGGCCCTGAAACATATAATAAACTTTGCAAATGGAAAATGGTATGGAGCAAAGGAGCTATAAAGATAAAGGGACCCCTGACCGTTAGGTCCAGTCGCGGCCGACTCTGGGGTTGCGGCGCTCATCTCGCTTTATTGGCAGAGGGAGCCAGCGTACAGCCTCTGGGTCATGTGGCCAGCATGACTAAGCTACTTCTGGCCAAACAGAGCAGCGCACGGAAACACCGTTTAGCTTCCCGCTGGAGTGGTACCTATTTTTCTACTTGCACTTTGACGTGCTTTCAAACTGCTAGGTTGGCAGGAGCAGGGAGCTCACCCCGTCGCAGGGATTCGAACCGCTGACCTTCTGATCGGCAAGTCCTAGGCTCTGTGGTTTAACCCACAGCGCCACCCGCGTCCCTTAAAGGAGCTATAGGTGGAAGCAATTAAACAATATGTGACCTTTTAAAGTGTAAGTGTGTGATATTGTTTTTACTTGTTACTGTGTTATGTGTTTTTATATTGCAAACCATACTTTGATCCTCAAGTGAAGGGCAGTACAGAAAGTAACAACAACGACAATGACAACAATTGCCCCCACTAACAAAAGTATTATGCCTAGTCCTTACTTGACACCAGGTATGGTGTCCTCGGAGCATGAGCTGAACACCCCACAGGTAAAAGACCTTGAGAAACAGACTGGTTCACTGTGCTCAAGCTTAGTTTGTATGGATTGGGCTGCATCTGCAACTCTGTGCTCGCTGGTGAGGACTTTGGTGGAAGCTTGTATCTTCTGTAACTGGGACCCAAAGTCACCCCCTGGAGCATAACACTAAGTAAACAAGTGATGTGGTAACATGTAGATGCCACCAATTGTCTTTTTTGCCCAACCCCCTTTTTTATTGCCAACTTTTCTCTGTATAATGTTCAAAAAATTACAAGTGACTGTTGATTCTGTTCTTTCTAGCAGGGAAGACCGGCTGTTGAAAAGCACTCTCTGAACCTCCTTCTCCAACAAACCTATTTCAGATTCAGCCCACACACCAGGTCCGATTCTGTCTTCTTTCTCACTCTTGATTCCTAAGGCTTTTGCATCTGTTCAGTGCTTCCTCTCATTTAATAATTCTCCCATGAATTTCTCTCCTGACTGGTGCCTATGTCTCTCATAGCCATCCCCATGCTACAGGCGCCATGTACTCTGTAGCGGTTGCTATGACCAACATCTCAGTAATGATCCATCATGGAATTTTGTTCTCCTTAGCTTCCATTTCCTTCAAAACCTCAGTAAAAGGATTGTTGAGCGAAATGTACAAGAACCACCTCTTTGAATGTCAGCTATGTAACATTTCAGTCTACTTGATCCATGGAACATTTTTGGGAAGAATCTTTGTCAACACTTCTGAAATTCAGTACAATCCAAAAGAAGGCTGCTAAAATCACTACCTTTTTGTCACCAGCAAATTTAGAAATCAATGCAAAAAAAGGTAAACATTTAAATTCAGTTTCTTATAACATGATCCATTTTCATGAAATAGCTTGCTCAGAACTACTTTGTTTTTTCAACACATGCAAAGCAGACATTGGTGAAGCTTGTGTTAACCAGCACTGTAACCCAAACATTAAATCAAAGGCCTATCAAACCAGTATGAGGACATCAGCCTCAGAGCGTTTTGCTTTTCTTCACTTTGAAATAAGACCTCTTATCTAGCAGTTTATATATCCCTTTCAACCTGACTTTTGACTAGGTTTTAGCACCAAAACTGCTTTAAAGGTGATGGATGCTCGCCTCTCAAAGAGACACAGGTGGAGTACAGCCATGTCTATTTTTCTAGATCTCTCAGCAGCTCTTGATACCATTGATCATGGTATCCCTTCCAAATCTGCTGCAGGAATTTGGTTACAATGCTTTGCTGTATCTCTTCTCCTACTGGCAGGAAAGTTCCAAAAGGTTGGATTAAGAGGAACACACAAAGCTGCCTTATTTTGAGGCTGACCATTGGCTGACTCAATGCTCAGACCACTCAGCTTTATTTATCCATTTCATTGGATTGATGCATAGCTGCAAGGTCTCTAAATGTCAATCTGACGTCACTAATATACTGGTTGAGAGTGAACCAATTTAAGCTCAACCCAAATTATGCAGAATTGCATCTAGCGGAAAGCTAGGCTAACTAGGAGGTTATGATTATGCCTCTCCAACACCCACACTTTCCCTGAAGGATTAGGCTGGACCCAACGTAGTTCCTGGATCCCAGGTAGTGTATATGACTAGGAGTGCTTTCCAACAGCTTGGGCTGGCTAGTAGGTCAATTGCACCTTATCTGGAAAACAATGAACTTGCCACTCTAGAGTATGGAGACATCTTCACTTGGTTATCTGAATGCACTTTGTGTGAGACTGCCTGGCATTTGTTAGATTTTGTTACAGACTGTGTGCAGAAAGCACATTTTGCCACCTGTGTGAAAACACTAAGAACTTCCAATTAGTTTCTGGGTTAAATTCAAAGTAATGACCTCAATTTTTAAAGCTGTAAATAGCCCAGGTCTGGGATATTTGAGGGAATGCCCTCACCTTCAAAGGCTCTGTTATGGATTCATCCATTGTCAGGAGCAAAGTCTTCTTGGTGGTGGCTCACAGTGTATAACTCGTCTGGGAAACTGCCAGATCCATGTAATCTGCCTTTTCAGTAGTTAAGGTTTTTCTATTTCACAGAGATGTGGGTAATAAATAAACCGCTGGCTTCAATGTTATGATGTTTCCTGCTTGGTTACGTTGTTATGCTCTGTTACTTTTATTACCAGAGCTTTTTTTCACTGGAACTCAGTTCCAGCACCTCTCAGGTGGGTGCCATTGCCATTCCAAGAGAACGAGGGTGAGATCTGGCACCTTTTTTTCCTAGAAAAACAGCACTGTTTATTATTGACCTTGTTGTTTCAAGCCAGGCCTCCCTCTGAACTTTGCCACCACATCAAAATACAGTGGTACCCCGCTAGACGAATGCCCCGCTAAACGAAAAACGCGCAAGACGAAAGGGCTTTCCGACATTTTTCTGCTTCGCAAGACGTTTTTTTCTATGGGGCTTACTCGCAAAACGAATTTTTTTCCGTGGTCTCCCTTTTTTTTTTTGCCTTTTCTGAAAGGCGCTAAGCTCCTTATCTCTAAATTGCCGCTTATCCGCTAATCCCCTAAGCGCTAAAAGCCGCTAAAAGCCCTAAAAGCCGCTTATCAGCTGTTTTACCGCTTATCAGCTGATTGGCTGATAGCGGAGCTCCGCAAGACGAAAATCCCTGCAAGACGAAGGCTCCCGCAGAACGGATTATTTTCGTCTTGCGGGGCACCACTGTAATAATGGCCCTGCACATGATTTGATTTCCATCTTTCTGTGAACCATTTTCCCTTTCCAAATAGTTACATAAAAGGCAAATTAGGTCTTGGGGGGACAAAGCCATTGTTAGGTGTGCAATGAAAATGGTTGTGCAATTACACATATGGAGCGCAACCCTCCTCTCCTAACAGAAAATGAGAGAGGATGAAAGGTTCCATGCACAAGAGTTACAGCCATTGCTTGGGCAGCATAAATATAATATTTGGGGTTTGGGTGGTGGATTGTTTTGCCCTTGGGCGTGAAGTTGAATTCTGTGGACACTTGGTCCCTTTACAGCTCTGTGATTCCATAAAAACTGCATTTCAGCAGCAGTTAATTACATCTGTTGAAGGTGAGAGAAAGAGAGGGGGGCAAGTTTCATAGGACAGAGAACTCTGCATAAAAACAAGACATTATCTAAAGGACCCCCCCCCCTTCACTCGCAGAAGCTGCCACGCTATCAGATTATACTAACTTAAAAGTGAAACAGCAGCGGTGGCACTGGAAGCCATAATAGTTCTTTGGTTAAGAGGAGCTATAAAAATCTCATTGTCAACAGCATCATTCACTGTGATAACCGTATTTCAACTGAAACAAAACCTCTGGAACATTATACCCCAGCCTATTCATCTATAATGAGGTCTGTAGTCTAGGAAGCTTTCAGGCTGAATTCTATGCATTGTGACTCGCAAAATGAAACCCTGGTATTATATGCTTACTGACATTTACATCAGCAGGGATTCATGCAGCAAAAAACCATATGCCATGCATTGCTAATTTAGCTAAAATATGAAACAAAACACACTATGAAGACATTATCTCCATCAACACTTTAAGCAGGCAATGACCGACCCTTTCAGTGCAATAAATTATGCAAGTTGCAATGACAGCTCGAGTTAGAAGCTATCACTTCACTTGCTGATAAACCAACCCTGCTTCAACCTATTTTCGTATTTGTGCCTGGTTGAACAGCCCAAACCTAATATTTTATTCTACCGACTTTCAGCTAGCTTGTTATCCAAGGGAGATGACACATATGGCCAATGTTTGGGGTCATTTTGCTAACACTTTTTTTATTATCAGCCCAGATTAAATGTGGATTGTAGTGAAGCAGTAATCTGAATCCCAATTTAGCACTGCTAAATATCTCTTGGAATAGTGATATGGGCTTTGATATGATCCCTACAGAAGTGGTTTAGTCATGCTGGCCACATGACCCGGAAGCTGTACGCCGGCTCCCTTGGCCAATAAAGCGAGATGAGCGCCGCAACCCCAGAGTTGGCCACGACTGGACCTAATGGTCAGGGGTCCCTTTACCTTTACCTATGATCCCTACTAACAGAAAACTCAAGTGATCAGTATCTGTTCGTTAGGAAGTGAGTCACCCTGCAAGAAAGTAATGGTTCTTCACAGTGCTATTTTTATGGAAAATGAGGTGCGGGAATTCACCCTGAATGCCTCCCCTGTTCTCTTATAATGGCAATGGTGTCCACCATGGCGTCACCAGGTGCCGAAACTGAGTTCTGGTGAGTTATGGCTGAAAAAAAGTCCTGATTCTACAAACTCATGATATTCCTTACTTATGAATAAATATAACTGTTTGTAAGTTAAAAGAGATTTTTTTTTTAAAGCAAACCGAATGGCCTGGCAAGTGCCTGTCTTTCTACAAGATATATGGAATGTCAAGGTGTCTTTTTAGAGGTGTGAAAAAAACAAAGGGGTGAGGGAAGAAGGTGGGAATAGGGTTGAGGGGATCTGTGTCAGGAGGTTGAACCCCACTATACAATTGTACCTTGGTTTTCAAACGCCTTGGGAGTCGAACGTTTTGGCTCCTGAATGACTGAAAACCGGAAGTGACTGTTCCAGTGTTTTAATGTTCTTTGGAACCCAAACGTCTGCAGCCAATCGGAAGCCGCACCTTGGTTTATGAACGGTTTGGAAGTCAAATTTGTTCGGCTTCCGAGGTACCACTGTACAGAGATGTTTCAGGAGGAAGAAAAGAGGGGCCCTTTCTATTGTGTAGTGTGCAGTGAATGGTTACTTGAATTCTTGTCCAGGAATAGTTGAACAAGGCCAGATAGAAATAAATAATAATAAAAGAATGCTTTGGAACGTCATAACTGCAGAAGCTTGAATTGTATGTATGTACAAATATTGGGGCTCTGAATGTGTTCTTAGTACACTGGAAAGATCATAATGTGAATCCCATATATAATGAACTAACCCATGGGTAGGCAAACTAAGACCCGGGGGCCGGATCCGGCCCAAACGCCTTCTAAATCCGGCCTGCAGACGGTCCGGGAATCAGCGTGTTTTTACATGAGTAGAATGTGTCCTTTTATTTAAAATGCTTCTCTGAGTTATTTCTGGGGCATAAGAATTCATTCATCCCCCCACCAAAAAAAATATAGTCCAGCCCCCCATAAGGTCTGAGGGACAGTGGACCGGCCCCCTCCTGAAAATGTTTGCTGACCCCTGAGTTACTAACCTCTACAGTGCAGCTACTAAAATCTTGCCCCATGAAAACCTAGTAGTACACGAAAAGCTGTAGATGAAGTTCTATAAAGATCACAACACAAACATTAGCAAACGGAAGATACTGATTAGATCATGATTAGACCCGTGTCGTTGCTGCAACGTGACATCAGCAAGAAAGATCCACCAGAGATGCCTAGAGTCTCTCAACATTTGCATTTATTAGGCAGTTGTGTTTTTTAAATCATAACACCAATGAACAAAATCAAAGACAGAGACTAATAACTCTAACATCAAAGGCAGAGCCTACATATTTGCTCTTGATTTTCAGTGACTTATTGCAAACAATTTACTTATTGACTCATGGCATCGTCTTCTTTTTGCTCTAGGGGATCCATCTCTTCTTTGGCTGTGCCCATTATGCTTTCATGCAAAATTAATGTTTCACTGGGGTATGGCTTATTTTTCTTACAGAATAATGCACCATTAATTCCACGCTACAAACGCTTTGTGTCTACCTCCCCAACCCCCACTGTGCCAACTTTCTGTTTTATGCTCATCCCTTGAAATCAAGACACCCGGTTTCTCTTCAGGCTCAGTTGATGGCGCTCTCTGGCCTCAGTGGGGGAGCAGTAGCCCACTGAAGATATGAGAATGGAGTCAGGGCATGGATTTTTTTACTGACTTCAAGAGCAGAGCCCATCTGAGCAGGGGCAAGGAGAGCCCAGCGCATACATGCATGACAGGTATGGGGAACCTACAGCCCCCCAGATGCTGCTGTACTATGATTCCCTAGTAGACCCAGAGAGTATGACCAATGTTTAGGGATGATGGAAGTTGAGTTCAACAACTTCTAGAGGGCCACGGTTCCCCATCCCTGACATATGTGATGCAGCTTTTTTTAAAAAAAGGTTATTTCCCCTTGTTTTTCTAGTACACTGGTACCTCTGGTTAAGTACTTAATTTGTTCCCAAGGTCCATTCTTAACCTGAAGCACCACTTTAGCTAATGGGGCCTCCTGCTGCTGCCGCCACCGGAGCACAATTTCTGTTCTCATCCTGAAGCAAAGTTCTTAACCTGAAACACTATTTCTGGGTTAGCAGAGTCTGTAACCTGTGGAGCGTATGTAACCTGAAGCGTATGTAACCCGAGGTACATAGTGTAACCCGAGGTACGAGTGAACAACAAAAAACCTTTCTCACGATTGCTCCGACAGCTTTTCATGAAGTTGTTGCCAGCCTGAGTCCTAAAGCACTGCTTTCAGACCAAGGTAAAAAGGTAAAGGTAAAGGACCCCTGACAGTTAAGTCCAGTCGCAGATGACTCTGGGGTTGCGGCGCTCATCTTGCTTTACAGGCCGAGGGAGCTGGCTTTTGTCTGCAGACAGTTTTTCCGGGTCATGTGGCCAGCAGGACTAAGCTGCTTGGCACAACATGACACCAAAACCAGAGCAGTGCATGGAAACACCGCTTACCCTTCCGCTGGAGTGGTACCTATTTATCTACTTGCACTTTTTGGCATGCTTTCGAACTGCTAGGTTGGCAGGAGCAGGGACCAAGCAACGGGAGCTCACCCTGTTGCGGGGATTTGAACCGCCAACCTTCTGATCGGCAAGCCCAAGAGGCTCAGTGGTTTAGACCACAGTGCCACCTGCGCCGTGTACTAAGGTACTTGGCTGTAATATGAATTGTCTGGCAACTGTAGTAAATGACTATTTAATTTAAATGTTCTGTTGAAGATGCAGCATGTTCTGACCCCCATACATCACCCTCCCTACACAGGGCTTCCAGTATCTATGTAAGAAAAATTACTTTGTGTGTGGGTTAAGGTTGTCAATTTATCATTGACTTGAGCCTTGGGAGATCTGGATAGCTTTATTAAATCTTCATGCCAGCACCTTCCCTCCTATTGGGCAACAGGTATTTTGACAAGTGCCAGATGTCACCAAATGTGTGGTTATTTGCAATATAAAAATGTTCTCTCTTAAGCTAAAGTTTCATTAGTGGTAAAGGTCCCCTATTGGCTGTGGCTGACTGCTTCTTTTTAATATTGTTCTTACCTTCAGAAAAAATCCTACCCGATGGGTAGGTTTTCCAAAGCAGCAAGATATAGCTATTAATTCAAAGGGCCTATTCACTCATTACTTTCTGTCAAGAAATGAATCTCACACTGAAGTGAATCTCACACTGGAATCCATTTAACTAAGTGGGATTTAGCTTTGAGTAGACAAACTTATGATTGCACTCCTGGGCATATGAACACCCTCCCCTATCACAGGGCATCAGCTGAACCAGGTTGTACTGTATTTATTTGAATGCAGTTGACACACAGGCCCAATTCTACCCAATAAAACATGTAGCAGTCAGGGAAAATACTGTGTTCAGATAAAGGTGACACGGGCCACTTCATTTGTTGCTTACACCCTCCCCACCCCAGTGAGTCAAATGCGCATACAGAAACCTGTGACTCCTTCTAGGGTGAATTTTCTTCCTGGGAACTAACAACTGAACATGTCAGCTGCATTCCAGGGGGTTGGACTAGATGATCTACTGGGTCCCTCCCAATTCTACAGTTCTATGATTGTTGGATACACCCATTCTGGGTCCAAAGCTATGAAAGCAGACTAGCCAAACGTAAGAAAGATTTTATATATAGAGAGAGAGAAACTGCAGCAACCCACTTGCTACATTTCCAACAAGCTAAAAAAAGGGTATTTATATAAAAGATTAAATACGAGATGTTTCTTAAATTAATACAATCCCTGCCAAAGATGCCAAACAGCATTAAGTTCCAAAGTCCCTTCAAATAAATGGATTCTAATGAAGTAGAGCCGATAACCCTCAGTGCACCCAATTATTGTCTCCTAACAGGTTTTCACTATAACTCAATGAGATATTTTTTTTCAATTAGAAACCACTCTCATTTTACAAAAAAATGGGCAGCAGGTTGCAGTGAAACAAGTTAGAATGACGAATGAAAATGTTTTAGTTATGTGCCCAGAATGCCTAATGGATAGGATGTATTTATAGGAATCATCTGTTTGCAAAACTATGTCATAAAGGGCTAATGACCTCAGCAGCAATATGTGGAATTTAATATGCACTAATCCCAAGAGCTGGAAAGGTAAGATTTACTCTAAAATTACTTTATTTTCTATTACCTCTCAGTCTGCTAAACCTGTCTTCGTCAAAGGAAATTCCAGTTCCATGGCTTTAGCCCACCAGCCACTCCTAGTGGAAACTGTAGTCTGCAGGTTCCCCTTCCCTGGTGTACACAGGATCACGGATGAAGCACTTCTCACATATTTGATTTTACCTTTTACAATGGTCACTGCTTACTTTGCAGACCAACTTTCAGGCAGATTCTTTATTATTATTAAATTTCTATCCCACTCTTCCTCGTAAAGGCTCTAATTTTCCTATCTTCAGAAGGGCAGCAGACATCATCACAGCTACTGTCACCTGCTTCAACCTCAAACAGCTCTGGCTCTGCCGGCCAACAGGGAGGTTTGAACAGTAAACACGGTTCTACGTGAATAAAAGCAGTTGCAGAGTTTTTCAGCCACACTCAACTCCACTGGATCGCTCACGGGTCACTGTGTCTGCAAATATTTAAATATTTACCTATGCATATCAAACATCAATCCCGCTGCTGTTTAAATTGTCACTTAGAGGTACACACCCTGATTTATTTCTTTTTTCTATTTCAGCTGTTGAGTCGCCCCAATGAATGTGTAAACCGACTTGCTACTGAAGAACATTGAGTTAACCAAGGATATCCAGCCGGGTAAACAAGCCTTGCTCACCTCTCTGAATAATGCATTTTGAGGGCTGGGAATGTATTCTGCAGGGAGCACTAAATAATTTTGTCCTCCTTACATTTGGATTCACTATTTAAGATAGAGCAGCTGCCTTCAGAAATCCTTGTTAGCTCATGTTATGCTCCTGAAGGTAGGCATAGCAGACACCAGATAGGATTTTTCAAGTTAGAGACCTTACATATTCCCAAGCAATTGCTAGGTAAAGGCAGTCATTCTTGGCACTGCTACGGCTGGCAGCAGACTTGGTTTCTCCTGAACATCTATATATTACAGCCCAATTTTCAACCAGCATATGATATACAACAGCCTCAGATGCTCTTTTTTTATCACAGTTGTTGATATACAATTGGAAATTGTTCTACAGAGGAAGTAGCATAAGGCATTGTTGCTGCTGTTTAGTCGTGTCCGACTCTTCGTGACCCCCTGGACCAGAGCACGCCAGGCACTCCTGTCTTCCACTGCCTCCTGCAGTTTGGTCAAACTCATGCTGGTAGCTTCAAGAACACTGTCCCACCATCTCGTCCTCTGTCGTCCCCTTCTCCTTGTGCCATCAATCTTTCCCAACATCAGGGACTTTTCCAGGGAGTCTTCTCTTCTCATGAGGTGGCCAAAGTATTGGAGTCTCAGCTTCCGGATCTGTCCTTCCAGTGAGCACTCAGGGCTGATTTCCTTAAGAATGGAGAGGTTTGATCTTCTTGCAGGCCATGGGACTCTCAAGAGTCTCCTCCAGCACCATAATTCAAAAGCATCGATTCTTGGGCGATCAGCCGTCTTTATGGTCCAGCTCTCACTTCCACTACATCACTACTGGGAAAACCATAGCTTTAACTATACGGATCTTTGTCGACAAAGTAATGTCTCTGCTTTTTAAGATGCTGTCTCGGTTTGTCATTGCTTTTCTCCCAAGAAGCAGGTGTCTTTTAATTTCGTGACTGCTGTCACCATCTGCTGTGATCATGGAGCCCAAGAAAGTAAAATATTTGCCAGGAGGTGATGGGACCAGTGGCCATGATCTTAGTATTTTTTTATGTTGAGCTTCAGACCATATTTTGCGCTCTCCTCTTTCACCCTCATTAAGTGGAGCATAAGGCATTATTCATGTTTAAAGCCTACTTTTGGGCAATCAGTCATGTGCTATGAACAATTATTCATCCTTAACTATGCTACCATGAGAAGTCACTGGGAAAAGGCAGCAGAACAATATGCCCAAGTCTTCATCAAGCAGAAAAGGAACCTTTTTCATATTTATGTCCTGACTTGTTGCAAGCCAGTTAACTTGTCAGGAAATTCATAATGCAAGCAATAAACTCCTCTTTTCAAATATCTCAGCATTCACTGTGCCTATGCATTTCAGTAGCATTTTGCAAAAGATATAGCTCAGGGGTCAGCAAACTTTTTCAGGGAAAAAATGAATGAATTCCTATGCCCCACAAATAACCCAGAGATGCATTTTAAATAAAAGCACACATTCTACTCATGTAAAAACACGCTGATTCCCGGACCGTCCGTGGGCTGGATTTAGAAGGCGATTGGGCCGGATACAGCCCCTGAGCCTTAATTTGCCTTAAACTTCTAAATAGCTGCTTAAACTTCCTGTACATAGGCTTGGCTAAGGATTTACGTAACAGGAGAAATATTTTCAAAGCCATGAAGTTGCAGTATCTATAGTCAAAGCGAACAACTGGATACATTGGACAAAGACTAAAAAACCGAAATAGAAAAAAACACAGATACCAACATTATGCAATCAGTATCTTGCTTAAAGAGAAACTAAAGTGATTTCTTGTCATTTGCTGGCTATTTATTTCATATATCAATGAAACCGGACTTAAGGACAAACTGCCAAAATCATCCTTGCAGATTTGGATATTATAACCTCCTGAATATAGACACTTGATGTCTTATGTGGTTGAAATTGTGCATATAACCCGTTCCCTATGGGTTCAACTGGCCTTCTGAACATTAAACTCTCTCTCTCTCTATGCACATGCTTTATTCTGTATGGAGAACAATTATGAGAATTACAGCCTGATACCACTAGAGCAGTGAGGGGATAACCACGGGGGGGGGGGGGTTCCTGCTGTAGTCTCTGTGTTTTTCGTATGTGTATTATATCAATGAAAACAAAATAAAAATATTGATGGATTATTCTTACTGTTAATGAGAGGTGACAATGAAAAAGAGAAAGCTTGCCGTTGCCCTACCATTCGAATTTTAAAACATTTTGAAAAAAGATACCCTGAAAACCTTTTAATTTTAATTTTAGCTACACTAATTCACTCCCTGAGGCCATACAGGCAAAATGTTCTCCCACTTTATACAGCTGAACAATTCTGCACTATTTCTTTATCAGCTGGTTCAGGACAGATGCAACCTATGAGCATATCAAGGGTGTAAAACACAACAAAGATAATTACAAAATTGTATTATTTGTGGATGATATCCTTTCATTTATTACAAAACCAGAAGATACAATTCCAAAAATTATGGAGAAAATAAAAACCTTTGGCAGAATATCGGGATATTCTATAAATTGGACAAAATCAGAGATTTTACCGATGTAGCCAAGGGCTACATTGTATAGAAACCATCAATTTCGGATGTGCAAACACTTTATTAAATACTTGGGTATAATGATTCCATCAGATATAGACCAAACCGTAAAATTAAATTTGAATCAAATTATAAATGAGATTTCTTTTGATATTGAAAGGTGGGGACCTCTAAACCTTTCCCTTTGGGGAAAAGTTAATGTCCTCAAAATGAATATTGTTCCAAAGCTTTTATACATTCTTAGAGGATTACCAATACATATTCCCAAATTTTACTTCCAAAAAATAAATCAACTATTTAGATCGTGCCTATGGGCACAATCTATGGGGTACAAAGCCACCAAAAATATCACTACATAAAATGCAACTTCCAACTAAGGAAGATGGCTTTGGTCTCCCAAATCTGGAACTATATCACCAGGCCTACCTGCTAAGACTAACGATTGGAGAGCTAGCAGGAATCAATAGTGGTGTATTTATGTTGGACCGTCCACAAATCCTTCTGCTTAATTAGATGTTTGGTGATAGTTTCCCAGTGTTACCATATTATTGCTCTCTGGAGGGACACTCTTTGTAGAACATGTGGCATGGAAAAGGTAGCAGGAAACTACAGGCATGTATGTATTGCAAATAATTCAGTACGTGCACCTCAAAACATTTGCAGGTGCAAATGGTCTTGAAAGTGTGATCATGTATAATCGCCTCCAGGGCTTTTTTCAGGGGGAACTCATAGGAACTCAGTTCCAGCACCTCTCTGGTGGGTGCCATTGCCATTCTAAGAGAACGAGGGAGGTGTTCATGATGAGTTCTGGCACCTCTTTTTCTAGAAAAAGAACACTGATCGCCTCAATAACATCATGAGCATGCTGAATGCTCAGTAAAAAGAGGAGATCCTAATAGGGAGCGAAGTTATGCGCCTCTGTCTAGTTCATATTATTGTAATAGCACCAACCCAGATAAAGAAAATAACAAACTTTGTGAAGGGGGATTTAAAAAGTCTATTTTAAAGGTAGAAAATTTAATGAACCTCTCCA
>JAXCMG010000061.1:1511370-1523012 GCA_034642415.1 Podarcis siculus
GGACACCAAAACCTGCATTCCTGTACCCGTGAAAATCTACGAAAGCATATATATATATATATATATAAACTTGTCCAGTAGCACCTTAGAGACCAACTAAATTTGTTCTTGGTATAAGCTTTTGTGTGCATGCACACTTCTTCAGATACCTGAATCTACAACTGTACATTTCACCTTATCACAAGTTTATTCCTTTTCTGAGGCTCCTCAAAATTTATGGAATTTATGGAACCAGATACAAGTCCAAAGATCCAACAGCAAAGCAGGCCTTTGGAGCAGCTCACCCTGTTGGTGGGCTCTACTACATGTTGAAGGGTCACCTCATAGTTCTTCCATCTACCTAAACTAGGGCAGAGAGGGCCAATGTGCTTCCTGAACCAGGGCCTAATTCTCATAAGCAGTGATGGTGCAATGGCCATCTGCTTCCAGGCTATGTACCTCTTCAGAACACAGGTGGGAACTCACGTGATTGAATACTCTCAGTTCATATGATAAAATCCCTGTATACACAAAACCAGATGTTAGAGAGGAGAGACCAACCCTAGTCTTCTCTTTGACATTCTACTATTCTTTGTTCAGGGATTTTTAAAGAGTATTCTTCATGCATGTGTACCCCCAACTCACATTCCAAAAAGGTACAGATTAGAAACTAGATTTATTGCCCATCTGTTTTTTTGGGATGGCAAGATCTACACAAATTATCTTGGAGGGGCGTTTGGCATAGTGATGGTCAGCTGGATTGGTCAGTGGTGCAACTGGACTTGGAAATGGCATGATCTTTGAGATATAGTTGCTATTCTTGCTTATGTTTGAACCTTACCTCTCCCACGGTTGTTACTAAACCATTTTACAATCTGTGACTTCAATCACCAGGATGCCCTCACGGAACAGAGGTCCAAAACCTTTCTAACGGTGCCATGTTCCAATTACAAAGTTAAATTATAAATGCAAGTTTTAATTATCATGTCAGATGGATTGAAATCCAATCAATTTCTCCTAGAGATGTGGTTAGGGTGCAAGTTAATTTAATAGTCTGGGCCCAATAACATTTCATTATTTTTCATGGCTGGACTCTCAAGGGGAGTTATGAAAGTCATTGTATTCAAATCTACAAGTTAGGCCTGAGTCATTAAAATAAATGAGTGGTGTCAGGGGCCTCGTTTTCAGGGGTTCGTGGCACCTTCAATTTCCATTCATCCTCACTGCAGCTGTGACTGAACAGCATTTCTGATAATCAGACCTTCCCTCTGTAATTGAACACAACAGTAGCAAAGCCCAAGGGACCTGTGTAGTTGTCATCAACACTATTAAGAACGAGCAGAAATAAAGGCACTGCCGCAAACATGGGAATGAAACCAGGCAATGGCCTTGGGATATCAAGGTCTTTTTAAAATTAAATTTCTCACATCCTCAGCAGCTCAGTTTTGCATCTTACAAATGCAAATGAAAACAAATGAAAACAAAAAGTGAGGGAAGTATATATCAGAGATACTGGAAAGGAATAATAATAATAATAATAATAATCCAAAGTGTTATGGCTCAAATGAGTCTTCCTCAGTGGCTTATTTCACCTGTTTCCTTATAAGATGCTCAAAGACCATCCATTTTAAGGGACCTTACAGGGCAAAGCTTTGAGCAGCTTATAACGAAGGGAGCAGGATAAGCCCCTCAGGAAGGCTCAGTTGAGCCGAAATGCATATGGCTTACATAATAACCATTCACCCTCGGAAAGCAAATAGTTTATAGACCAGCTCAAAAAAACGAATTTCAGATTCCAGTACCAGCACTAAATTGGGGAGGACATATTTTGCTAATGAATCCTTAGGTGATCAGCTCAAGATTCTTTTGCTCAGAAACGGCTTCTTATTTAAACCGTAGAACTGACAATTGGAAAAGTGGGATTGTGGTACCTTAAAATAATGTCTTGCTATGTTCAGAAATGGTAGACATTTGATACAGCGGCTGGACTGGAGGTTGGTAAAGGGAGAGGAACCAACAGGTGCTTTTGTCTGCCATGTGTGACTAACTTTATATAAACGCAGGCAGAAATTGTAGAACATCTTTCCCCAGGATGCTAGCCAAAGCCTAAGTCCAATTCAACACCAGCATCAATTTCCAGACAGCATCATTTCAGATTTCAGCTGTGTGTTGGGTGGCCGTGGGGTGGTAGTGATGGGAGATTGCATTGTTGAATGCTCACTGGTTTGCCATTTTAAAATGCTCCTTGCATGTAGAAAACTAGATGTTAGGGAGAAGAGCATTCAAATATGGAATTTAGCATCTAATACTATGAAATGGTACAAGCTAGGATAATTGTACCAGATGACCTTTTGTATGTGTACACTAAATCTCAGACTGAACATAGTCAGAAGAATTTTGACATAGTACTTAGTGGGCATTTTGTTTCATTGAATTTACTTTGAAAAACAACAACTGTTGCCTTCCACCCCACTCTCTTGGCATGAGAAAAGCTAGAAATCTTTTTTTTAAAAAAAGTAAGCAAAACTGCTAGATTGCATATTTCCAAAATAGTTTTTCATCCCAGCACCCCTGGGTGTAACCTGAAACCTGCATAGAAGCCAGGAGTGACTAGTCTATTAACCCTCTTCCCATACACCATCTTGAAACTGAAACCAAGGCAGAAAGTATGGCTTTAACATGAAGCCATGTTTTTCTTTTTTTCTTCCTCCTTGCTTTCTCAAAACCTTGCTCACCATGTTGCGATGTTTTGGTTGGCCTTATAAAAGTAGCCCTTGTGATGAGCTTTCTGGGTTTTCTTATGATCCAACCCGACTACCTGTGCTTTTTAGTTTCTTGTGTTATTTTTTTCATGCTTTGCCTTAAACCACTTCATAGCTAGGGGAGGGGGGACCCTAATTAGGATGCTCTGTGGAATTTCCTAAGAATAGTCAGCTATCGTTTCCTATCAAATCAGCTCGTTCTCTGAGTGGTTATTCATACAGTATTTCAAAGCATGTATTTCTTTTGGTTCCTGAGTTAGAGCAGTCTATAGCCTTCACCCAGGGGCAGAGTGGTGGGCTGTATTCAGTATGGTAGACCCTAAGGCTGTGTAGAAATCGAGGGAAACTACGGTATTTCAATGCGGTTGAGGCATACAAGAAGCCTTCTGATGTATCATTATAATTGCTACCAAAGTGTAAAAACTGCTATTGTCTCGCATTTCACTGATGTCATAAGGATTCTATAAAGTCTTGGGCTTCAGCTGAAATAATATGCAAAGCAAATCTTGGTAGGATAAAAATATAACAAAAGGTACCCTGAGGAATTTTCAGCATTAACAGGAGGAGGTCTGAAGCAATGGCAAGGAAAGTGAGAGTGGCATGAACACTATGAAAATTCTTACTACTGTAACTGCTTTTATGCAGCTTTTAGACATGTCTCTATATTAAAATCTTGCCGAATTTAGTGGAAGTGGATGCTATTATCAATCTACAAAGACAGTTCCATATAGCAGTAAAATTCTGAAGCAAGATTTCCCCACATACTTCAAAATGACATTGTCTGAAGCCAGAAACGGTCACTGAGGCATTGCTATGACCTGAGTTTTTAATGTGGTCATTTTTATTACACTGGAACAAAAAGTTAAAATAAAAGTCAGTAACTCTTTTAACTTTGATAAGAACACGTGAGCTAGAAACATACTGACCAAATTTTATTCATGAAAAGCTTCTTTTTTGTCAGCTGTGAATCAAGAATAAGTAATATTTTGAGCATTTTATGAAGGAAAAAGAAGAGGAACTGGCTGGTACCAGCAAAGGTATTTTGGGGTTTCCTCCAGCACCCGCTCCATCCCAACTTTACTTATTAAAACTATTTATAGACTGCTTCCCAACCAAGGGTCCTGAAGTGGTTTAGAGAATATAATTACAACACTAAAATGTTATAAACATGAAAAATCAAGTATTAAAATATATATAAAATCGGAATAAACTGCAAACAAAAATTCAGCGATATACACAATACCTAAAATAGGCCAACAAGCTACTTGGGTAAAATCTGAGCTAACAATATTTGTTCTTAACAGTCTTTAGGTGCTTCCCGTATAAAGCAGGAGAGAGTCAATTCTTCACACATGTGGCTTGTTTCCTAGGTACCTTGATTTCTTTAAGGGAAAAAAAGCACCATCTAGTTTCAAGACTAAGCAAAGAACAAAAGTCTAGGATTCCTCTCTCTCTCATATCATACAGGTATCAGAGAAGTGACAATTGCCAGCAAGGTCTCAGTGAAATTTGAAAAGGTGCAAAGTTGCCTAAAACATTATCCAGCGTGGTTCACAGAAACTACAATTCCGGTCTACACCCACAGCCTTAACCTGTCCTCCTACTGTCTGATCCACTCACACTGTCTTTGGAGATCAACCTCTTTTGCATGACACGGCTGACCTTCATATTGACCCAACTGCCTAGCAAGCCAGCAACTGGCGTTGTCATGGTTTCACTCAACTCACAGTAATGATTGTGACAGCAGCCAAAGCCCAACCAATGCCCGCCAGCTCATCTGCATGCTTGGTTTAGTAAAGACAGAAGGAGACATGCAGAAAAAGGACACTGGTTAAATTGACCAGGTTGTTGTGCCCAATCTGTACAAGGTATACTTTGCCATTATTACCCATATGGCAAATACTGGCTAGCCTAGACCAAGTCAGACTAATGGTCCATCTTGAATAGCGCTGCTGCCTACCCTGATCTGGCAGGAGCTCTCAGGTGTATCAGGCAGGAGTCTTTCCCAGCCTGACACCTGGTGATGCCAGAAATTGAACCTAGGATTCTTGCATGCAAACAGCTGCTCTACCAGTGAGCCCTCAACCCCTCTAAATGTATTGTGCAAGCATAGTTAGTCATGGGGAATGGCCATCTGGATTCAGGCATGGCACAGTATCCAGAACTCAAATCCACAGCAAATCTTGAACTGGCAACCTAAGAACTGTGAGGCAAACATTCTCCTTGTGGGTCACCACACACAACACCCAAGTGTTGTTTTTTTTAAAAAAAGTTTGGAGATGAATTAGTAAATAGACCCACACTGAGGCTATCCACTTCCCAAGTGCCCAAGGTATTTGTAGAATATTTTGTCAAAACATACGCGGGTGGAGCTGTGGTCTAAACCACTGAGCCTCTTGAGCTTGCCGATCAGAAGGTTGGCGGTTCGAATTCCCACGACGGGGTGAGCTCCCGTTGCTCGGTCCCTGCTCCTGCCAACCTAGCAATTCAAAAGCATGCCCAAAAGTGCAAGTAGATAAATAGGTACTGCTCCGGCGGGAAGGTAAACGACGTTTCCGTACGCTACTCTGGTTTTGGTGTTCGGTAGCGCCAGATGCAGCTTAGACATGCTGGCCACATGACCTGGAAAAATTGCGGACAAACACCGGCTCCCTCGGCCAGTAAAGCGAGATGAGCGCTGCAATCCCAGAGTCGTCTGCGACTGGACTTAACTGTCAGGGGTCCTTTACCTGTACTTTTTTTTTGGGGGGGGGGGGGTCAAAACATAATCTTCAATCATACACCCCTTTGAAGGAGATTGCCAAAATAATAGCACAGTGGTACCTCGGGTTACATAGGCTTCAGGTTACATACGCTTCAGGTTACAGACTCCGCTAACCCAGAAATTGTACCTCGGGTTAAGAACTTTGCTTGAGGATGAGAACAGAAATCGTGCTCTGGCAGCAGGAGGCCCCGTTAGCTAAAGTGGTGCTTCAGGTTAAGAAAAGTTTCAGGTTAAGAACGGACCTCTGGAACAAATTAAGTACTTAACCCGAGGTACCACTGGAATATGAAAAAGCAAGGTCAAAGTCTGCAAAGGCTCATAGTGATGAGGCTCAGCCTCTCTTTCCACCTGAATTAATCACTGGTAGGGGAGGAGGAAAATGGTGGGGGAGGAAAACCTCTGAAACCCTTCTGGTTCCACAGAATGTAGGGTGCAAGCAAATCTAGAGCAGTCCTGCAACTGCTTGTGACCTCCCCAAGCCAAATGCTTGAATGCAAATGGTCAAATGCTGTTCGGTTCTGTTATCTCATTTCCATATTGTTACTGGCAGGAAACTGAGTTTGCCTACCGCATTCTGAACACTTGAGGCCCATGGCTGGTTCTGTACAAAGCCACAGGGAAGCAATTCAGGTGGGATCTACATTAGTTTGCCCTCAGGTGATAAAATGTTAATAGTCCCCACAAACATTTTATACTAGTAGCATCTCTATCTAAAAGTGTCATCCAAGTCAAAATATAGATTAAGATTGCAAGGGTACAGAAATGGTAGGCTGGCCCTATATAACACAATCCCTCCTCATTTCTTGTCTTCTTTATTCATCCCCTTTCAGTCTTCACATAAGATGCACGTTAAAAAATGATTGTCGAGAACAGCCAAGACCATTCTTCCAAATACCCAGCAGAAGCAACAGTGATCGACAAGAAAGAATGATTTTGCAAGTGAGCAGTAGCGAGGAGACTGAAAGCAGGAAAAACAAAGGAGCAGATGGGGAAGGTGGAAAACCAAGCCAAGAAGGAGACAGTTCTAAGGCACATATGCTGCCTTGAATTATTCAAGGTTACGATCTAAAAGGGAATTTATTACAAACGAGTATTGCCAGGTGCCAAAAATTCACCTGAAGTTAGCTGGGATCTTATTACCCTGCAGCCCCACTGTATTTAACTGACATCACTTACTGCAAACCTCATTCATGGAGATGGAACGGGTATGAGGCAAAGAAAAGGAGATGATTTTGCAATGTAAAATTGTCCTGCTGGCAGCTCCATGTGCTATTTGTTATTGTCACAGATCTTATGCCTGGTGTCTTTTGAGTTGCTATGTGCATGCCAATTTTACATCAGCTTCAGTCCTGAAAGAGCCATTGGGTGTCTTCCCAAATGCCTGAGGAATACTTGAAGAGTGAAACTTACTTGAAGACCAACATTTTGCTACTCAAGAGAGATATTTGCTTAGACATCAATAAACAGGATATAAAGCTCATGTCAACAAAAAGTTACATATCAGGCCTCAGATTAGGCCTGCACAATTCTTTATCCACTAAACAAAAAATGAAGTCTATCAACCCAATGTCACCAGCTTGTTAGGGCCTTGATAAATCAGCTGTTTTTGCTAATGCCTGTGATGACCAAAACAGAAGGGTTGTTAAGAACCTAGCAGGCAACATTATATGAATATTGGGCTATGTGTGGCTTGGAAGGTCAAAAGCCTTTGCATTGGGACCTATGCATATTGAGCCTAACTGGGTAAGTCCAAACTTTGAACCTGGAGGCTTGTATGAAAATTTGACCCACTCACAAGCCAACAGTGGTGGAACTCAGGTGTGGGCTGGACTTGTACAATCTTGTTCTTTAACTACATATTTACCTGAGCAAAGTACTATGTGAAATGATGTTGAAAAGCCAGAGATGGTCCAAAAACAAGTCTACAGTTTGTTCAGGCACCAAGTCATTATTGTGCTGGAACATCTGCAGTCATTCTGCAGCCCAGCTCATCATCTGGTCCACATAGCTTCCAAAATAGATGCCTGAGGAAAGGGTTGCCCAGGATTGCCCAGGGGACTCATTAAATCAGTATGTCCTTAAGGCACTCGGCTATCAAGCGGAGCTTAGCTGTTACTATAAACCTGTTCTTGCCTAGGAGACTCCTAAGAGAGGGTTAGCTGAACAAAATCTCTTGCCCAAGGGCAAATTCCTTGAGAATGCAACTGAACTTCATTTTCGATGATATATCCACACTGCACATGAACTGGCAGAATTGACTGAACGACCTCTGGATATAATCTAAACAATTATTTCCTTGACAAGGAAATGAGAAGTGTGTGCATGTGTAGGCATAATTAAAAGCCCACATGGCAAATGATACTGAGTTTGGCTTGGGGAAATCCACCACACGTTTAATTCTAAAAGTCTGACAACCTAGTTATGTTATTAAGGATGACTCTCCAAGCTGCATTCATGAGGAAACTGCGAATCACAATGCAGAAAATTCCTCTGATATTTTGAGATGTTTCAGAAGTACATATAGGTCTATCACATATATTATATTATCAGTACAATGGCAGGAAGCTGGTTTTAGCTAGATTCCAAGTGTTCTTGCCATCCCCTTTTGCTAAATTGTAAAAAGGTTCTTAATGTTGTATATATTCTGCTTCACATTATTGTCAACTGGAAAAAAAGATTAAATGCAGAATAGGCTGAGCATTGCAGGTTTCATAACACGTTGAGAGCCTGGTAACTGCCCTTGAGCAGAAACATGAAAATTCTGATATATTCATTCTGTACAAATTGTGTTATCTAAAATAAGCCTCCCGCTTTGCTAATATAAGGATTACTTTATGTTGGTCATATTGCATAAGATCTACAGGTGTAATGCTAGAAAAGAATTGGCCTGGATTCCATTTGCTTCTTCTTTGTCTCTTGATGCCTTTGTGTCACTGGAGGTATTTTGCTTCCTCCAGTACTATTGTGACTGAACCAATATCATAAGTCCCAAAAATGGACATGGGGCACAATGAGAGACCCTATAGACCTTATGAATGCCCCAGTGCTTTTTGTTTCCACTCCATCATACAGTGTTTTCTGACATTCCGTAATGTCTAGGAACATGGCATCTTCAAAATGAGAGTTGAGATTCTCAAGGTTAACTAAATTCCACATGAGTGACCAGATTCCATGCTTTTAAGGAAAGCCTACCAGCAGACAAAATACACACCTATTAATTTTTGTTGTTGTTTAGTCGTTTAATCGTGTCTGACTCTTCGTGACCCCATGGACCAGAGTGCACCAGGCACTCCTGTCTTCCACTGCCTCCCGCCTATTAATATATACATTTATTAAGTAGTTCCTTATAAATGCAATCAACTAAAAAGCACAGGAGAAAACTGTTCTTTGAAAATTATTATTGTTTCCTACAATGAGTATTTAATCTGCCGTTAACAGTAATCACAAAGAAGAACAGTTGGGAAATACAAATATGATCAAATGACTTATAAGCTAATCCTCCATACTGTTTGCCTGCCATCCTGTGATCTTCCCAATCACAGAGCGGGAAACTTGATGATCTTCAGATGTTGCTGGACTACAACTCCCATCCTCCTTGACGACTGGCCATGTTGGCTGCGGATGATGGGAGTTGGAGTCCAAGTTTCCTCACCTCTGCTCTAGACTAACATAGAATTTAGAATGCTTAGCACACTGAAGTTTACACCTTCAACAAAGTCTGCAAACAATTAGTTAAGCATAGGGGGATAAATTATTTTAACTCATCACATCAAATTAACCAAACAGGCAAAGGCTGAAGTGCCAAAGCAGCTTTTAAATTACAGATTCCTTAAGGGCATTCTCAGTGCACGAACATCTTCGCTGATGCCTTTGTTGAGCTTCACACATTTAGAGTTTTATACCTCTTTCTGCCACTAATTAGTACAATTCAGATGAAATCAATGTCACACTTACAAAAGAATTATATTAGCTAGATTGCCATAAGGAAGTGAGAGCTGGACCATAAAGAAGGCTGATTGCCGAAGAATTGATGCTTTTGAATTATGGTGCTGGAGGAGTCTCTTGAGAGTCCCATGGACTGCAAGAAGAACAAACCTCTCCATTCTTAAGGAAATCAGCCCTGAGTGCTCATTGGAAGGACAGATCCTGAAGCTGAGGCTCCAAGACTTTGGCCAACTCATGAGAAGAGAAGACTTCCTGGAAAAGACCCTGATGTTGGGAAAGATGGAGGGCACAATGAGAAGGGGACGACAGAGGATGAGATGGTTGGACAGTGTTCTCAAAGATACAAACATGAGTCTGACCAAACTGCAGGAGGCAGTGGAAGACAGGAGTGCCTGGCGTGCTCTGGTCCAGGGGGTCACAAAGAGGCGGACACGACTAAACGACTAAACAACTACAGATTGTCATATTGCTTTTACTTGCTAACTCAGAATACCACAGTAACAAACCTCCCTCCCTCTCAAATATCCTAATCAAAGAATTTGAGCCTTTGAATTAACACATGATACATGCAATTCAGTTCAGGGCCCTTCAATGCTACAAGGGAGCTTTGTAGATTAGGAGGATAATCCTTCGGGTTTTGGATTTTGGTGAAGACAATACCTTTTCTGAAAGTTTCAGCTTTGTTTGAAACTTCAAAGCATATATAAAAACTTGCTCCCAGATCATGGTTTCTATTGTTTTGGAGACATGGATTGCACTTCCAAACAATCAGCAAAATAAGAGTTTTGTGCTACATGTCTGCTTCTGCTTTTTGACTTTTCAGCACTCACATGCAGTGGGTCCAGCAATGGTCATACAATCACAGATATCATCTGCATTAAACAACGGCTAGTACAAATCATAGTTGGCAAATCTATTTCAAACCATGTTTTCTGATTCTGGTTTGTTGACCAATTTCAAACTATAGCTGATCAATTTGAACAGTTTGCCAAACCTTCATAATATAAACATATGCAATCATTAACTCTAATTACTACTAGAGCTGAGCTGAAAGAGGGAGGTAGTTTTCACTAACATTTTCAGACACTGAAAATGTGCAGGTGTGGCTAATTTCTCAGTCAGGAGGCAAACAATAAGAAAGAACTACCTGTGCTGACTTCATCACAGTGATGGAGACTTATTACACCATAAGAGCTGTAGTGTGTTCCACTGTAATAGTATTGTTTCCTGCACTAAAGATATCTTAAGTCAAAACTGTTTTCTTTGAAGGATCCTATTGCCATTCCTGTTCTGAATGTTTAATGTAGTAGGAATCGACAACAATTTTAAAACAACATAGATGGAACCAGTTGTGCTAGCTCAGTGCTCAAGTGAAGCAGCAGCTGAAAGTCACATCTTCAATCACTGATAAAAGAAAATAGAATTAACTGTCTTCAATAACTATCCGATCTGAGTTGCTGAGGCAACTCAGGATAGCTAGTCTGGAAAAAATGAATAACATATCAATGCAACTGGCCGTAACTACATATCTTTCACTACCCTGGTATTTAAGAAAGGTTCCTTTTCAAGATATGTGTGTAGCAGGTAATGATACTGTCTGTTGTTTCACTTAATAAATGGCACCGTTCAATGGTTTTGGTGAATGACCAAAGAACTTCAGCCTACTGCAAATGTGACTGTGATATATGTTTCACAGTGAATGCAGTGTCCTTTTGGCACAGAAACGTTGCCACAAGACAAATTGTGGGAAATAATTGGTTTGGTAACAAAAATCAACTGTTATCAGAGCTATTCATTTGTTTCCTCTCCAACTTCACTTTGCTCTCCATACAGTAATCAAGGAAATTGTACATAGTTTAAAGATTTAAATATATTGGAAGGCTATATAGTGCTTTTTAAGACGAAGCGTCCCAGCTGAACATTGCAGAGGCCTCATCAGTATTCCAAGAAACTCGCAACTGCCCTGCAATGCAACTACTGTACATTGTGACAGAAAGCACTTCCTTTTAAATGCCCTCATTCATCATTCATGAATGAAGAAGGATGGGTCATACTAGAAGGGCAAATAACTGGAATTCAGAACAGCTGAGTTCTGTTGCTGCCTAAAACAAAACAAAAAATCATATTACAGATATCCTGTGTTGTTAACTTTTACGACACCATTTTTTTTGTCCAGTATGCCATTTTTCCTC
>JAXCMG010000061.1:1523022-1545769 GCA_034642415.1 Podarcis siculus
AGAAGAAGAAGAAGAAGAAGAAGAAGAAGAAGAAGAAGAAGAAGAAGAAGAAGAAGCTCTTAAATGGTCTCAACAATCCATGGAAAACCCTAATTGCCATTTGTTCCGATTCAGCATTAAAGAGCAGCTTTTCCTGGGGAAAGTGGTGAAGCAAAAATCAAAGGGCTCAGACATGGACTGGGAAAGCGTGGACCTGTGCCTAGAAAACATGGGGCAGAATATAAGTGCGGATGAGCCCTTAATCGTGGCCATTCCCAGCAGGTCATTATACAACTTATACTTGTATTTGCTTGCTTTCCTCTCCCCTTTCCCTTCTTCTTTTATGGATGTATCTATTAATTTGTAATGTCATTCTGGCACAGATCCATCTGCTTCATTGCTTCTACTTATTAATAAATCAATGTACTCAGGTACACTGAAGTTTTTGGCACAGTGGCAGCGAGGCCCGTATCGTGCCACACACTGCTCTCATTGCAAATGCAAGCAAATTCTTTCACCCATGACCTGCTCCCAACTATTCAAGCAGTCTTAAAAAGAGGTCAGCAAGTCAACAGAAACCGGGAACCTAAATAAAGCTTGTAGATAAACACTGTCACCCTGAATGAGGCCAAGTTCAGAGCAGGGAACTGGTTAAACAAATCCAGGAGCACTTCCAGCAAAAAGTAGTCACTGCTTCCTGAAACTTGATTTAAATGCTACTGTCTCTATGTTTTGGTGCCTGAAAACTGCTTTAGCAACTGGGTGTTTGCAGTGCATAAGGACTGTCCTAGTTAAATGCAGAATTCAAAGTACGGTGAAAGCCCTAAGGGGATATAAAGTGCTGACACACACCACTAGGATCAGTACGGGGATTTCAAGCATCACATCTGGCACCATGCAAAAAATGTTTTGGGGTGGATTCCTCATAGGTCCTGCACTATTTAAATCAATCCCAATTCTGTCACCTGCATGTCACCGACAGGCTGTTCACAATTTTGAAGTCAACACTTTCTCTGCATAACACAAATAAGCACAAGGAAACCACTTAAGGGTAATTTGCATGCACATATGTAAACTTGGAATATCATCATCATCGCTATTAATTACTTATCGCCATGGCCATTTGGTTAAGGTGCAGGAGTTTGGGGTCAAGAGGAAGCGAGTGAACAAAACGCAGAAAGAAGATCTGGGAAAAGTTCTGCGACCTTGATTGCGCTTATACAAGGTCTTGAGAAAGAAAAAATACAAGTGTTAATGGGGGTAATTTGTCAATACGTAGCCATCAGCTTGAGGTTCGTGGAGACCTCATTTATCAAGAGGAAAACTTTGCCAAGAGGATTGCAGGGGGAAAAATGTATTCTACATTAAAACACCATTACACCCAGGTGATTTCAGCCTTCAGATGTGTATGTCAAGTTAATCTTTTTAGACATTTTCCTGAAAGGAGGATTTCCTCTTTTGGAGAATGGAAAATGCTTGCCCTCTCGTCCATCATATATGATCACCCCCCAATGTAAGAAGTTGTGGAATCTGGGTGAGACATTTCCTTCCTTCAGACCACAACCAGGCAGCATTCTGCCCTAAGGGCTATGTAAAGACTGGAATCCAGAGACTGGGGTATTCTTGGCTCTTGGGTTCTCCTTTCTTTCCGTGCCACCGAAAAATCTGCTCCTGGGGGTTAGGAGACCCTTCTGGAATAGTGTGGGCGGTGACATGGCAAACATCAACATCACTTCCATTTGCAAAAACCTCCATGGGATCATCAAAGTCCCTCCTCTGGAAGAAGAGCTCCTCTCATTAACAGGAGGACACATTTGGCTCCAAATCTGATGGACTCTTACTATTTCCCAGTAAATGCATAGCTTAATACAAATATAAATATCGCAAAATAAAAACCATCAGTTAGTATTTCACTACTGTTAAACTATTCGGCCACAAATACTGAAAAGAAAGAAAAAGAAAGACTCTGCCACCAATGTTATGGCTCACAAAACTTGTTTAAGGCAGGAGCGGCTAACCTTTTTGGTCCTCAGGCTACATTTGCTGATGGCCATCTGTCAAAGGCAGGCATAGGAACTCGGCCCTCCAGATGTTTTGGGACTACAACTCCCATCATCCCTAGCTAACAGGGCCAGTGGTCAGGGATGATGGGAATTGTAGTCTCAAAACACCTGGAGGGCTGAGTTTGCCTATGCCTCGTCAAAGGGCTATATGCCAGCATTGGTCATGGCCAAAATATAAGTGGCTGGGGGTGCTGCTACGTCTTTACTCTCTTACACAGCATACAACCTTTCAGCGTGTGTGTGTGTGTGTGTGTGTGTGTGTGTCTCCTGGCTGTGCTACCTGGGCTCCCCCTTACAAATGGCCCCCACAATTCTGCCTTTTCCATTCACTTATTGCTTCATAACTGCAAGCAATGGTTAAAAATATTCTCCTTGAATACTGCAAGTGCCTCCCCAACCGTTCCCACACGGGCTTTACATTCATGAGCTCTTATAATATCTAGCCTGGCACTCAGTGCAGGTGTTGTGAGCGAAGTGGAAGGGAAACTGAGACCACGCAAAGCTTAGGAATAAACAGTGCTGCATGCTGTTAGGGGGCTGAATTTCACATATTGATTAGAACCAACCTGCCAAATCTTTGACTACAAACCTCTGGTGCATTTTCTGTTTTCAGAGCAAACATTGTTATATAATTGTACAGCTTCTTGTCTGGAGCAGACAATTATGTAAACCAAGTAGTATGGGTATTACATCCTTTTTACTTTCATCCCTTCCGCTTTTTTCTTAAATGTCATTCCCGAAATTTAACACCAAGCAGCATGTTGCAATTTAAGATAAAAATTGTCAAGACTAAACTGGTTAAATATGTATTCCACTGAAAATACAGTAAAGGTTCTGCATATTTCAGGTCTGTCCTGATTTAGTAACTCCAGGCATGCTTTTAATAGATCAACAAGAGACTCCCTGCATGCCTGTTGTTCCTTCAGACATAATAAGATGCATCCAGCAAATTTAAGAGCAAGCAGCGAGCTGGTAATCCCAGAAGAAATAATTGGGGGAAATAACGTGCAAAACCAAACAGGAAGAAATATATTTAGCACTATGAAACTCTGATCTCTGCTTTTGTATAAGTCAGAGGCTTCAAATGCATTAACATAAGAGATATTACTTAACAACAGGCAAGATTTCTTTCTGCCACTTCAGTGAGTTATTAAAATAATACCCAGCGATGGATTCTAGAGGTTTTGTAACATTCAAACCTAAATTAGAATGTTCTCAAGGTCCTGGCATATTAACTGACAAAGCCAAAGTTCCCTGGTTCAGAGACAGGAGGGATTTGATTTAATACTAGTCAGAAACTAAGCTCCGAAGATACAAGCTTGCCTGGCCCCCAATGAGACTTCACAATTGATGAAGCCAGCAGCACTTCCTCTGTCTCAACCCTGACACCTCTTTGGGGCTTAGTTTCTGGTTTGCACTAAGTCACAGTTCCCCGTCATCTCCCAAGTGGGAAACTCCGGCCTAATGTCAGATAATAAACTGAACTGGGCTTATATAAGAAAGAGAGAGCACAAAAATAGCCAACATGGGAGTCTCCCAGTAATGGTTGAGGTGCATCATATGGAAGAGGCAACAAGGTGGTGGCTTTC
Organism: Podarcis siculus; assembly: GCA_034642415.1. Classification (NCBI taxonomy): domain Eukaryota; kingdom Metazoa; phylum Chordata; class Lepidosauria; order Squamata; family Lacertidae; genus Podarcis; species Podarcis siculus. Next base: position 1,526,654 of record JAXCMG010000061.1, read on the forward strand.
CAAATCATATTTGCCATGCACTGCAGCCCGTGATGCTGATGTCCCAAATTCTACTATGCTGCCTTTAAATGTAACCAGGAACAGCTATGCCACAGAAACACCTGACTCAGCTATACAGCTGGAAATAAAATGTTTTATGTTAGTTGTGAAGAGAAGACTCCCTGGAAAAGACCCTGATGTTGGGAAAGATTGAGGGCACAAGGAGAAGGGGACGACGGAGGACGAGATGGTTGGACAGTGTTCTCAAAGCTACCAGCATGAGTTTGACCAAACTGTGGGAGGCAGTGGAAGACAGGAGTGCCTGGTGTGCTCTGGTCCATGGGGTCACGAACAGGTAGACACGACTCAACGACTAAACAACAACATGTTAGTTGTAAAGCGCAATATACAAATGTGACATTAGATGGCGACAGTGAGCTATGGCAAATTCAATATATTTTTCAAAACTTTTTTAAAAAAAGCATTTTCATAGCGTGTTTTTTTAAAATATGTGTATATTAGTTTAGGTCAGTTTTGAGATTGCTTGTTTACAACTGGCCTTTTCTTGCTAACACTGGGAAGCTGGAGGTTCGCTCACAGTGCTCTTCCCCCTCCTGTGTACTTTAGACTGTGTGGTCCTTGAAAACAGATATCTGCAACTAACTTTAACCTGCGAAGTGCTATACAGTGGTGGCTTTGCTGATGTGGTCCAAAGGAAAGCAGAACAATATGTTTGGCACCAGCATGGCTGTAGGAGTTGCCCAAAGTACAGCGGTACCTCGGGTCAAGAACTTAATTAGTTCTGGAGGTCCATTCTTAACCTGAAACTGTTCTTAACCTGAGGTACCACTTTAGCTAATGGGGCCTCCCACTGCTGCCGCACCGCCATCATGCGATTTCTGTTCTTATCCTGAAGCAAAGTTCTTAACCCGAGGTACCAGTGTACATATAAATAATTTCAGGACACTTGTTTGTGCTTTGGAAAAGGAAAAAAGGAAAAGAAATAGGGCATCTCTCAGTAGCATTAGGTCTTTCAGACCTGTCACTTCTAACCTTGCAAATCTGATAGTCACTAAGGAAGAACTAGAGATAACAGTGAGATAAAACGTATGGTCAAAACCTGACATTACAGGAGCGGCCTGGCTTTTGCTTTGCATCTCTTCCTGACATTGCAAAATATAAAAGTGTAAAATACATGACACTGTTCACTGTGTTGTGAGCTTCTTTGGTGTACCTCATTGGCAGCCACTTGTAGGGGTGAGGAAATTTCGATGTAATGGTTATGGGAAACTGCAGTCAAACATAACTAGTAAATTTAATGTATGAAGGGGTTAAGACCACAGAAACTGTATTCCTGGACTCAGCTAAGTCACACCCCTCACCTGGAAGGAAGTTAAGTTTCCTCCTTTGCTCACTATCTTTCACCATATGAACTCACCAAGATAGAATGTGCCTGAGCTCATTTACTGCAAGCAAGCTCAGGCCACATGCTAAGAGCTATTTCACTATATTTTGTATCACAAGATTTCTGCCTGTGTTTACTTCCTGCTGCACAGAATAACGCATGAATGCAACCTTTGGAGTTAGTAAGTAAAGTATTTAAAATACGTGTGGTCTCGTCACTGCAAAGGATGTAGAGAGAAGCTGTAAGTGGACTAAAATGTGATATTATAAAGGTCTAACAGTCTATTATTCCCATGTTTCATTGTGCTGCATGATTTTATGATTTTAAACTCTGCTGGGGGTTCTCTCTTGCTAGAAGAATGTTTAGCCCTGTGTTTTGGGTCTAGGATCTTAGCCCCGTGCTTCAGATCTTTTATTAATTACCCACATGGGAGAGCTGTATCTATTTTCTGCGGCTATTCCCCAGTTGCATTGCACTCTAAACAATGATAATAACAATTCCAAAATCTTAAGCAGCACAGATTCTCCTTTTCCTACAGGGTGATATAGCCACATATATTTTTTACAGATGCAGTTTACTAGATGAGGGGGACTATTTAATCCTTTCCCCCTTGAAAGAGGAAGAATCCTGGGTTAGGAGAGCTATTTAGTCTTCTCTGGTATAGGTGATACATGGAGTTACTACCTCATTAATAGGACGGAATTTATAGCTCAAGCTGGGAGGCATAAAAACAGATTTGTCCTATAAACTTGCTTTACTCTGAAAGAATCTGGCATCAGGAAAATAACAGTTCATTTGGGGGAGCGGCAGGGATTGTTCTTCTAGTTCCCTGTTGCAGAGTATGTGAGTTAGCATTCCAGCTCTGACTTTTTCACACGACTGATTTCCGAAACAGCACAGGTTAATCAAATTTGTACTTCTCCTATCAAAAGCCTCTTCCCCTTTCCTTTCCATCAATCTGGAATACCTTCTCAAATCCACTGTGATTCCTCGCAGAGCTATGACGGTGTGCAGAAATCAACGCCCCAAGCCAACAGCCTAGCCGCGGTTTCAAAACAAAATAGGCTTGCAAGCCTCTTTGTAAGTCCTTTTGCAGAAAAGCTGGGAGAGAGAAAATACAGCTGAGGGAAGGGCGTCCGTATTTTTCTATGAAAAATCAATAGAGCTTTCAGCATAGGATTAAGCTTCTGATCCTTCTCTAAATTTCCTTCATCAATGATAAAGCATGTGGAATGTTACTCTTCAAATGACTGAAGCTGCTTGAAACATTTCCACATATTTTAGAAGCAGCTTTCCCGAATGACAGGATTACTGAACATATTTCACCAGTCAAGATGAAATGATATACTTATACGTTGATACTGTCACAAAAGTGATGCCTTAGCTCTAGAATTTCAATTTGGTACAACTCAGCTACTTTAACTCCAAAAGAATCAACTCCATCAGTTTTTAATAAACTCCTCTCTTAAGAATTCTTCCTAAATATCTAGAAACCTGTAAGGCTGAGATGTATAAACGCTGCAGCCGCAATAATCCCCTCTGCTGCTGCTGTGCCTTCATGTTGTCCTTCTGGCACTTTCCTCACAGCACAATGGGGGAACTCTGCCCAACTTTTTTGAGCCCCCTCAAAGCACTGATGATTTTCTTCAACTGCAGGCTACTCTCAACATCCCCCCTGTCAATTATATGCTTTCTTTAGTCATTTGACAATTGGTAAATCTGGTTTATAAAAGGGGAAAGATGGAATGAATGGATAACACATGAGAGTTGTTACTGAGTGTCTTCCGGACAAGAAACAAATTAGGTGGTTAACAAATGGTTCCAAAAATAAGAATAGTATCAAACTTCTGGAATTGCATTGAAGAACTATGCCTTTTGGAAAGAACACATGAAATAATAAGAATAATAATAATGATGATGATGATGATGCTCATCTGACTGGGTTGCCCCAGCCACTCTGTGTGGCTTCCAACAAATGAAAACATTGAACACAGCCTTCAGATGTCTTATAAAAGTCAGATACTTATTTCCTTGACATCTGATGGGAGGGCGTTCCACAGGTTGGGAGCCACTACTGAGAAGGCCCTCTGCCTGGTTCCCTGTAACCTCACTTATTGGTGAGAAAACCACCAGAAGGCCCTCAGAGGTGGACCTCAGTGTCTGGGCTGAACAATGGGGGTGAAGATGCTCCTTCAGGTAGACAGGGCTGAGGCCATTTAGAGCTTTAAAGGTCAGCAGCAAACCTTCATATTGTGCTTGGAACCGTACAGGGAGCCAGTGTACATCCTTTAAGACTGGCGTGGAATTGTCATGGCAGCAACTCCCAGTCTCCAGTCTAGCTGCCACATTAGTTGTTGTTTCCAAGTCACCTTCAAAGGTAGCCCCACATACAGCACATCACAGTAGTCCAGGCAGGAGACAACCAGAGCATGCACCACTCTGACAACACAGGGTGCAGGCAGGTAGGGTCTCAGCCAGCGTACCAGGTGGAGCTGGTAGACATCTGCCCTGGACACAGAATTGACCTGCACATCCATGGACAGCTGTAAGTCCAAAATGACTCCCAGGCTATGTACCTGGTCCATTATGGGCCAGTAAATTCTATTCTACGGTGTATAAATGGCATTCCTATCTCAGTGCAATTTGACAAGTCACACTGACAGCCAGGAACCCTCAACTCAGGTTGGTGGGTGATGAAATGCAGTGTCAGAAACATCATCGTAGCAAGACATTATTCCGGGGTCTAAAGAAGCTGAAGACTATTGATCTAATGTATCTGACAGATATAAAGGCCAGGATCCAGAGCGACTTTTTCCATTTTATTTATTTTCTCACATTTATATCCTGACATTCTTCTATCATGGAACCCAAGGTAGCCTCTCTGTGTCTTTTGGGAGGTCACCCATCTAGGCACTGACCACACCCAGACCTGCTTAGCTGTAACAAGATGGTGGTCTTATAAAGCCTTCAGACCATACCATGATGCCATCTGAAACTTAGGCTTGCCCAGAATGATTTCTTAAAGAGTATCTTCATTGAACATTAGCATCCCAGAGTGCTTTTGGAAGTCCTTTGACTTTCAAAAGAAGTTGGCAATGTCTTTATGCTTGTATAAGAGAAGCACATGCCCCAGTTTGAATAGTTAACCGCAATATATGGGGTAATATTAGGCCTATTATTAATGTATTTTAGTTTACAGAAATGTGGCCTTATGCGTTATATATATACTTTTATTTTTGATACATGTATTTTCTTTAAGGAAAGACACACCCAAAGTCAGCTTTGTTCTGGATAAGCAGCTGCAAAGCATTTTGGATCCCACCCCAAAAATTTAACTTTTGATTTTCTAGCACTTCTCCAAAAGGTAGATTACACGTTGTACAACAGAGACTAAAGAAAAAGAAAAAAACAGGGAAAATCAAGCTTAACTGGCACATCTTCTCGGCTTGACCTTACAAATGCTAATTTTGGCACTGACACAGCAAAGAGGCTATAATTAAAAAGATACCACATCATTCTAAATGATAAGCAGGATGCTTCCTACATCAATATTTAAATTTATTGGCACACAGAATTGATTCTCCCGTATCTGAAACAGGCTGGCACTTTCTGTTCATGCATCATCTCAAAATTAAATACATAGTCCTTAAACCACATCGCCCAGAATGTAAACAGCAATAAATCTGCCCAGAGTAGATCGAGCTTGTGAGAAGTCAGAGGAGACTCTAATAAAAATCCATTACTGAGCTGGAAGCACAGTAAAAGGTGGTAAAAGGAGAGGGTTCTGCTACCTTGTTACTGGAAATCCATAAAGCATAGGCCAAATCAGCTCTATGAGATTTCATAGCAATACGGTACGAATGAAACTCTTACAATGCTTGATTTATATGTGTGGCCGGATATAGGAATGGAAGGCAAGGGACTGGGGGGGGGGGGGCAATCTATTTTGTCCTTCAGTATTACAAGGAAGCATTTTTTCCTACAACTGAACAAAGCACAGCAACTATTGTATATGGAATGTCACTGAACTCCAATTTTCTTGGTAACAGATATCCCATTGCAATCCCCAGCACAAATTTACAATTTTTGAGTGTACTGTATGACTTGATCCAAATGAAGAAGGGGGGAAACCAACTATTTCGGTCAACAACAACAATAAATGATCATGCTTGCATATCACTTATGTTCAGAGCACTGTTAGGAACATAGCTGCCAAGCGTCCCTTATTTGGCGGGACAGTCCCTTATCCCAGCGCCATGTCCCGCTGATGTCCCTTATTGATGGATGTCCCTTAAATAAGCTACTGAAGGTAATGGGGCCCTTTCTATGTCCAGCTGTCCTTTGTCAACAACAAATTGTTGCTTTTTTTGTGTTGAATATATGCTATATGGTAGTATATGGACCTAATAGGTATCTAAAGCCATTTGCTCGCAACAAAATATGTATTTTATCAAAGTAATTGTTGATCCCTTATTTTGGCTGCTGATCCCTTATTTTCGAGGCTGCTGGTCTCTTATTTTCAAATCTGTAAGTTGACAGCTATGGTTAGGAAGGCCTAGTGCAGTCTTTCCTAACTTTGGGTCCCCAGATGGTTGCTGAACTTCATTCTGCATCATCCATGACTATTGGGGACTGCTGACTGAGGATGGTGGGGTTTGTAAATACAGCAGCATCTGGGGAGTCAAGATTGGGAAAGGCTGGTGCATAACTAGAGCAACGGAACAGAGTTACGAAGCAGACAACACGGCAGTCCTGGAAGTAACCAAACCATGACTTAGGCAATGTCAACACCTGTGCTGACAGGGAGCCACGCAGGTCTTGCTAGTGTCTCTCTACCTCTAGGGGCAGAGTTTAGCTCTGCAAGCTAAATCATAGTTTCACTGTAAATTTGGTGTCTTCAAACCATGGTTACAGCAATAAACCATGGCTAGGGTTTCACTTTAGTCCAGTCCTAGGGTCTGCCCTCTGGAGTAAGTAAAGGTAAAGGTAAAGGGACCCCTGACCATTAGGTCCAGTTGTGGCCGACTCTGGGGTTGTGGCGCTCATCTCGCTTTATTGGCTGAGGGAGATGGCGTACAGCTTCCGGGTCATGTGGCCTGCATGACAAAGCCGCTTCTGGTGAATCAGAGCAGCGCACGGAAACACCGATTACCTTCCCACCGGAGCGATACCTATTTATCTACTTGCACTTTGACGTGCTTTAGAACTGCTATGTTGGCAGGAGCAGAGACCGAGCAACGGGAGCTCACCCCGTCATGGGGATTCGAACTGCCGACCTCGTGATCGGCAAGCCCTAGGCTCTGTGGTTTAACCCACAGCGCCACCCCTGTCGGCATGCACAATTTTACAGAGGTGGCAGTTTCAGGAGATAGTGCCCCAAATCAGTTCGCCTGCTTAGGAGGGGTGGGGTGGAGGGAAGACACTTAAGAGAGAAGCATAATAAAATATATTTAATGCCAGAGGTCAATCTTTATGTGTTTTAGCTTATCAATCATTTAGGGGGAAAGGCATTCCTGTTTCAAAGTTTACCCATCGTATGCTTCCCTCAAGATTGCAATTAATTGTTATAGTGGAAGAAACAACATGTGAATTGGCTTGACACGGGTTTGAAAAATCTAAAAGCCTCTATTTTTCTAACCTAAATATTGGATAAAGTTTTGAAATGAATGGGGGCCAAATAGAAAAGTCTTATCCTAATAGCAGAAAATATTGCTGCCTGGCATACCACTATTTAAAACACTGAAGCTACATCACTTTTAACGCATACATATACCTCTAAAGCATTTAATTCAATACGTTGCTCTAAAATTAAATCATTCTGTCGGCTGTAACAGAACAACCTATATAAATGCAGAAGGCTTCATACCTAACTTTACGTGAAATATTAAATACCAGTGATGGTTTTTCTCCCTAGATTATATACCTTGGCATAATTACCCCTAAAGGCAATTTGATTTTATAATATATTCATCACTGTAAAAAATCACATAATGTTTTTCAATTGCCTATTAATATGCAAATATTAGACGGAAGATTGGAAGCAGAGCTGAAGCGAACCCTAAAAATCCCTGGAGAAAACAAAGTTAGGGCAGCAGACTTAACAACCATCCAGAAACACAAACAAATTAGCATTCTGTTGTATGCGCCCTTGTGTTTTGCAATGCGTATTTGAAGGAAGAGAATGAGTCAGGATAGAAAGAAAATAGAAGTGGATGAGGTTGTGTTTCTCTGCATACCTGGGATGCTATCACTGTTGGAATCAGTACTATTCATATACCTATTTGAAGAATAGCTTCTTCATACGGAACTATGCATTTTACTCCATTCAAATATGCCACTTTGACTTCAAAGAGCTCAGTGTGATGATATACCATATTTTTCGCCCTATAGGACGCACTTTTTCCCCTCCAAAAATGAAGGGAAAATGTGTGTGCGTCCTATGGGGCGAATGCAGGCTTTCGCTGAAGCCTGGAGAGCAAGAGGGGTCGGTGCGCACCGACCCCTCTCGCTCTCCAGGCTTCGCGCAGCTCTCCGCAAGCGGTGGGAGCCCGGTGCTGGGCTCCCGCGGCTTGCGCAGAGCTGCCTGTTCTGGGGGCTGGGGTCGGGGGAAGCTTGGGCTTCCCCCGCCCCAGCCTCGCGCCTGGGAGGGAAAATAATTTTCCCCCCTTTATTCCCCCCCCCACAAAACTAGGTGCGCCTTATGGGCCGGTGCGTCCTATGGGGCGAAAAATAAGGTACATTATTCTCCCATCTTCCCCTCACAACACGGTGACATTTGATAGGCGCCACAGCACAATGGGGATGAAAAACTTAAGTCTCCTCAACCCTGGCCTGACACTAACCACAACCCCACAACGGTATAAATGTTTGCATCATATTTTGACCCTGACTGCTTTATCCCAAGGACTCAAGGCAGGTTAAATGCCAAGCTTGCAAACCAAGTATCTGACTGAGTAGGTAAGTCCTGGCATCCCCCAAACAAATCCCATGACTGTCTCCTCTACAGCACGGTGATCACCTGTGTACTGAAAGAAGATGCACATATATTTATTTATCCCAATTATATCCTGCTTTTATTTCAAATAAGCTGAAGCTTCCACTCAGGAAGCTTTCTAGAACAGCGCTTAGTTTCAACACCGGAACCTCACTATATTTTCTGGACAAAGACACAATTCCAACAGACAATTTACATGTTCCTAGAATGTGTGACTGGGAAGATGGTGTCAAAACTGGGCTGGAGTCCTTTCGTCCATTTTTTGGTCCACCTTCTCTATGATTGCTCAAGCTCTCCAGGAACACATTCAGGCACATTTTGAACAAATGAATAACCGCTCTGGAGACGGACAATAAGGGCTTGGAAAGTTGTTACAACCCCCCAAACCTCATACTACAATCCATTGCCCACTCCCCTGCCTGATCTGTAGAGAAATGGGCTTTTGTGTCCATTTTCATCTCGGCCCTGCTCTGTCGCTGCTTCCATTGCCTTCATACAAGAGATAAACGACTATTTCCCCCCTTCCAATTTCAATTTAATTCTTCTTATTGCCACCCCAAGGCAACTTTTTTCCGAAAGTTGAGACAGAAAAAGAGAGAGAGAACTATTTCATCTAGCTTTCGAAAACCTGAAAATGGTGTGTTTTTTTTAAGGGAGAAGATTGTGCTGCTAATAAAACTCCCATGTTATTATTCAGTCTTCCTCCACTGCTACCGAATGAGAAAAGAATTTCCACTAGATTCATGGCTGGTAGCAGACCTCCATTTTCAAGAAAACTCTAATTAAGCTTGAGCGTAAAAATATTTTTGTATTAGAAATATTTTCATCTTTGACTTCGGTCATTAAACACAACTCCCCCTCTACGAATATAAAGGCTGGCTGAATGTTTAGGCAATAGGATGGAGCGAAGGAGCATTTTGTTTTAGCACTCAGTGTGGAAAGCCCTTTATTGCCTTACCAGTTTAATAGCAGAGCATTACCCCTCCCCTTCAGCCAGAAGCTGGGAATGTGAAATAAATCCTCGGTCTGTAGTGATTTTGCAAACATGTAGGCACTAAACCAAATTTTGGAAGCTGCCTCCTACGAATCAGAAGGACTACCCTTTCTCTGTTTTTAGATTAAAGCTGGATAGCGGTAGACAACTGATGGGCAAGCATTTTAGACATGCACAGAAGCACACATTTCTGCAGGCAATTTTCACATGATTAAAGAAACAACCCCCCCCCCCACAACCTATGGTCTTAGCTATGGTCCTATGGTCATCACCATATTTTTCTGTGTACAAGATGAAAGTTTTTTCTTAGAAATAATAGGCAAAAATTGCAGATAGCACAGGGGGAACGGGCGATTGGTGGCAGCAGCCAGCAGGAGGTTGTCAGAGGCGATTGGGCGTGTGATTGGTTGGTGCGGCAAGGCCTGCTGATGATTGGCTGCGGCTGTGGCAATTGGACGTTGACTTATGGCAGCCTTGAGGCGTGCGTGCAATTGGCTGTGGTTGCGTCAAGTGGTCAGTTGGGCTTTTGGCAGAGCATGCATACAATTGGTGGCCGTGTCGATGCGTGTAATTTGCTGTGGTGGGCAGGTTGTATAGCGATTGGTGGTGATGACCTCCCCCCAACAACAACTTTGGGCAATCCCCCCCCCATTTTTTTTTTTTTGAATTATACATGGGGGCGTGTTATACATGGCAAAAAAACGGTATATGGAAAATATGGGACTATTCTAGTGCCAGTATTGGGGAGCCTGAGCTCAAATTAAATCTCTTCTATTAATTTCGTTACAGTAGCCTGTTTGTGTCATTCTAAGTGGGTTGATCGGTTATGTTCCCATACAGGTGACCTGTCGGGTAAGTAGCTGTCTTCATATTCAGTGTATGTCCCCTGGTTGCCCTTTCCACAATCTGTTCCTTCCTCCATGCCAGGTGGTAGCTGCCTTGACAGATGACACTGTTGCCAGGCTAACCATGGGGCTTTTGTTCTTCCAGAACATACCTGCTCGTATCTTAATGCCTCTGGGGGCCTTTGCATGGAGAAAGAGCATGCTGATACCTTCCTGTTGCCCACAAACATCAAACAATGCATGAACCAGGGATTCCATTTCTCACTACTCCATCTCATGAAGGTCACTGCCTGGAGCACATGAACCAAGGTGTAGTTTGCCTGGCACATCCTGTTTTCAACTGAACGTTACTATTTGGGTGGTGACCAATGCCTGGCCAATCACATAGCATGCAACGTGGGTGGGGATGAGGGTGCTGAAACAGGATTACTTGACAATGTGAGCTCGGCTAGAATTCTTTCTCCACGCAAATATCATGATTGGTCCGCATTTATGTAGGCACCAAAAGAGTATTTTCCAACTCCCAGAGTGAAATCACAGAATCATAAAGTTGTTATAGAGTTGGAAGGGACCACGACAGTCATCTAGTCCAACTCCCTGAAATGCAGGAATCTTTTGCTCAAGGACCCGTGGCCCTGAGATTAAGAGTCTTGTGCTCTACCAAGTGAGCTAGTTTCTCTGTCAAACTACTTGAACTTGTGTATGAACCTTAAGACCTAGATCAAGGCAAAACCCAGTGGTTTGTGGAATAGAGTAGGTGAATAAAATTGGGAAGGCACACAGGGTTAGTTACACTTGGGTTCCATTGAACTCAATGTGAAACATTAGTCCTGACTAAGTGCAATCTAAAGGCAACTATCTAGCCTTGGATCTTCACGTTACCTTTGCAAAACAAAACAAAAAATCTAAGTGCATATATTGAATGCTGGGCATGATACTACATGCCTACATATTCCTTCCTGACCTTTATGCAATTCGCATATTATGTTCTGTAAGGATTGCCCATTATCAGATGTGCCTCTTTTTGCCCCATTCAGATGTCATGCTGAACATGAAGACACAGAGCAGGGTGGCTGATGGAGCAGGACCCTACAACCCCGTAACGTGTTTAATACCTGCAGTTTTCCAAATGTGTTCAAAGGCCAAAGGCCACTAAGCACTGAATCTTTTCAGCTGTGTGTGCAATTTATTGCTCTCAAAAAAAATAAAAAAAATAAAAAATCATTTCCAGTTTTGCAGTTCCTGCAATACCTGCAACAATCCTCCTACCTGTGCAGGGAATTCAGCATACGACTTAAATACCAAAAATAGATGGCTCTCCAGGTCTCTTCCCATTATAATTAGAGCCAAACCATAATACAGTTCCAAAATGCCACACTGACCTCTGTTTTACTGAGCCAGCAGGACTGAAAGTTCAGCTGACTTCTTTAAAAGCCTGCAAAAGCCTGGGGGCTTGTAGCTTTTCCTGGTCGTGGTTTAAACTGATCTACAGATCTCTGAGAAGGGCAGGCAAAGTTTAATTGTTAGAAGCTAATTTTCTTAAGCCTTTCATTAGCAAGAACGTTTAGGCAGAGGAAAAAGTGATAGATGAAACTTCAAAGTGGATTAGAACACCAGTGGCCCCCAGTTAAGTATCCTGCCCTAATTGCAGAGCTGCTTTCACTGTGCAGTTCTAGCTCCTCCAGTTACTCATAAGCATTATTTTTATGGGCAAAGGGATCTGTTGGCAAAGAAATATAGCAATATATGCCCTGTTAATTTCCTGATACTTCAAAGCTAAGCGCTGTTGCCAAATGGACTACTGATAAATGCAAGGAAGGAAAATGGCAAGTTTTCTTGAAGATTCTTTCAAAGACTTCATCTGCTCTCCTATACAGCACTGTTGCTTGTATAACTATTACAGCTATTTTGTTGTACAGTGGTAGCTCGGGTTAAGAACTTAATTCGTTCCGGAGGTCCTTTCTTAACCTGAAACTGTTCTTAACCTGAAGCACCACTTTAGCTAATGGGGCCTCCCACTGCCGCCGCAGCACCGGTGCACAATTTCTGTTCTCATCCTGAGCAAAGTTCTTAACTCGAGGTACTATTTCTGGGTTAGCGGAATCTGTAACCTGAAGCATATGTAATCTGAATTACAATGATAATAATAATAATAATAATAATAATAATAATAATAATAATAATAATTTATTTATACCCCGCCCATCTGGCTGGGTTTCCCCAGCCACTCTGGGTGGCTTCCAACAAAATATTAAAATACAATAGTCTGTTAAACATTAAAAGCTCCCCTAAACAATTAGTATTATTATTTATACCCTGCCCATTTGGCTGGGTTTCCCCAGCCATTCTGGGCGGCTCAAATACAGAATATTAAAAACACAATAGAACATCAAACATTAAAAACTTCCCTAAACAGGGCTGCTTTCAGGTGTCTTCTAAAAGTCAGATATTTGTTTATTTCCTTGACATCTGATGGGAGGGCGTTCCACAGGGCGGGCGCCACTACTGAGAAGGCCCTCTGCCTGGTGCCCTGTAACTTTGCTTCTTGCAGGGAGGGAACCGCCAGAAGGCTCTTGGAGCTGGACCTCAGTGTCTGGGTTGAACTGTGTTTTTAAGTTGGGATCCACAGAACAGCGCAACTTGTTTGGTGCGTCCAAGGAAACTTTGAACTTTATAACAAACTACTTTTGAAACTGAGCATTGGTGATGACAATATCACTAAAGCAACAAGGGGGGAAACTCCCTGCATTTGGCCACACCTGAAGGACCTCCTTGAGTACTTCCAAAAGAATCAATACCAGTTGTACTAAAAAACATCTGCCTACAATTTGAATTAAAAATTCAAAAAGAAACATGGTAAGAGATAGGATTGTGTTTTCCACATGAACACAAAGCAGCTGCAATGTGGGATTTTCACTTTAGCTTTAGATTAACCAGAGTTTGTTGTGTTCTCTGGACTCAGAACTGTGGTTAATTGTTATTAACTATGGTTAGTATAAACAAGTCTGCTTGAGTAACAATGGTTTGACATTAGCTGGCTTGATATTAACCATAAGTAATACTAACCACAGTTTTCTGGGCTCAAATGGCCTGGCTTTCTGTGGTTAATCTAAAATAAACGAATGCTTTCACATTTCCTTCTTGGCTATCACAATATCCTCGCCTGTAAAAGCTGCTTTGTCAATAAACAGAGCTAAAATGCTTAATAAGGCTAACCATGAATGCCTATCAGAATGTAATCCCTCCACATTAGAAGAAAAAGCAAATGCTAAAATATGTTTGCTCACACACACAAAAAGGCCTCCTTAAAGATTATGAACAACATGAGTCACATAACCCTGCATGGCTCGTAATAAAAGTTAAATACAGATCTTTTTAAAGGGGTAAATGCTACCAATGGGGGAATCTTTCAGAGCTGAACATCTGCCTTATTTCAACATAATCAAAAACTATGCTGGCATGCCCTTAGCTACAAAGCAGCTCCTGTCACTCGAATGTTAAGGCTGTGCTAGGGAAAGCAGCCATCACAATCATTATTCCACAATTCAAGGGAACTCCAGCTGCCAATCTTGACTTACCCTTGGTGGTTTCGCAGATTAGGCTGCAAACACCAGGCCGCAGATATCATAGAACCACAGGCAGAGAAACTTTAACTTGCATAAAATGATTAACAACAATAGCAAAGAGCCAAAGACTGAGTGACGAGAGTCAAGCTGGAAGCCCAAACACAGACGGCAAATTCAAAGGGCTTTTTTGACCAAGAGTGAGTGTGGCACAGCAGCTCTGCCAAAGGCTGCTACGCCACTTCCGGTTTAAATATCCCACTGCAAATGCTGCAGGGTAATTGTTTCTGATAGTCTGTCAGGGCGAACTACGTATTACCTTAAACGCCAAGCTTAGGTTAAAGGTAAAGGGACCCCTGACCATTAGGTCCAGTCGTGGCCGACTCTGGGGTTGCGGCGCTCATCTCACTTTATTGGCCGAGGGAGCTGGCGTACAGCTTCTGGGTCATGTGGCCAGCAGGACTAAGCCGCTTCTGGCGAACCAGAGCAGCACACGGAAACACCGTTTACCTTCCCACCAGAGCGGTACCTATTTATCTACTTGCACTTTGACGTGCTTTTGAACTGCTAGGTGGGCAGGAGCTGGGACTGAACAACGGGAGCTCACCCCGTCGCAGGGATTCGAACTGCTGACCCTCTGATTGGCAAGCCCTAGGGCTCTGTGGTTTAGACCACAGCGCCACCCGCTGCTCCGCCTCTTACGGTTTAAGTATTCCATTGCAAATGCTGCAGGGTAATTGTTTCTGATAGTCTGTCAGGGCCAAACTATGTATTACCTTAAACGCCAAGCTTAAATTACCTTAAATCACCAACCCAGCTCTCCTTGTTTCTCAGGTCCCACTTAACTGGCTGCAGGTGAGCAAGGAAATGCTGAGCATTATGATGTCATGTTACATGTCTGATGTAACTAAAGGTTGCCAAGAGATGGGAGGAGAAAATATTGGCAAGTGTGCATTTAAAGGTAACATACAGTTAGGCGTTTAAATTTGGATGTAGGCCTGTGGCTACACGCTAAGATCAGTATGTCACAAATTCGCTCAGAAGTTTGGTATATCCGTTCAATTCATAGCAAGCCATGTGATAAAATCACAAGAGTTTCATTCACGTAAAGTACTGATCTGACCAGCAGCACAACCAACCACCATCTTCAGTGTCTAACCCCTTCCCCCAAAACTATTGACTGCACCCAACCATGAGGCTCACTTTGCAAAAAACCATCTAGGAAGCTGCCAACCGGGTCTTGAACCCACAGCATTTAGTAAGGTGGTTGAGTGCTACTATCCATGGTACCTGCCACTGATCTTACAGTATATATGCAATTGCAGTTTGTAAAGTGTAGGAAATAAGTTGAATGGTCTAAGTACCTTTCAAATAATGTAATGAAGTATTGCAACAAGCACTGCACTTTGAAATACATATTGGTATGGACAGTAAAAAACCTGATATGGCTCTTGATGTCTTATGGCATTTAAATACTATTCTAACAGTTTTAATAATGTTTTTATGGCAAGCGCTAGATTGCATATTATTTTTTGAAGGCTGAATCACCAACTTTGCACTTTAACAAAGTTTTGATCATTAACTATTCCACAAGACGGAAGGAACTCATAGTGTCTTTTAAATTATGTATTTCAGAAGTTATTTTTAAAAGTGCATTCCTGTGCAACACCAGCAAGCTATGAATTTCTACAGGAGGAGCAATTGTGGCATAAATACATATTTTGAAATATTAAGTGTTTAAACTGTCAGATATACCTTTGTCCTAGACTGTGACAGATTACTTCAGGATTGCGGATTTTATTGAGCAATACAGCCTTTATTGTCAATAGAAGGAATCATTCTGTAAGCTCTCCTAAAAGTGACAGTTCTCTCAGCTCAGCATAACAAATCAGATGTATGTGTTTGCGGAACACAGAGCACCTGACACATCAAAACTACATATTTTCTTTGGAAGGAATATAATTTGCTTGTAAAGAATTCTATGCTGCGCTTATTCTATGGAATACACTCCCTGTTAATGCCAAACAAAGATCTAAAGAGGAAAACTAGATCGTAAAGTATTGTGCATTAAAGATGTCAATGCTATCCCCTAAGTTGCTTGAATTGGGCCATAAATGAAAACAGTTCGAATGTGTGGCATTTACTGCAGTTCTGGAAAATGCTCAGGAATAGAATTCATCAAATCTCCAAATGGTTTCCAAATTCTTAGACCAAAAAAACAAAACAAAAACCTTTTATGGGCCTACAGAAAGTTGACCATTCTGCCCAGCAAGTCAAAGGAGGAATAGCAAGTGAAAGCCTTGGGCTCATGAATTCCTTTGCCTTGTCCTTTTACTCACACCAACATGCATAGCATTCCTTATACTACAGAAAAATTTGACACGGTCTCTTAGCACCTTTAACATGATATTAAGTGAGCAGATAAAATGACCACATTAAACCATAGGACTGAGCAGATACTGTGACCCAGTTCGCACACCATGGTTGCTTGCTAAAAACAAACTATGGTTCAATGCAGGGCTAGGGAACTGCAGGCCAGGGGAACATTTGCTGCCCTCTGGCCCTCTCTATTTGGCTCCCAGGACCTCCTGTGAGCCCTACTCTGATCCTCTGGCAGTGCTTTTGCTGTGTCTTTGTACAGAGGTAACACCCTGTGTTTGCCTGGATGTGGCTATGACTGGAATGTGGCAGATTGCACAGAAATAAGAACCACGTCTGTCACTCTCCCCATTTCTATTTCTGGCCCAACCCACTTTGGCCACTGGCATATAACTCCGGCAGGATTCCTCATGAGCAGCTGCAACCCTTGGGCTGAAAAAGGTACCCCCCCCACTCCGGCTGATAGTGAACATGCTGGCTCCCACTGCTGAAAGATTCTCACCCTCCTTCTCTCCTGTTGTTTGACAGTCTGGTTTGCTGTGACATCCCAGCCTGTGAGTGGTAACCAAGGCTTGTTTGGGACT
The DNA here is from genome assembly GCA_034642415.1 of Podarcis siculus. Taxonomy (NCBI): domain Eukaryota; kingdom Metazoa; phylum Chordata; class Lepidosauria; order Squamata; family Lacertidae; genus Podarcis; species Podarcis siculus. The sequence continues at coordinate 1,543,397 of JAXCMG010000061.1, forward strand.
TGGTGTTTTGGGGGAAACAAGCCACGAGCCTGGGTTCAGAGGTCACAGCAAGCCAAACCCTGGCTTGTTTCCCAGCATGGTCCCAGAAGCAGCAGCAGGGTGAAGTATGGAGAGAGCCCCACTGGATTAAATACTTAGAGAAACTGGAAGCTGCAAAACCCACCGTTTATTGCTGGCTACTGATGTCCACCACTGTAGAATACTTTTGGGAGCCGCTAGATCGTCATTAATTGTTAGATTGTTTTAACTGTATTTTTTATTGTATTTTATGATTTGCTGTATGTTGCTTTGAGATGCCCGCATCACAGTTGATAATTTGATAATTAAGTATTTTAATAAGTTTTTAAAAAGCAAAAACTGAAAATAACACCCAAAGCTATGATATTTGGCAATGCACAAGTTTAGTATGTATGGCTCTGCAGCATGGGGCGGGGGGGGGGGTCATTAAAATTCATTGAAATTCCAGTCCTTTGGGGGGGGCTGTTTTCAAAACACTCTTTATTGTTCAACTCCTTAACATATTGTCTATTGTTACTTTGAGGCTTCAAAGCACCCACACAAAAAATGGCACCCATACTTTTTGAGGTGCTCGCAAAAGGAAAATCTTTAGGTGCAAAATGCGCCTGGTGCCCTGCTAATTTTGAACCCAGGGTCAGTGGGTGGAGTCTGTAGGAAATGTTGTGATGCAGTTCACCAGACTACTCTCTGTACACTACAAAATGCTTGCTTACAATGCACAGGTGATACTTACGTAACTCTCCTACTTTCAGGATATCACACAACATCTTTGTTAATTCGATACTACTTCGACCAAAAGGACATTCATGCTTGTCTTCACGGCTGCTGTTTTCTAATACAATCTGAAACAGGAAGAAAGAACTGAAAGTTTACAACAGGAATAGCCTTGTCTTCTCAGTAAGCATCATAAACAGAGTTCAACTTATTTAAATATTTTATACTACCTTTCAAGGCAAAGAGCCCTCTCAAGGAAGATCACAAAGAGAGAACAAAATCTCCCTTAGTACCCAAACAGTGGCCAATTGAGGAATAAGGTACACATAAATAAAATGAGCAGGAGGGTCAATGTCAGACAAGCTTCAAACAGGATAAATTATTTTTCTTCCCCTTCTAACAATGGTTAAATTCATATGGGTTAACTTTGAAGGGGGGAAGCGATGTTCCTAGCTTGCTTCAGGCAAAGCAACACTCTGAAGAGATCTATGGTGAGAGCAACCTCTGCGTCTGCGTCTGGCACACGGATGAGGAGTGGATTCGCATGTAATGCCAAGCCATGGTTAACCAACAACAAACAATGGCTTATGAAAGTCATTTGTTAGCAGCCAATAAACTATGGTAAAGATAATCAGACTAAACCATGGCTTTGCATTTAGTAGAAATCAGGCCACTATAGCGTGTACGACACTATAACTTTTATTCCATTACTGCAGTGGTTTTCCAACTTATATCCTTTAGTTCAGGCAACCATTTGCATACTAGTTTGTTTGCTGATGAAGCCTTGTACATTTTTAGCAAAAAACAAACTCCATACTCATAACAGAGAAACCCGGGACATTAGACATTCTCAGTTTATGCCCACTACCACCCAGGTATGCAGGGCACCATCGAATTTGCTTGGAAGATCTGTGCCCTAGAAGGTATACAACCCTCCTCTGAAGCTGTGCATTGCCAGAGAAAATAGTACAGTCTTTCAGGGAATTCCCTGATAATCTTCCAAGGAACCTGGGTTGCCTAAGAACAGGCTTTGAAAACCCCCATACTAATGTGCACAAAAGAGTATAAATAGAGTGAAGTGATACACACTAAATGCTATAGTCATTATGCAATCTTTAGATATTATAAATACAAAAATTAACTACACTCCTGCACTAAATCCCACCTTAGTTTCCAAATTAGCATTTTTAGAAACTAGAGTGATATGTAGGCTTTGTGAGAGCTATCTGCAGAACAATTAAAAGGATTGTCTAGAGGATTGGAGATAGAAAAGATTGGTTTATGCACCAAGCAGTACTTTCAACATAGCCGAGGAGTGAAAACTTTCACCTGATATAGCTTTGACTACAGGTGAGCATAAAATGACTTTTGTCTTTTTAAGCCTTGGCCCAAAACCATAGGGGAAATCGGGATGGTTGCAATTGAACTATAAAACACAAAAATGCCGCTGCTAACATCACATCTAACTGGATGGTGGGTTTGAGTTGGATCCTGAGAACCTCACCTTTCATTAAAAAGCAAAACCACAAGTTTCTAACCTTTGATAATTGTTGAGAAACAACCCAATCAATGTTTCTACTAGAAAGAAAGAAAGAAAGAAAGAAAGAAAGAAAGAAAGAAAGAAAGAAAGAAAGAAAGAAA